>OY728125.1:1926072968-1926673968 GCA_963277665.1 Viscum album
TTGAATAGATTCCTTTTATTTTTAATAAAATTGATTTAAATCGTTGTTAATTTTTGTTACCATGGTAAAAGGTAAACAATGTAAACAATGTAATTAATGTTATAAATAAAATGTTAAGAATTATAACTTGATACTAAAAAATTATTTAATTTTATTATATGAATATATTTCATTCACACTCTTCAAATATTGGGTTATATGTCCTATGTTTCCATTGTTATGTGATTATATCCATTTTAATATTTTACTTAATGAAATGTAAAAATAGTCACTATCTGGTTTTGAATAACTATTATATTTTTACCATGGGATTACCTCTATTATATAATCAGTTATAAATATTATTCCAAAATTGAAAATTTTTATATTCATCAACATAATTAATTTTTTTTAATGATGAATAATTTCCTTATATATTTAACTAACACAATAAATATTTAATTAATAGAAAATCAAAATAAATTATATTAAAAAATTATAAATATTAATAATTAGTGATAATAAATGTGACCCATGAATTTTATGGCCACACAAAATATGTTAGGAATATAATAATATAATTAGTTCTGATAATATTTATCTCTTTATTTTATTGGAGTCAATGTAATGGATAGTTCTAAAAGTAGACATTAATGATATATAATTATTATTATTATTTTATTAAATGATATAAAATTAATAAAACTATTTTATTTATCTATGTAATAAGTATATGGATTATAATATCTACACGGTCTATTTAGTGGACTTTTTCCATTTATAGAAACTATCTTTACTCCCAAAGATTAAAAATCTATGTTGTCATAGTATGTGTGGTAGGGGTTAATGAGGGGTTGAAACAATATTATAATGGTAAAAATGTGTTAAAACTTGTATAATTGTTATTTTATGAGATTATTTAGACCCATATTCATCCAATATTTGTAATAATTTTGTATTTATGCATCGGAAATTTAAAATTTATTTACATTAATTCAATATGTTGATAAATTACAAGAGTGTACATCCCCTCTCTTATAAAAGGGAACATCTTCTTCCCTTGACATCATTCTAAAACACTAATTTTTAATTGAAAAAATCCTCCAAAAACCTTAATAACATCCCAAAACACATAATTTATTCCTTTTTATTGAATAACAGAAACCATAGTGTTGTTAACGTGTTTATCAATGGAATTTGTCCAAATAAACGGTTTTGTTCTTACCCAATTATTTCTATTTAATTTATTCTTTCACCTCTATAATATATTATTTAAACATTGAAAAATAAAAAATTCAGTATAAAAAATATAAAAATATGCTTTTAGGAAAATTTAATAACATATATCTATATCAAATTTTTTCAAATGGAAAACAAAACCATTGTTCATGTATATGGAGGACTACCGCCTCATGAACCGACTGAATTCATTTTCCGCACCATATCTATTTTATGGATTATAATGATGGAATTAGTGTTTATATATGATATAAAGGTAAAATTTATCATTTTTAAAAGATAATATTTACATTATTACCATTCCATTCACATAATATTTACAACTTTTTTCTTCTGTATGTGTGGACTTCCACCACCACGAAGTGATGTGATGTTTTTCTTCCCCAAATCACAAGGATGATATATATAGGTAAGTATATTTAAAGAAGAAATATAATAATTATGATATAGTTAATATTCATGAAATATAAACTAATGTTTATTTCAATATTGATCATTAAAAAAATAGAAATTTTACCCCCACATACATACGCCCAACCATCTCCACGGTTTTAACAAAGTTCATTTTTCATAACCATTTTTTATAATTTTTTTTAATATATGATTGATGTATAAATATGATAATTATTTCAGGATTATTATTATTTATATGGGGTAATAAATAAATCTATAACCATATTTAACAAATCAAATTCAATTTTGAAATATGATCCAAATATCATAAAAACACCCAATTAGAATTAAATTGTTTATATAACTATATGTAACATTGTATTAAATGAATCAAAGATTAATAAAATTGAAAATATTCATGAGAATTTATAAAATATAATTTTTTTAGATGTTGAAGAACATATGTAACACGTCATACTCAAGGTAAGATACTTTATTTTATAAATCCTCTTTTAAAGTGTATTAAAACACAATTTTCCTCTATATCCATATTTTCTAAAAATGTTTTAAAGAATGGTTTTAATATTATAATATGATTTTTAATATCATTTTGGTCAAAAAAAAATTTGAAAACATTTTCTAAATATACTTATTTTCCAAATAATGTAATTTGGGACTATTTTAATTAAAGTATTAAAGAAATATTTTTTTAACTTATAATAAATGAATTGTTTTTTAAGGAAAGAATACTTTTATATTTTATGCTTCCATTAGAAATTTATATGGTTATTTTCAAACTAAATTTTTTCTGTTATAATTGGTTATCTTTTTTTAGTAATTATAATTTTCTCAATAAATTTTTACTGATTTTTAATGGTGTTTATATTAATGAAATACAAAAATACATTATGATAATTATTCTCCAAATGTGAGAATTTTCAATGATAACATACTCATTATTTTTTTATGGATTTTCATTGTTTAAATGATAAATTAATTTAACTCATTAGTTTTCCAACGGTTAATCATTTTATGCAATGAATTCCCAATTTTAACATATAAGTTGATAATGATTTTTCCACTACCATAACCATTATTTTATATTTTGATTCCATTAAATGGTTTCATGTTTTCTTCAAAAAAATCCCTCCTTCCCTTTTTGTTTATTATTTTTACTGAAAATAGTTTTAAAATCAATTGTGTGTTCTAATATTTAAATTTTTTTCTTCATATGGTATTAAACGAGTTCATCAATGTTTTTTTGATGAAAAGGTGTAATTATAAAATATTTTATACGGTACTTGAGAATTATATGTGAAATAAGATATATTAATAAAACTTTTACAATTGGTTGATACCCAATACATATGATGGATGAGAATGATATATCATATTCATTTGGTGGACCCAGATAGTATAGGGTGTTCTATTATAGCTTATTCAATGAGTACGCCTACATAGAGCTCTAATTAATTGATTAATGTACCTTTTATTTTGTGAAAATAACGAGGGTGTTACAAAGGGTTTCACCCATGGATTTAACTTGGCTCTACTTATTTCTAAAATGGGATTAATATGGGGTATAAATGTTGTGCTATATATTTCTAAACTGGGTTTTTTGGGTTTTAATGTTTTTATTTGTAAAAAAAATGTGTGAGATTATTCATGTGAAAATTATTTATTTCATTTTAACATTTTTTATTGATGTGATGTTAAATAATTAAAGTGTTTTCATGTTTTCACTCAACTATCTTATTTCTTATTTTATGTCTCTTATTGAGCTTTTTTTGTTCTCCAATAATGATTTAAAATTATTTTAATTGGGATTTAAGGATGAGTTGCGAAAATTATGAGGAAAATATAATATTTTCAAAGATATGCCGTGAAAATAGAATAAGATTTTTTAGAATATTTTTTTCAGAAAAAATAGATACTGAATAAGAGATTCCAATTTATAATATGTGTGATCTTTATGTAAGGTTTATGAAATATCCTTATAAAACTATACAATAAAATGATCTTTGGAAATGTAAGAAAGTTATTTATAGCCTAAAGTAAATACATTTTTTAATATTTAAGGATAGCCACCTAAAATAACTATATTATATTAAAAAATATTAATTTTTTTCATTTTTTATTTAGTTTATTGAATATGTATGATTCATATTTTTTTGGAATCCCTATTCCAACAACTAAATAAATGTTTTCATTCTTTAGTGTTGTGTAACTCTTTATTGAACCCCTATGTTTGTGTTACTCAACTAAAATTGATGCTAAACATATTCACACATGTCTAAATTCATCATACTCATAAGGAACATGATCACCTTTTTTAAATGATTATAGATATTTGAGATTAAAAATGTCCCCAAGAGTATTCCTAATGTGATTTTTATCCATCCCCATTTTCCTTTATAGATGAGGCATACGCACCGGGCCAGTATTTTGTTAGAACCATATTCCCTCTACACAAGGATACTTTATTATAGTAATAATTTAATTTAATATATCTATAAAAGTAATAATAACAGACTATAATCAATAAATACAAAAATTCTAATAACTAAAATTATATGGTTTGGACAATGAATATGAAAAAATAATTTTTATGGAGTTGTACCTAACATCTAACACTGGGATCCTACTCCTAGAAGATGGTTAACAATTAATCATAATAAATATAAAATATTATTATTTCATAAAAAATAAACTATACATTAATTTCAACATATTTTTTCAAATAAATAAATCATTTATTTATTAATAATATACATTAAAACATTCATGAATATTTCAAAAAAAATTAACATTATAAAAAATTTATTAATTAAAATCATAAAAAACAATTAATATTTATTTTAATATAAATCCTTTGAAATTTTATGTTATAAGTCATATATATATATATATCAGTATGATATTTATGATTTATGAACATTTTATAATTCAATTTATATTATCTAACCTTTTAAAAATTTAAAATACAAAATATATATTTTGTTAACTATTCCTTTGACCAAAACATTATTGATGTAGTCTAAATAATATCCATATATGGTAGCATTAATTCAAAAACATACAAATTATTTAATTATAACCATTTAATTTTTTTTTCTATTTTGGTTGTCTTATGTAATTTACAACCATAATATATATTACCCCTAATGATTTATAAATAAACTATTTTTTTTGTAGATAATATATCATACCATTTTTATAAAAGGAATTTCAAATATTAACATAAAATATTTTGGGAAAATATTTATTTAACTTGTAGTTAATTGATTATGACCGATTGTTATTAATTAATAGAAAAAAATCTTATATAAATTTAAAAATAATAAATAAATTTTTATAGTAATTTATAAAAATTATATTAAACATATAAAATTATAAATATTATAAAAAAAAATTTAAAAACATTTCTGTTTACCCATACAGAGATTCTCCATTCTATATAATGAAAACCTCCAACAAAAATAATATATATACACTATATAAATGTATATTTCCTTAAAACATACAATAGAATAGTTTACTTACAAAATATATAATTTTTAAGTAAACTATTGTTTTATTTAATTTGTTTCATGGAAAAAATGAAAATATTTTAAATGAACAAACATTTTACTTTGAAAATGGTGATACCATTTAGGAGAGAGAGAGGGATTAATATATATATATAACAACAAATACATAATTTTCATAAAAATATAAATTTATCATATGAATTTTTTAATTTTAAACTCTATATATAAAATATTATATGTTATATATATATGACATGTATCAAATGCAAGTGTTCATGCATCTCCCGAATATAAATTTTAGTCCACATAAAAAAAATGTGAACATGATTATGTATATTTGATTACTCTTGATAATGACATATCATTTTATAGGAATTTAATTAAAACAAAATTTATTACTACTTCATTTTTAAAGTATAAGTACTTTTATTGAACTCATTATTATATCCCATGATTCTAAAATAATGATTGTTTCAAGCATACAAGATATGAAACCTCGAGCTGAAATAATGAATGAAATATTATTATTTAAATATGAATATTACAACATAAATATTTTGTTAATGGGTTTGAATAATATTAAAACCATTATTATATATATCTAAATATCCCAATAACAAAATTATATTTTATTTCCTAGTAAATAAGAACCTTATTTTTTAAAAAATTATTTTATTATTCATATATGCATTTTTTTCAAAGGTAGTTTCTATAACTATTTGTGATTCAACACAATAATTCATTATTATATTTTTAAAAATTTTATTTCATATATTTGATATAATTTTTATAAACATATTTAAAAATTATATTAAAATGTATTTTTTGGGTTTTTCTGAATAGATATATTTTCCATAAAATAGTGGAAAATAATAATTTTTATTGAAAAAATTAATTTTTTTCTCAAATTTACAAAGTACAATTTTGTTTCAAATTTTTTAAAAGCTAAAAGTAGTTATATTTAATTTTTTTATTCCAAATATGTTCATTGGAGTCTATTTTATATTTGAATATGGTTTAAAAAAAATTATACATAAATATGTTTTTAAAAATTTTTATTGTGTTTTATGTTGTAATCATAAATTTATTTCTGAAAATTATAGAAATTTAATCAAAAAATTTTGATTCCATACCTTAAATAAATATTTAATAATTATGTAAGTATGTCACATTTATTTTTTTAATTATTAATTTTAACCATAATAGATATTATCACCACGGTAACGATAGCCCATTCAATTAAGGTTAAAAATATTATGATCCAAAATAAAAAAATTACCCTAACATTTTAGTTTATAAAATACGATGAGTGGGGTTTATAAATTGAAATTAAAATTTATAAAATATGTATCTTGGGGCCATATTTAATTTCATCCTTTTATAATATTTGTGTAAAATATAATATCAAAAATGTTACTTTCATGGTTTTAATACCAATACTATTTTGTAACTAGGGAAAAAAATTATGTTTTGTCATTAATTTTTAATTGAAATATAGTTTATTTTTTTTTTAATTTTTTTTTAATTTTTAGAGATGAAATTAAAACCCTAAATTCTTACACATGACTGACACAACGCTTCTGCAGGCAGTATAATAATAAAGTAAATGATTTAAAAAAAGAAAAGTAATATTTATTGGGTAAATTAATGTGTTACAACTATTTCAAAGGATTATATAACATATTAGGGTCATTATAATGTATTATATTCTATTTTCATTGGCCAATAATATCATTAAATGTTATAATAAATGAGTAGTTCCAAAAATGATCTTAATGATATTTTATAACAAATAATATTTTATTAAATGATTTAAAATTATTAAAAACCTATGTTTGACTATTTTTTGGATATAAGGAAGAAAATATCATCCTTGGTCCATTTATTTTCTAATTTTATATATATATAAACAATTTTGACCCTTAAATTGAAAAGAATTAATTTTCTCCAAAATTCTCTAAAATGGTTAGCGTAGATTTAAACAAATAGGTGTGGGTAAAAAACTAATATAAAGTTGTAAATATTTTTTGATGATAGTATATCTTCCCAAAAATCATCCCATATATGAATTATTTTGTTTTTTATGTTTTCTCTATCAATGTTAATTTATATTAATTTTTTTAAGTAATTCCATGAGTTCCCCTTGACTTATAAAGGGGAACATACTCACCTATTTTCTTAAAAATTAAAACCCTTTTATTATATGAAATCAAATTAAATTAAATTTCTAATACAATTTTATATATTTTAGAGGAATTATATTTTTCATAATACCAAACATAGAAGGTTTAAAGTGTTAAGAAAAGGAATATCACCAAAGAAGAGTTATTGTCTTGTACCAAATGTTTTTGTTTTATTTTTTATTCTTACTGGATAATGTTTTTTTAAAATATAGAGAAATAAAAAAATATTCCATATAGTGAGATATTTTTATTTCAATGCCATATCCAACATCCCTCTCATATTTAATGAAAAAGTGATCCAAATCATCATCCATGTTTATGGTGGAATACCACAATCCGAACTTATGTAGTTTATTTTCAATCATTGTATCTCATGGATTGTTTAAATGATGGATTGATTTAAAATATATGACATTTATGATATTATTACAATAATTTAATGAGTAATTATTATTTACCTATCTTTTTTAATCCGTGAAAGATTCAAATAGCATTCATGCAAATGTACTGCATACCGTCTCCATGAACAATGCAATTCATTTTCTGATCTATACATTTTATGGAATAATATATATATATATATATATATCACATATGATATTAATATCATTGTTTATGTTTTATATATTATGGAACCATGATCAATTTATATGGAAGACACTTCAGAACCATAACATGTATGAAAAATAAAGAATTTATTACCCACAACTGTGATATTAATAAATAATTATTACAAAACATGTGGTAAGATGTTTTCATAAAATCATATATTGTATAATATATATGATTCCCATTATGTAATATATTTATAATACTTTAATATTTATTATTTATTATTTTCTAACATGTACACATAATGAAAATAGTCAAGGTAAGAGATCTCTTGGGAGCACCCTTTTTCTTTCGGTTGTGACTAGACACTATCTAACTCACATTCTCTCTCAATTTGGTGTAATATATTAATTCTAAATTAGGTATATGTGTCTCTTACATATATAAATATATCATAATACCTTCATTTTGTTGGTTAATTAATTATATAAGTTCATTTCAAATGATTATTTTTAAAAATCAAACCCAATTAAGGGGAAATTCTCTAACCCTTAATCCATTCATATAGTGAGCATTTATGGTTTTTATTCTCAAAGATACACTATATTTTGGGACCTATGAACATGGTTACATCCCTCATTCTTATCATTGTCTTAAGACGGTGGGAGGATGATACTTTCCCTTAAGTGACATCCCCACAATTCAAAACATTTTCATTAAATGATGAAGGGTTTCAATAAAAGATGGGGAAGATTTACCCTATAATAATAAAACAACTAATCCCATAAAACCAAACCAAAAAAACAATATACGATGCATGATAAAAATAATAAGGACTTAACCATTTATTTTATATAATCCAACAAAATTGTACTAAAATGGAATCCAAAATAACAGCTAATTAAACAGAGGATGATTATGTAATTCAACTCCAAGACAACCACAAAACTCTAAGTTACACAATATCTATGTTCCAAAATCACCAAAAAAACCCATATATCATAATGTAGTGATAAACATGTGATACTTTACCTTTTCCAAAGTCTCAAAAATGTCATCTGAAAAAGATCAAAAGTGTCAAATATGGGGTGAGTACTACAAATTAGTTGGTTTCCCCCAATGAATTAACTCCTCAAGCTAACCCGATAGAATAGTTAACAATATTTATATAAGACAATTTATATTAAAAAATTCCTGAAACATTTTATAAAAAAATATAAACAAGTACCATGTCACTAGAATTTTCCCTCACAATCCATTTTTAATGAAGACAACCAACCAAATATTTAAATCCATTTCTCAATATACATTTTTTTCATAACTATTCCATTCCACCTATGCACACGTCCAACCATAAATGTAACCTAGACCACCCTACACTCACGGGTGGTGAGTCATTTTTTCACTAAATTTCACCGAGTGAACCATTTTGATGTGGAAGATCCCTAACACTTATTCATACCTATAATTATGGAGAGAATACATATCCCTATAAATCAATAATGTACATGAACACACACAACCATTATTCCAAAACCACATTCCAAAAAATAATCATGTTATCCTTTCCAATAAAACCATTATTTTATTAAAAACCGTTAAACAAACTAAAATCAAATTATCCATCCCCAAATCATTTTAATAAAATAACCTCTTTTATTGAAAACAATTTTATTAATCCATTTAATAAAATTATATAAAAATCCGCTTTTTAAAATAATCATTTAAAAACCATGAACCAAAGCCCGTTTGTAAGAACACGTAATTTCCATGATTCCAAAAAATACCACTCAAGAGGGTTCTCAAAAATAAATTCAAAAAAATTCACAAACATTTTCAGTCAAAATAATCAATTTTAAATCAATCCAAATAGATCTAAAAATTGGAGTCAAGAGTAAAGGCACCTGCCCTGAGTGTTTTGGTGAAAATGATAAACAAACAATGAACTCCAATGATACATGGTTAAATCTTTACAAAACCTCTATAGATCTCTCCCCCTATCACAACCAATGAAAAATATAAACATATTCAGAATCCAAAACATTATATCTACCCACATAGGGTAGATATATATAAAACTAAGAATCGGTGAAAAGTAGGTATGAGAAAAACATCATTAAATTTGAAGAACGAACAGTTACATTAAGAATCAGGCTTCAACACACCAAGGGATGACTCCATATCACTTCCAATTCCTATGGGGATGTTATCTAAATAGTTAAAGACAAAAATCATGAGTTAGGGTTATATATGAGGAAAAATGGGACACATAATAAAAAAACAGTGTTAGACTTACTTTTCAAGGATCTAACATTGAACATGCACACGATTTAGTATCACTGATAGGAAAACTGTGCACTAACGATGCATTTTCCGTTGCCATAAGAATGAAACTCACATAGTCTCAATAATTTTGTGCTCACCAATCCAATTCCACTACCTCAAAAGAACCAATACATTTTCAAAGAAAAAAGTTCTTCTTGGTTGTCACATGGTTTGGGAAAACCGTGGGCAGTATCTGTGCCTTCACATTAGCCCAAAAAACAAATTTTAATTTATCCAAACTCTTCCAAACATCAATGATATTGTTACATACATAAATTTATAAATAAATGGTTACATAAATGAAACTTGGGTCACTAAAGTTTCCCCGCCATTGTACATTCCTTCCATGAAATATAAAAACACATCATTACCCTGAATGAGTTCCAATCATTCTTCTTTTATTTCCTTCTCGCATCCCCATGTCTCTTCTTGAATCTGACCATGTAGCATAAAACCCTGTAGTAGACTGATTCTTTTTTCATACAAGGATTTTTTACTTCATATACATAATCCTCATAAGGTTATGATCCAATAGAACATCTAACACAAAGTCAAATGTATTCTATCTAATCACAAGTTCATGATCTTGTTGATACTTTTTCAATTATGATACTTGGAACACATTATGCCCCATACTGATCCATTGGTCAAATTCCAACTAATATGCCACCTCTCGAACCAATTCCTATATATCTAAAGGTAATAGTATATAGGTAATAACATTACCATCTTCTCAAAAAATGTATGTCCAAACCAAGGATAAATGTGTAATAACATATATCACTCACTGAAAAATACAACGACTAACGATGATGATCTTAAAACGATATCTGATAACTCTGAGACACTCTATCTACGTTATGATCAGATGAATCTTTTCCATTTTCCTTGGAAAATTATTGTCCCCGTTAGTGAAGTCTTCCTTATTTCCATCCAATAAATGGGAGAACGACAAGGATGCCTATAAAAAGATTCAAAAGGATTCATATGTATCGAGTCCCAATAGTAGGTTGTTATACGATAACCTAACCAACAGGACATGCTCATACCATGAGCCACCAAAATTCATTACACAAGCTTGTATCAAGCCTTACAATGTTTTATCATCATTTCATATTTCCCATCTGTCTGAGGATGATACATTGTACTCAGAGTTAACAAAGTCCCAAGGAATTTCAAAAAGGATTTCTAGAAATATGATGTGAAACTTAGATATCTATATGAAACTATCAAAACAAGTATTCCAAGTCTATTTAAAACTTATTGGATATATATTTTGGATAGATCATCTACTATAAGAGTATCATGAATAGGGATGAAATGAGCAGAATTTGTAGTCTGATCAACAGCATCCTATATGGCATCATGATTCCAAACTATTCTTGGGAGAACTAGTAAAAAATCCAGCTTTATCTTCTACTATTTCTACACTAGTATGGGTGAGTACAACATACATGCTGGTCTCTAATGCTCTACCTTAACATGAAAACATGTTAAACACTTTGAAAAAATCTCAACAACAATATAATTCAAACTAATCCCCAAAAAACTTTGTTTTAACACCTTAAACATATTTCGTATTTTAGGATGAACAAAGAATATAAAATGATGATAATAATTGATAATTTTCTCTTGAAATGTAATAATAGGTACAACCATACAATTTAGAAACCAAAAAAATGAACTAACATTCAGTTTCTTTCCCAAAATGGTCTCCCCACCATTGAGTTAAAAACTCATAACCTAACATTTGGCATTAGATTTTTGTGCCTCTTTAACCATATTTACTAAATTATGAACCATTAAAACTAAAAATAAATCCAAAACATCACCTTGGCCTTCAAATTCCACTTGTATGTCGGCTATGGACAATATCAACTGCCACTCATTTGAATATTCTTTTTCCAACTAAGCATACGACTATCATCATAATGCATCTAACACTATATTTTCTTTTCAAGGTGTATACATCAATTAAATGTCATAAATATGGATATATTCCATCCATATCCTTTTCTTTAGATTCAAATATCATTGTGAGAAATTATATTTCAATATATTATGATCTGTGAATTATCATAAATTTCTCAAAAAAGAGATAATGAAGCCAAGTATTCATGACATTGAAGACTAAAAATAACTCCAAATAATGTTTTGTGTAATTATTATCATGCATACTGAAATGAATTGATCCAGAAGAAATTACAAGGTCTCCATTAATGTGAAAAAATCCCAACCCAGATCTTAAAGCATCACAATACACAACATACACATGTTCTGATCTCGTAAATATCAAGATAAGTGATGATGTAAGACGAACATTCAACTCCTAGAAAGACTTTTGGAATTCCTCAATCCATTAGTAGGGAACATTATTCTATTTAAAATAATTCATAGGTGATGAAAATTGTGATAAGTCACAAAAATAGAATCAATAATTACCAGTGTAACCTACATATATTAATATCTCAAAGACATTCGTCAGTGATTTACAAGAGATAATTGCATCTATCTTCACTGGATCCACATAAACACCTCTTTCAAAAATTACATGTCTATGAAAGCGTACCACATTTATCTAAAAATTAAACATTGATAGTTTGGAATACAAGAGATGATATCACAAGATTCCGAACAGTATCACCAATTGTTTTTCATTCTTATACAATGTCCTTGAATTCAACAATATGTCATCAACACATACCAAAACAAAATAATCTAGATGTCTATGAAGTATCAAATTCATAAATTAAATAAAGGCTGATGGTTCATTCCTTTGACCTAAAGTAATTACCATGTATTCATAATGGTCATATCTTCTTCAAAATTATATTTTTTTGAAAATCCACATTCTAAACTCGCAACTGGTGATATATTGATCAAAAGTCAATTTTATAGGACCACTAATCTCACATTAATCAATCAAATATATTTTCAATTAATGGAATGGGATACCTATTATTTATCATATCTTTTTTATGATTATGATAATTCACACACATCCTTAGAGTTACATCATCTTTTTTATGAACAAGATTGGTACTGCCCATGGAGAAGTGCATGGCCAAATGAAACCTTTTCTTTATAGCTCTTCAAAATATAAATTCCCCTACCTTGATTCTATTTTTTACATTTGATAATATGGAAGTGAGGTAAGACTATGCATTATAAAGAGATCAACTGTAAACTCCACTTCACATTTGGGAGTAAAACTTGACAAAATTTTATGAATAATATTAGGAAACTAATCTACCACTATGGAGAAATTGATATTCTCTCTCTTTCTCTTCCAATGATAATAATGAAAACACCAACAACTGGTAAGAGATCATACCCACTAATTATTCCAACAAGTCCATTTCTCTTATCTCCATAACCTTGTCCCATATAAATAGATTCTCGAAACCATCCTCAAATATGAACCTAATTGTTCTTCTATAATAGTTTATGTGAGAATTTAACAATTTCAACAAATTCATACCAAGGATTAAATCATAAACGTCTATATCCATCACTGAGAAGTCCCAATTCCTCTAAACTTCATCAAAAATTACATAACACATTATATATATAAAGGCTTGAAATTATCTTTGACCTAGTAGTGTTTGAAGTTTTATCAAATAAGGAATCATCTCATGTTTTAAACATATAAAATCAAAAACATGATAAGAAATGAAAGTATCTGATCCATTATGATTAAAAAAACATTCATAAGTGTAGAATTAAAAGGAATAATACCTCTCATCAAATATAGTTCAGTCTAATAATATACAATCCTCTTCTGAAATCTATATAATAATTCATCACTGAACTCAACTCCTAGTTTCCTTAATAATATTTCCCTTACATAGGAGTCCTGGTATTCCTAAAATCACCATGTTATTATTTATTATATTTATGATATTGATTCTATTTTCCTAAACATGTCGATGAATATGATTCTTGTGACACATGAGACATGTCATGTGAAACTGACCTCATAGAATTGTGGAAGTAACCCTAATGATTCCACGTATGGTTTTATTTATGGAATACTCTTGGTGGTGTTGTAAACTATCACTTCATGTGGTCAATGGAACCAAATTGAAAACACCCATGCTTTGTCTTTGGTTTTAGATGACAATTCACAGATCCTGCAATTTGATTCTTCTTTCTACTCCCATCATGGAATAATGTGTCCCTTTTTCACTTGTGAGTTACATTAGAGGTCCCAATAGTTCCCATGGTTTTTATCACACTTCCTCCACCCATAGATCTTCAGATAACTATTTCATCCACCATTTCTCTATTTTCCATCTCTTTATAATCTGAAATAGAAGGCACAATAATCTTTGAGCAAATATCATGAATTATCCTTGATTCAATTATGTGTGCCTTTAAGGTCGCTCTAGCTATAACCTATAGTGAAAAATATACCAAATTAATGAATTTAATTGCATACTCAATGATAAAGATATTTTATTACTTTATGATTAATAAGTATGTTGTTTAATTAATCTTGATTGTATAAGGATAGAATTTTTCATTGAAAAAATTATAGAAATCCTCCCAACCAATCCCTTGATCCACATTAACCTCTTCCTCCAGATCTCACTATTGGTGTGCAAGATCCTCTAGTATATATATCACCATATTTATATTTTTTCTGATGGTGTGCTGATGAAATAGAAGATATTATTCATCCTAATCATCCACACATCTTCCCATTCTTGTTTCAAATCACCTAAGAAGTTGGGTGAATTCTATTTCTAGAACTGGATGGAATATTCTACATTCCATAGCTCATTCTTCTGGTTCCATGTGTCCACATCCTAATAAACTTTGATGATACTATGAACCATTTATTGGTTCACTTATGTCTCAGGTGAAACCATATTCTTCACAGATTCTTCCTATTGGTTTCGATAACGCCTACTAGGTTCTATTTTCTAACCAAACCACAATACCAAAAAGTATCACTCTCTAGAAACTTAAGTGATATCCATTAAATTTATACCACATCCACCATCCAAACATTTCTGTACAAAAATAGACCATTTATGTTCTACAATTATTGAAAAAATTCAACATACATTTGAAAATAAACCTATTTTCAAAATACCACAATAATTTCCATTTTCAAAATCATTCAATTGAATTAATTGAAAAGGTTTGTAAAAAGTAAAATATTTCACCAAATCATATATTATTATTCAAAATAAAATATTCAATCCTAGTCGGAAGTTAATCCTCTAATGAATGTCATGGTCATCTCATTAGCAAAACCCATAACAATGAGATTGAATATTGTATACGTGTCTATGTAACACATATGTACCCCACTCCTGGGTAACATGATGATTAGCATAAAAAGGATATATATCTATTTTTAACCTCAAAATTTATTGTATTAACAATCCTAACCATTTTTATGATCACAATACAAAGAATATATAAAATTTATTTCAACATCAAAACTAATAAAAATGATGGCTAGTTAGTCTAAAAATAAATGATCTACATGATATCATATGTTTCAACCATTCTTTTGGACCAAACAAATATGATACCATTTTCAACATCTCTCTTTCTCCTATTCGGATTGAGAGGGTGGTGGGATTCTACCCGGCCTTAAGAGACATCACTAAGATGCAAAAGGTACGCAATAAATACTGAAGGGTTTTAATACAAGTGGGGGAATATTTAAAATTTAATAATAAAGAAACTAATTACATAAATACCAAAAAACCACTATATGATGCATCGTAAAATGAAGAATGACTCAACCATTTCTTTTATATCAACCAATCAAAGTGTACTATAATGGAAACCAAATTTACATCAATTTAAATAATGGATGATAAAATAATAAAACTCAAAGACAACCACAAGACTCCATTGCATATATAATCTCTATGATCCAACATCACCAAACATCCCAAGTATCATGATGTATTATTAAACGTGGGATACTTTTCCTTTTCCCTTGTTTTGGAGGATGACATCAAAAAAATTAACAACATTCCTATGTTGGTGTGAGTACTCAAACACAATAGGTTTTACCTATTGACTTCCATATGCACACCACTAGGATAGAAAAGTTAGAAAATTTTATATAAAACAATTTAAATGAATCAACTCCAAAAACATGTTATAAAAAAATTAAACAAGTTTCATGCCACCATATTTTAATAACGGATGTTATTCGTCTTAAAGACCACCAACTTATGATTACAATCCATTTATCATTATCCATTTGGGAATAACCATTCCATTCCACCTATCCACACATCCAACCATTTATCTAATTTGAACTCCCTACACCTGCGATTGGTGAGTAATCCTTTCAATAAAGTCATCATCTAGTGATCCATTTTGACCAGGGAGAGGCCTAAACCATATCCATCCGACTAATTATGGGGGAGAATCCTTACCATTATTCTTCCCAAATTCACATGAACACACCAAACCAATATGACAAAAGCCAATTTAAAAACAAAAATATCATCATATTCAATTAATCCATTATTTTATAAAAAACTGTTAAAAACTAATTCAAATCAACATCCACAATTCATTTAAAAAATAATCTATTTTATAGAATAATATTAAATTAATAACTTTATCACAATTCAATAAAAATACTCATTTTAAAATCAACATTTTATGAACAAGAAACAATGAACTTTGGTAAGAACAACCTGTTTCATTACTTCTACAAATCGTCACTCAAGTTGGTTTTAAAAATTATTTTCACGACAAATTAAAAACAATTTAACACAAAATAATCAATTTTAAATCAATAAGAATTCTCTAGAAATAGTAGTTGAGAGTGAATCCTCCTACCTCAAGTGTTTTAGAGAATAAAAATAAACCGACGAAGAAAGCCAATGAAACTAAGTGATATATTTACAAACCTTCCTTATATATCTTCCACAATCACAACCATGACCTAATATAAACTTATTTAGAATAAAAAAACATAGATATATAGACAGTGGGCATAGATCTATGAAACCGAGAATAGGGGAACATTATATCTATGAAAATAATCAAGAACAATGAAAAACGAACACTTTCCACAAGAATAGGGATTCAACACACCAAGGGATGGCTCTAAATTTCTTAAATTTCACATTAGAGAGTTTATCCATCCTTTAAGAGACGAAAACCCTGAATTAAGGCATCATAAAAGGGAAAAGATACACATAACGTCCAAAATATTTAACACTATCTTTTCTAGGATCTGACATTGACCCAACAAATAGTTTAGTCACACGGTTAGGCAAACCATGCACTAACCATGAATTAACCAAAGCGTTAAGGATGAAACTCACATAGTCCCCACACATGGTCTACATAACCTTGTTCCAACCATTCTAAAGCCACTACCTCAGAAGACCCATTCTATTTTCAAAGTGCAAATTTTCAATTGGGTTGCCCCATGGTTTGGACAAACCTTGAGCCTCCCGTTAACCATCCCTTCAAATCCCAAAACTTATTTAATATTTTCAAAACACTATAAAAATATACCCACATACATTATATAATTAAAATAATAAATAAAAAGTTACCTAACCAAAACCCAGGGTACTAGAATTTTGTACTCAAATATTAACATCCATGATTTTTAATGCTTCTTCTCTTTTGAATCATTAAAAAATTTATATTTATAATGATATAAGGAAACATTATTAAAACCATTTCCTTACAAGTTGAATTTTTAGGATTATTCATTATGATTCATTTAATTTTATGCATCACATAATCATTAACATGTTATGATGGGTGATACCAGATATCGCTCCAATGCATTGGCCAATTTTTGTTGTCTCGTCAGACGTAACGTATGGGATTAGGGAGTAAACCTAATCCATGATGGGACTATGACCATAATATGATGTTTTCTTGTTATATTTCCATGAAATAATATTTTTTCCATCTTTTCTTTCTTCTAAATTCAATATGTTACCTGATATTATGATACCATGTTATTTATGTTATTCTCCAATGTGATTATTGAAGATCATTCATTTTTGTTATTTTATTTCTTACCTTTGAGTCACAAATTATGTTTCATTATCATGTTTATTCCCTTACTATTTTTTATCTCCCCCAAATATTCTATGTATCATACATATTATCCCATGTAGTTTTAGGATCTCAAATTGATTTTAGAGCTCATTATGATGATTTAAATGATGAAATATTCTTTTATTGTCAATGTTATATATATATATTATTCCAAATTTAATATTACTTTTCATCCTTAGTTTTTTTTAATGTATACTTTTATTAATACTAATTTAATAATATTTATAAAAATGAATGGATTACCATTCCCATGCACAAAATATTTCTAGAAATGTTCCAATGTGTCTTTTTTTGGCCAGAAGGAATTATTTTTTATTTTATTATTGATAATACCCAATTTTTAAGGGTTGATGGGGAACTCGTACATGAACCATAGGTCCAAGTCACAAGGCCCAACTGACTCACAATACATGACCCGAAGGGATTTCATATTTAATGCACAATTGTTATCAATTCAACTTTTTCTCAAAGTGTTATCTCTATAATGATCATTTTGATTGGATTTTAGTAATTTCATTCAATACCCTTTTGGGGATTGAATTGTTTTATGGTATTTATGTTTTCATATCTTAAAAAGGTTTGGACCTATAATTTTAAAATAAAATGCTGTACTAATCCCATTTTAATTATTTTCAAAAAAAATTATTATAAATTGATTAACCCTTAGTACTCGTCCCTTTATATTATATAAACATTATATAAAATATTTTACAGTATATTCCTACAATAGTGATGTAATTTTTTTACTATCCTATATTCATGATGATAAAATGGTGGTTTCTGTGAAGGGATTTGAGATGTTATGATGAGTTAAATTATTGGTTGTTATGGTAAAATTATTATTATTATTATTCTGTGACGATTTATAGGATTAAATCCTTTTAAATATTACGTGAATCATTGGGTAGTGAGGGGAAATCAAGAAAACATGTTTAACTACTATTGTATACCACTATGTCTAGTAGACATTAGTTATATTTTTCTTTATATAATGTATTTTCCCCTCAGTTATGAATGCTTAAAAAATATAGATTTTTAGGCTGGGATGACTTGTATATTGTGCTGGAATTTGTTTATTGATATTATATTAACTATTTTTATAGAATTTCTCTTAGTCTCTTAGGTTCTGATGATGATGTTTGATTTTATGTTATATAATTATAATTGTTCCTCTTTGATATTGTACCATGTTTCTTATATTACAATCACACGACCTGTATTTCGTAAAATTTAATTTTAAATAAATATTTAATTCCCCATAAAAGTTTTCTTATTTGAAAGGTATTACTAATGGTTTTATTTATAAAAAATAATTTTTTCTTAGTTAAATTGTTTTTTAAGGAAATAATTTTTTAAAATATTATAAATAACAATATGAAAACCTAATTTTTACTTGTATTTTAATATAAAATCAAATAAATATTTCTTTAATTATATTCATGGGGTTTGGGGAGGTAACCTAGAGGGAATATATTGATCACACATTTTATTACATGTTTAGTACATGTTTTTTGTGGATGTGGTAGATAACGTTCAAGGATGGTTTGATGGTGGAATGAAGTAAATTTTTTTCCAAAACACATAGAGATGAGTAGTAGTAATCCACTATTTTATTTTATTTTTATGATTATTATGTACCATTATTATATTTGGTAGTGTATTTAGTTGAATTTTCCTCATTTTTATTTTGTCTATATATTTTTTTTAAAAAAATTATACCTTGTTTACTTTAATCTTATGTGTCATTTGGTTATGGATAATTTGAATACTACTAATTTAAAATGTGTGTACCTCCAAAATAAAAATGACCATGATGGATTTTTAGGTCGAAATTTTCAAATTTTTATGTATTTTTTATAAAAACCAATTCTAAATGATGTATAATTAGATATCTCATATTAGTTTTTTCCCACGGAAAACATGAAATCTCTTCATGCAATGTCATGGGTCTACTCGAGTGATTGATATAAGGGGGATACCAGGTTGGTTTTTTTGATTTATTAGTGATGAAAAATATATAATTTAAAG
This sequence comes from Viscum album, assembly GCA_963277665.1. NCBI lineage: Eukaryota > Viridiplantae > Streptophyta > Magnoliopsida > Santalales > Viscaceae > Viscum > Viscum album. The sequence continues at coordinate 1,926,093,271 of OY728125.1, forward strand.
ACAATTGATTTATTTTCTTAAATAACGTGATATTTATATTTTTTTCAGTTAGAAAATTCCATGATATAATATAAACAAAAATACCATTATTATTTTTAATGTGGGATTTGATGGATTTTTTAGTTCATAAAATTCCATTGTACAATTTTTCAATAATTAAAAAAATGTATATATACCCATTTCATATCATTTTTCTCTAAAAAACATGATTGTGTTGTAAAATGTTTATATTATCCCTAAATAATTCACTCATTAATCAATAATGACTCTAGATTTTCTCTAAATATGGAGAGTAGACTCAAAATCATATATCCCTAAAAATATCCAGAGAAACATTGAAATAATCCTCTATTACAAATGGATTTGGTTATAATCAAGGTGAATAATGCACGTTGATTTGATTATCATCAATAGAACCTGAGGTTCTATTAACATTTTTCAGACACCATAGAGAACATGTGAATACCATTATAATAATTCTACATTATATCCTCTCAGTGAAATGATGTAATAAATTTAATTGGTTAGATCAATCAACATCTTCACTAAATAATGATCTCATGACGATTTTCTTATATAGCTATATAATTATTGATAAATTTAACATAAAATTTCATATCATCTTAGTATTTAGAATCTTTGTAAATTGTCAAGGGTAAAATTCATTACATGTAATTATTAATCATAATGTTCTATTGTTTTATTCATTTAATGAAATAAAATTTGTTTTGAATATAGGATCAAACTATAATTACAACATGTCTAGAAAAACATGTAGTATTGAATCATTCATGATTTTTTTTATTATTGAATTTTATTCAACAAAATCATATTACATCTATTATATTTTAGTTTTTCTATTCTTTATTATTTCTTAATGTCATGATAATGTGTTTTATAAAAATCATATAACTAAGAAAAAGTGTATAAAATGGAAATAATGGATAGATATTTCGTCTAGATGTTATGAAGAATCATTTTAAAAGACTATATTAATTGATTTATAGTATTGTTCATCCAAAGGTATACACAATTGTGTTAATCCTGGTATGTTGTGTGTAGGATAATTACATAGAATATAATGAGATGGTGTATTAATTATGAGGGTGGAGTATAGTATTTGTGGTTAGATAGTGTGTAGACTATATATACATCATTTAAACCTACAATCAATGATGAACGTAAGGTCAATGAAAAAGATGTGTAATTAATATACATGATTCTTATTAATTTCCAGTTGAGAAAAATGGGAGGGAAGTGTTTATATGCCATGTACGAAGATTAAACACCATGAAAAATAATTTTATCATATATAGATTACATGATTGGTCATTAGGTGTGTAGTGCAGTATGTACAAAAATTAGTACATGTATAATTCTTGAAATCTCATGTAAGTAACGCACTTTAACAACCATTTAACAGGATGTAGAATGAAATATATTTTTAGAGAAACAAAACTATATGAAATATAGATAGATAACCACACCAGTGGATGTGTATTTACACATGCTATGTAATTTTCAGGTTCTTATGTTGAATAATGGATGCAATTAGTATTTTTATGCATTTTTTGTAGTTTCATGTTGAGTATATTTCTTCAAAATACCATTTACATTACATGGGAAGATAAATTAGTATATTCCTCACAAATTAAGGTATTCCATGGGGTTAAACATGATGTGCGGACTATATAGATTGAGCCAAAGAACTATACACTATGTAATATCATTAAACACTATGTATATACTAACATATAGTGTATGCATGTAGTAGATGAAGAAACAATATTAGTTTTATATTACAGTTTGTGTTATGTAGTATTATATTTTTTAAGTGTATAAATCTGATGGATAATTGTTACCTCCCATATATTTTGCATATTAAATTAAAAATTGAATTTAATCAAACCATAAGGTCACATGGAATGTCCCTTGTCATTGTATGGTGTATCCATGAGTAATTTAAAATGAATTTTTTTTAATTTATTTAGATATTACACAGAATGTGATTCTTATGTATCCCCTTCATTTATAATTAATAATTAATACAATGAATAAATCCATTAGTTAGATGATAAATTATTTATTTAATATTAATTTATCTTAATAAAAATATTATTGGATATATAATATAAGAGTTATGAATGTGATGTTGTTTTAGGTATGTTACTAGTTTGGAGGATAATAAACCTATTTATAGTTTGGTTTCTTATTTAAAATAACCTTAATGCATGGATCATTATATGTGATAATGTTTAATTATATAAAATATTATGGCATATGTTTCATGACCCCAATGTTATTATATAAGACCTCTATTTAATTATTTTATTTTATATATCCCATTACAATATTTCCTCTCACTATTTTGTGATTATAATAATGTAAAAGATGGATCCTGAAGGTGAATAGTGGATCAAAACAAGATCTGCGGTGAAACCAACCAAGAAGATATAAAGGATAATTGTGGAATTCAAAAACCTAATAAAATCCTAAATCAAGGGGTTAATCCCCTAGGGTCATAGTTTGATAAATTTCTTACTCAATAAATGAGACATTACAATGCCCTTAATGGATTCACATTTTTTCTTTTTTCTTTTGTTATGTGCATGGTTTTTTTTAAAATTTATATCAATGTATGTTTATATTATGATTAAAAACGATCCCATATATTATGTAATATATGAAGTAATAAATATGAAAAAAATAAATAAATTACTCATAAATTATTTTATCAATACATGGGTAATTCATTATTTAAAAAAGACATAATACTAATATGAAAGGTAAAAGAAAAATTAACAAAATTTATCTATAAGTAAATAAATTCCCACAATGAAATATTATGTTGATAAAAATATATAATATTAGATAAGATATACCCTTAGTTAATGTGTTTATCAAGCTATAGTCAACAGAACATTAAATTACTAGGGAATCTATACAAAAAAATCTTGGGTTAAAGAAATAAAAATTTCATTGAAATTAATATCTATATTCAATTAAAATTTGGAGGAAATTATTGAGGAAATATACTTTAGGTTTTTTTTATTATGGAGTCCACTTAACAGATCAAGGAGCTTCAAGATAGCCATTTTTAAGACTTAATAACAAAAATAGCTTCTTGAAATATATATATATATAGTCAAGGTATTGAGATAAAAGATATCCATCCATTCTGATGGATTTTCCTTGTGAGATGTCACTCTAAGTCCAATGTTTAGGAATATTATGACTTGATAAAATATTTGGAGACTAAAAGGTTGATTAGAATTATTTCATTTAATATATTTTTTAAAAATGATATAAATTAATAAAATCTACTTTTATTTAATGATAAAAAGAAGAAAAATGCACTGACCATGATATCCATTCTATATAAATAAATTGCCATGACTGATAGTAACATCCTTGAGTGTTATAGATACTTTTATATTGTGTTATTACAAGAGATGATGCATAATGTGATAGATTTCACAAGTTTCATATTTACTAACTGAGGATACTGATGAAGATCACTTCGTATAATGGAAACACATTGATTGTGTGATATAATTACAGTTATTGATGTTATCGTCTATTTATAGTTTACTCCATATGATTCATTAAAACGTGGATACATATACTTTACTCACCCATCTATGATATCATTTTTAAGAGAGAGAGAAAGATGATAGTGGTGTGAGATCTCTATGTAACTACTTATATGAAATCCTGGAGAGGGTGTGATAACTAAGCCTTATCTAGAATATATGATTGGTTATATTTAGTGTCAAGAGATTCTATGGTTTAAGATAATTGATGAATTGCACACAGATCTCATGTGTGATTCATTTCATCAGGGATTATCCACATTCATTGTGAATTTTAAAATGAAAAACACTAAGAACATCTCCAAGATATTAATACTCATATACTACCTGTTTGAAGAATTAATGAAATATTATAATCCATATATTCATATGTTGAATAAGATGATGGGAAAAGATAATGACCCCACAACTATATCAATTTCAAAATATTATTTTCAATAGTCGCTGTAAGAACACATGTCAGAACAGTTGATATTTTTTGAAAAGTTTATTTTTCCTCCATTTTAGGGTGGGTGGTCATCAAATGTGAAAACTGCAATGATATTCTCAGTTTTTGAACATCCCAAAATAAATTTTTTCAAAAGTGTTTTTAGTTCTAGTTGTTGTCTAGGGGGTTTGCGTGTATACTAGAGGAGAAAATGGAATCTTGGTGGATGAAACATGTTTTTGATGTTCCATTACATCATGAATATAGTATTCACAATGTAATACCTGTTTTTTGGGTTTTATAGTTTTTTTGGAGGTACAATAGTTAAAAATAGGATTTTTTGAGTATTCCATTATATGAAAATATGTTCCAGACTATGAAATAGGGTTGATTGACCAATTAAATCCATTTCATAAGAAAATTAATATGTGAAATCATTTTTCACCTTGTAATATTATTCATAGATTTTAGAGGTTGTTTTTTGTGGAGGAGAATTCTAAAAACACTAGAATAACAATTTCCACCTAATACCTAGCATAGAAGGTGAGAAAATGAGTTTATAGATTTAGATATATCTTTTCAACTCGTCCCTTCACCAATTGAATCACCATTAATTGTGTTGGATACCTCAATGTGAGTTTTATCCATTTAGATCCATTGAAATTTCAAATTCTCCTCTAAATATAACTCCCCTTTAGTCATGGATTAATTAAAATTGAGAAATAGGATGCGGAAGGAAGCTAATATTGAAGTATTTATCAAATGATGGTGATATCACAGATCAACATGGGAAAGAGATATCTTATTTGGATGTCCATGAAATCTTCATGTTAGATCTATTAATAGTATGTGATTGGATTTCTCTTTCAATGTATCTAGTATAAATTTATTAAATTGGCACTTGTATCATCATTGTATGATAGGGGTTTTTACAAAAAAATAGATTCATAAGCGTGTTAAAGAACATCTATGAATGGTTGGTTGTTATTTAATCTATGATATATTGTCTGGTAAGTCTATTGACATATTTTTAATAAAAAATTGGGTGTAAGATCCCTTGTTATAATTTGAATAATTATAAATTTATTTTAATTAATTAAATGAATATATTTTTCTTGTTGTAGGAACTTGTGGAGTTTATATAAAGATGAATGGATATAGTAAATGTGGAAAAAGTCGATTGACCATGATTGGGTTGGAGTTAACCCCATTTGAGTTGATTGGTCTAAAACAACTCCCTTTTTGTCTATTTAATTTTAATAATATATGAAATGTATTATATTGTTCCAAAACTGCATGCACGTTACAAAAATATGAGGGTAAATATTTTTTTTGAAGATATTCTCATATAGGGACCTCCCCTTAGGCCCAATAATTTCCATTGGTGTTAAGATCGAGATATGTGGTTACTTATTAGTGGGATGAAACTTTTCCTTTTCAGGAGTTGGTTAGATTGGATGAAGATCACTCAGGAGATGTGGAACTTGTATGATTTGGATTAATATTATGACTATGTCTTGTCATAGTATTGACATAAAATTTTAAAATTAAATTATAAATTAATTTATTATTAAATCAGTAAATGGTTTAATTTGCCTTGATATATTATACATCACTTGTTATCTAATACTTGTCCGTGGTAATTAGTCTAAAAAATAGAGAATATACTAGGTGGGTTAGGGGTAATGTTACTTGGGTCTTACCTATATTGATTCTTCTTAGGTATGGGAATCCGCCAAATGAGAATGTAATCTGTGTTAATCGACACCCAAATTATTTGAACAACATGGAAAGACATTTGATATGTAGTTATTTCTTGAATAAAATCACATGGAATTAAATATTTCAATATTCATGGTATAATTTTTTTGTTAATATAATAAAAATGGCTATATTATAATTTTAATGGATTCATGGCCATAATGATAAATGAATGAAATTATTACCAACCATTATGATAATTTGGTACTTTAATTTATAAAATTAAAATGGTTGTAGAAATGTAAATATGATGGATTGACCACAATGGTTTGTTATGAAATGATTGATATGGTTGATGTATGATATTATTGGATGCTTCTAATTGATATTTCTAACATGAAACATATGGGATTGATCTAACATATCACGAGGCATGATACCTATTACTTATTCTAGTGTATGAGAATCCACCACCTATGATTGGATGCTTTTATCATTGTTTATGTCTTCCAAAGGAAGACATAAGCGGCTCCATCCTGTGTGTCCACATGTATCCCATAATGATATTATATATTTCTTCTTAGCTATGTGCATACTGGGATGATGTAAGTTCGTCTAGTGTGAGAATATTCATGGATCCCGGTATGAGATGTTTTATTTTTCTTGGTGACATCCACATTGAGAATACATAAGTATCTCCAGCATGGGTAATTATCATGGAGACCCGTTGGGTTACATGAGGAATGGTTCATGTGATCCATTCAGATATATGAGGATCACCCATTTAACATAGTTACGCAAAATATAGGTAGATCATGTTTTGTTGGCCCTGGGTGTTAACCAAAAACTCATGGATCAACAGTGTTATTTCATGTTTAATATTTATAAATTAAATAAGTTTCTAGTTTATTTAATTATTTAATGAATTATATTTTAAATCATCAATTTTTAGACATTTCTTTTGGTGGCCTACTACATTTACTCTCACCCATATTAGACTACCTTATCATGTGGGTACTTGAGCATCTCTTATGTGTTTTATTTCAAGAAAATGGTTCAGATGTGGCCTATGATGGTGATGTTGAGATGGATTTATTAGATTTTATTATACAATTTGAAGAGGTTATGCTCATAGATTTCAAATAGCCATATTGTTTAATTACATTATTTTTTGTATATATATTTTACTAGACCAGTGGGTGGTCAATGTTTATATGACATGGTTGTTTAGGAATTTATCATATTTGTTGAATTATTATTGAATATATATTTATTATTTTTTACATTGTTTATTTACAATTTGGGATGATGTGTCCTTATTTCTTTATAATTGTGTACTCTGATATAGGGTCATAGTCTCTCCACTATATCATCCTAGAACCTTAGTGCTAGTCATAAGACTCTAGAATACATGGAGGTAAACAAATGATAATGGGGAAAAATTATCCAACCATTGTTTATATAGTTTATAATGGATAGACATTAAAATGTTGTATTAGTGCATTATTTTTTTGTCTTATGATTATAGGATTTTTTAGGCATGAGAGATAGAAATGTGTGAGATCCTATAATGAACCAATATTTTGATACATTAATATAACATTTTTTTATTAATATTCATTACATTACACAAAAACAAGGCTGATGACCGTAATATTTTAGTACTTTTGAAATCATAGAACACAAACTTCTAGTCCGGTGAATGATAGTTATTTTTTCCCACATAGATCATCCCATTTATTAACCTAATATAAAACTCTTATTCATGAACTATAAAAATAAAACCAAAGAAAGGGTGAGGTAAAATTCTCAGTAATAGTTAATAAGATAGATACATAAGAATAAAATAACTATAAGGGTTCGAGAAAATAAGTATAATAGTTTAAGATCATACCCTATATATCAATGATCAACCACATGATTCATGGAATAATGTTTTGATTATCATAATACATGAATCATAAGGGAGTCAAAAACCTAAACCATGATAAAATTAAATCTAAAAATGCATGAAATTATGCAAGAAACATAAACATGTAATATCATTCCATATAAATGAACATGAATTTTCAAAACTTATCATGGCACCTCATTGGGACTAAATCTACTAAGATTGACACACCACCATCCCTGGTCATAATTTTCTCCTAATAAGGGATCATGATTCTCATTCATCCCATAGTGGATTAATCTCATTAACTTGATTTCCATAAATACCACATGAGATATAAATCATTACCCAATTCATTTGAGGGAGATATGGGACCCACCCATCAAATAATGAAAACCATAAATATTTTTTCAATAAAAATATAAATAATTTGTCATATCAAAACCCATATAATGAAATGGGTTTTATTTACATTTTATTATAACATTACCCATTGAAATGAAATGAAATTCCTCAACTTCAATTCATTATAAACATAAACCATTCAGAGAAATAATAAGAATAATATCATTAGACAATATCACTAGGTAAACATAATTAACATAAAATAATGTTGTATTATACTGAGAACTATTTTCAAATATCACTAGAAAATAAATCGTGAGGAAAATACATTTTGGTTTTTAAAATATATTTGTTTCTTAAAATAAATGTCAATATTAAAAGAAAACATTTTATTTAAAAATAAACTTTTTATATTGAAAAGGAAGCTTCAAGGAATTACGGCACTATAAAATTGGAAAAATTTATTCATTACATATAAGTTAAGAAACTTTTCTTTCATAGTTTTTCTGAAAAATTCACCAAGTACCTCATTTGGGAAATTTCAATAAGACTCTTTTCAAACCATTTAGTAAACATTCAAACAATTTTTTAAAAAAATTAAATGATTTTACAAGAATAGTAAAAAATTTGTAAACCATTTTTAATTAACATAACAATTGAATAAAAAATTACACATTATATGCATAATTATAAACAATCATGAATAATAATGAGATTAAAAAACTAACACTCACCGCTTTAAAATCGGTAAAATTATATAACCATGAAAGAAAGAAAATTTTATAGATATGAAAATACCATAATATTCTAATTAGTAATCATAAATACATTCATGTGTAGTATATACACCAAAAAAAATAAACAATTAGTTTATAAATCATTTTCCCCTCATAAATAAATGTGAGACAACAATCTCTTTTATTAAGTCATTACTTCCTTAGAATACATTAAAACCTCTTGTATAAAAAATATATTTTTATTATACAGATATAAAATAAATATATTAATATATATAATACCATAAATTATTTAATTATGATATTATATTACTCTAATTAGTAATTCCATGTTAAATTTATGTTTCGAGTGATAACCTCTTTGTTTTTCATAACTGTTTTGACCTATTATTCTGTGTCGTCATTCATAGATCGTCATTTAATCATCTCAAAATTGATAACAAAAAAATAAATATCATATATATATATATATATTTATTTATATATTTATTATATATATATAGTTATCTTTATTCATAATATTTAAAGGAAAAAAAATAAAATACACCATTCATAGAGATAGTAGGTCGTACGTATGCATGAATGTTATTTTCATATTAATTTCCTTCAAAATAAAGATTTTCTATGAAATATTATCATTCTAGAATAATTAATATGTCATGTATATCACATATTTTTATTAATAGCATTATTAATATATTCCATGTATTGTGTAAGTGAATCAAATCGCTTTGCGAGAAGATAGACCAAAGAACACATGAATGATGTTATCATATTCCCAAAAAAATAAAAATAATGGAGGAAGGTTTTTAATATATCATAGTTCTCACTATATAAATATGTTTATAGAATGTTAATTGTATCGCTACGTGGAAATGGTAAGACATACGTTCGAGGATAAAGGGCTGTATAATGGTGTGTTCATAATCATAATAAATTTTCATCATATTTGTGATTATAAAGTATTTACTCTATGAAATATATCATAGACTTATATGATTTATATATTTTTATAATAATATTGTGATATGTTATAGTGATTGCATCTTCATCAAAATGACTCTTTTAGTTCTCCTATAGTGGACTCTAGAGTTGGCATTTTTCGGAATAATAGAACCTATAGAATGGGACTAGGGATGAGGAGAAGGGAATTTATTTGAGTTTTATTTTACTAAAATAATAAAATAGTTTAAAATATGTGAGTTATGGGGTGTCATTTTGTAATGAAGGTGAGGGGAAAATTTGGAATTTATTAGAAGATTATTTTATAATAAATTAAATATCAATACAGACACCTAAAAATGATATGGGATTCAAATATAATGTGTAATAGGGTGGTAAAAAAATCATCCATTCTAGTTTATACAATATTTAGTATACTTTTAATCCTTATCAATTTTATTAACCATTAGTTACAATAGATTAATTTTATCTATGGTAACAATTTTTCAATGTTAAAAAGATTATATTTTTACTTTCTAGCTGTAAATTGAACCATAAATGGTAAATTTATGATATTTTAGACCATTATCTATCCCCCTTTTTTTATTTAGGAATTTTATGATTTTTAACTAATTTAAAAAAATATAATTATCATAAAATATGATTATTTTCAATTTTAACACTATTCATTATCCTAACATTAACAAAATCAATACAGCAAGATAACTTCAAAGTTATTCATCTAATAAAACCCTAATATGTCATATCAGCCTAGAAAATTATTATATCACCTTAATTAATTAAAATTATATCAATTATATTATTATTAATGTCAAATAATTGAGTATCTCATTAATTGAATAATTATCGCATCTTCATTCTGTAATTCTTTATGATAATTATGTATTCAATTAATTTTAAAAATAAATTTCAAGGTTGTATATAAACCATTTTTATTTGAAAATAATACATATAGTTGAGCATATATTCTATTTAACCCTGAATTAAAATTATTGTTCTTCTTAAAAGTAAGATTGTGAGATTTTGTAACATTCATTGATTTTAGTAATATCTAAGTCATTTTCATAGGCAATTGTCCATTAAATAATTTAAATTAGAACCTTTATTGTTAATAATAAATTTATGTTCATCCCTTATCATTTTTTTCATGTGTTAGGGTAATTTTATATTATTTATACTAGTACCTTACCCTTCTATTTTCACAACATGATCATTTAATTACAAATTCTCATACACACTAAAAACGATGCAGTTATGATATTTGAAAATTTATTCACTCATTGGGTGTAGAGACCCAAAGCTTGACGTACATGTAAATTACATTACTTTAGCGGAATACTTAATACATAACAAAAACAGACACACAAGGATCGTAATAGTTTAGTGTCTTTGGAAACATGGAACATAATCTTCTAATCGTGGTGAAAGATATTCACCATCTCCCATAAAGATCTTCCCCTTTTTTTCTTACCTAAAACCTTTCTTTATATCATGGGGAAAAGAAAACATAAAAAGGGTGAACTCAAATTCTCAGTATGGGTAAGCATGGATAAAATAAAACATACCATATACATTTGAACTTAAAAACATGAACATAATGTTTAAACATCAAAAGCTTGAGCAATGACATAAAACATGGAAGTACGTAAGGCATAGATCATAAAGAAACATTACGAATGATAAAATATCAAGGGAATAAAACATGTAATTGTGGAAACCATTCAGCAAATGTTATGATTTCCATAGTAGCCAAGGCATTTCTTCCAAGACCATCTTAGTGGAAAAAGTCCCTTTTTGAGTCGAGTTCACTCCTCGTTCCAGTCATGTATTACTGAACTGGTTTAACATGTCATTCCATTCATGTCTATCTCATGAGATATAACTCTTTACCCAATGAATTGGAGGGAGATATAGGTCCCACCATCTCATAATGAAATCATTCTTACTTGTTCCACAACATAAACTTAAAACATTCATCATAACCCAAAAAATAAAATGGGTTTTATAAACATCATATCATCATCACATAATCTATATAACATAAATGGATATTTCATCATAAGAAAATATAAAGCATGTTAATAATAGAAACATTATACTTGAAACATACACATTTGAAATAATTTCATCTTAGATGGAAAATTGTTTTGATAAAACACTTGAATTGAATTCTTGAGGAAAATATCCTTTCTTCTTCAAAATCATTTTCTTTTCAAAAAAATGGCATTTACTTTTAAAAGAAAAGTTTTTGTTGAAAATAAACCTGAAAACTTGTTGAGGAAGCTTTATGAAAATGAGGTGTTATGAAACCGTAAAAATCCATTCACACCGTATAAGTTAAAAAATAACATTTTTCTTGTACTTTTGTCGGAAAAGTCAAAAAGTACCTCGTAACGTAAAAAAATAAATATTCCTTACATACCATGTAGAAAAATTCAAAAATGGGTAAAAATGAAATTAAACAGATATGAAACTATTTTTATAAAACCTGGGCTTGGATGATAAAGATAACCCCAGTAAATACTTACGAATAAACAATCTCGGATAAAAATGAGATTGATAAATTATCCCTTACCTTAGGTCTGATATGCTTCGTACGTATCCGAACCTCCTGTATAATGATTTAAATAATGTCATTGACTTATTACAGAATCATATTCATTTTTACCATATTATATATGTTTCACTTATGACTTTATATTACCCGTTCTTTTGTAAATTCCATGTTAAAACAGTGTTTTTGGTAAAATCTTTTAATTTATCGTATGAATTTCGACTTGTCGTTCTTGATATTATTACTTATATCCTGATTTACATAATTCCCGAATGTAAAAAATGATTTTTATATAATATATATTCATCATATAAGTAAATATATTATAGATTGATAAAAGGAATGAAATACACCGTTCATGGTGACGGTAGGCCGTAAGTACGCATGAACGTTGTTTTCGTTTCCTAATTGAATTGAATGAAACTAAATTGATGACATAAATATATATATACATAAATAAAGTAGCATTATTATTTCATGTATTTCATTATTATTCATTAAATAAACTTTATGATCATTCATGTATGGTTAACATGGAGAATGAATCTCATCGCGTCGCGGAGACGGTAGTCCGTACGTACGCTCGAGTGATGATATCGTTCCCATAATTAATGAATAGAATTGGAGTTGATGGTATAATATATTAGAATCAGTAATATGTTATAATAACCATATATATTTATTCTTTACACCATTATACCCATCCATGTAAGGTGTTGGTGGAAAAACAGATTTCACCACAGCGTGGAGACGGTATTCCATACCTACGCACGCGTGGTGATTTCGTTTTCCGTAGGATGCATAGATGGTGAAATATAGTTGTATCATACTTATAATAACATATCAGTATATTATTTATACTGTTGTTATTACTTAATAATGAAACAACTAATGAAGAAGAAGTGGAATAAGAAATAGAGTTGAAAGAATCGGTAACAGACATTACCTCTTCTTTGAAGCGCCTCTTTGAGAACTCCTCTTAGGGAACTAAAATTGGACTTTAAAGAAGACCAGTACCTCTAGGATGTTTCTAGGGAAGTTGAGAATCGAATTTGGAAGGTTTTGGCCGATATTGAAAGCTCAAAATGGTGTGAGGAAGAGAGGGAGGAGGTTCCCTTTTATAAGGGAGGATAGGGGCACCATTAAAAAATCTAAAAAATATTAATTTATAATAAATCTAACCCCACATAAAAACCTCCAAAAAGGACTCATATTCGAATATTAGATAAGATAAGGTTGTAATCGCATCAACCAATAGAATTTAGAGTTGTTAGGAATTTATTTTAAACATTATCAACTTGATTTATCCTTATTTAATCAATTTAATTTTATTTGTGGCAATAACATTCTAAATATTAAATTATAACAAATAATTACTTATTTGTTGTTAATTGTCCATAATTGGATACTTAATAACATTTTAGACCATATAAATTTAAATTTTTAATTTTTAAATATTTTTGTGATTTTTAAACAATTTTATAATATGTTATTTTTATAAAATAACAATAGTGTCAATTTTGACACTATTCATTTATTTGAATTTAAATAAAATAAATACAGAATATATGTTCGAAATAAAAGCATTAATAGATTCCTAAAATGTCATATGTATCTGGAAAATTAGTTTAGAACATTAAATAATTCATATAATATTTATTTTATTATTTTTAAAACCATTTATTTGGTTTATCTCTTAATAAAATAAATACTACAACATTTTTGTATAATTATTTAATATAATTATTTATTGCATAAAAATTAATAATAAAACTCTATGATGAATATAAATATATTAAATTTTACAATAATACTTTTACTCGAATTTATCATCTTAAAATCACGATATTTAATTGTTATATTTATTAAATTATGAAGGATACAACTTTGGCATCATTTAAAATAAAATAATATAAGTGTCATAATCGATTTTATAAGGCTCCAAATTGTCAAATATTCGACCATTGGATGATTATGGTTTACATTAACATTACCAATATGTTTTGGTAAGGGTTTTGTGCATTTTATGGTCACTATTAGTTTAATAAAAACTATATTCTTGATTTTTCACTAGATAAACAATTTTAGCATCACTATTGTGTCATTATTAATGATCATTATTTAATCTCAAAAAATTATAAATAAATTCATATGATGTAGATAATTTTATTAGATTTCTGGAGACTACTCAGTTTTGACGTTTCATGAAGTATATCACTAAATTAAAATTATTATACTTATAATATTTAAGAGAGTGACATGTTGCAACTTTCTTTGGTTTTAATAATAATTAAATTATTTTCATGGAGAAAAGTCCATTATAAGAATATAATCCTACCCTTAGGTAATATGGGTCGACTTTTATTCATCCAATAAAGTTTTGGCATGTGTTAGTGTAATTTTATAATATTATATTTACCCTTAATTACTCGATTTAACTTTAACTATGGTAAATAAAATTTACCGTAGTTACAATTCATAATTTCCAAAAATAAAAAGTAGCCTATTAACATAATTTGGACCCACTGATTCCAAATATGGAATCCATTTTTGGAAATTCAATACAAAAAAGTTGCAGAAATTAAATTAAAATAAATCCCATTGTTGAAAGAAAACTGGTTTTTGATTAAAACATTGCAAAAGATTGAATTGATTTAACCTCCGAATTCAAGGTAAAATAAATGATAATTACATAAATTATATTAAATGGTAAAAATATATTATATTTAAACTTTAAAACAATTAAATATTATAATTTAACCATATAAATTATTGCGATGAAAAAAAAATTTAATTAAAATATAGCGTGTTTTTACTATTCATCAAAATATGAAATTTTCCAGAATAATATGAAAATTTAATCCAAAGTAAATTTTTATTTCATGATTCCAAAGAAGAATTTTATTTTGTCAAATTGAACTTATAAACATGTAAAAAACTAGATTTAAAGTGGGTGCGCCATCAAAAGGCGACAAAACTGCATTTTTTTAAAAATACTTATTTTAGCTGAAAAATTTATTTTGTTCTTATACCATGTTCTAGAAAATGTCTAAGATGAATAATAATGTTATAAAATTAAAAATTTAGTTATTACTATTCATAACGGCTAGTTCATAAAAATATTATAACAATATATCATTGTTTAGTAAAACCTGGTATTGCGTACAACACACGCTATCGAGGAAGGTCGTGATTGCGTGTTGGGCAAGAATCCTTTGTTGTTTTTTATAACAGAATCCAACCATATTTCATTTATAAATTGAATATATATATATATATATACTCAATGTTGCGTAGAATAACTATTATCAAGATTGTGTGAAACACGATCCAAGAATAGTGTTGCGTATAATGCAAGCTAATACGGTTTTGCGTATGGCACAAGGTAATCTTGGTGTAGAATAAAATACAAGACATTATTGAAATTAAAAGAATATTTTTCATAAAATATCAGGGTGTTACATTCTACCCCCCTTAAAATTAATTTCGACCTCTAAATTCGTCGGGGATATAAATGGTTTAATACTCAAAAGATTGTTTAATAGAAACCCACATCGTAAAAAGGAATACCAAAACATGGCTTTAAAAATTAAAGTATGAAATGTAACGGTTACCCAAATTAACTAATCACTGGGTTTCCAAATAGGAAAACATAGGTGAAAATATGGATCAAGTTCTGATGGATAGTGGTAGAGAACATGGCTATGAAAAAGCCATCAATCACAAAGCCATAGATTTGTGATGATCTAAGGTACCATTTGATTCATCTGATATAAGGGAAATAGGACAAAATTTTTGGTTTTCAATATCTTTTCCATAAATTTGATGAAATTGGAAATAGAATAAATACTTTCGTGATTTTGGTACAGTCTCACCATTGTTCATGCTTTGAACAATTTCCACTTCATCTCTTAAAAAAATGAAGTTGAATTTGTTATTCCTGAAGTGTTAACAGATCATGTGATAGAATGATGTGTCATTCCATCTGTTTCAAACAAAAGGTTATAAAATGTTATCAAATATACATAAGTTCATCTATGTTGAGGTTAATCTTATATGATTCCAAAAATGATCTTATACTTTATATATCATACCGCTTAATAAAATAAAACCAGTTTCTACTAACCAGTGACTTCCTATAGGCTAGTGGTAGGCGACAAAGGCCAGTCGCACATCGGTTTTGGGTTCGATTCCCACAGCCTTGTCTGACGCGATGGGTTATCGCACGTCCTGCAGGTTGTCCTTTTTCTAAAAATACATTACTATAACATCCCATCAATAATATGAAAAAAAGTTCTATCCTTAAAAAATACTAACTTATGTCCAACATAATCCATTCCAATATTTAGGCATAACTAAGATACTTCGGTCCAAGCTCATAGTATAAAGAAAATGATTACTTGAAATGTCATCAACCAAGCATGTGAATACCATAATTTATCCCCCATATATCTTGTTGGTCACATTCCAATCATGTGAATACCTTAATCATGTATTCTCTGGAAAAATGAATACCCATTAAACCTTACTGAAAACATGAATGATGTCAAAAGTTAACTCTTTCCTCATACCAAAATCCAAAAATTCTATATACTCAAACCATGATATAACCTTCTCCTTATATCAGTCATGAGCTCATGAATACTATCAAACATTTAAGTTTCTCCTTATCCCTTCATTATGTTCATATTATCTACTTTCCAAAAGTATCTGAGTAACCTTTCATGGTTACTGGTACCATTCATCATACACTTTCAAAACTTAAGGAAAGACAACAGTGTAACAATCCTTAGATGTCTCTTTATTCCATAATACCATGATATTACTTATATAACATTACACTTGATAAACATGTAATAATTCTACTACATTCTTAAACCATTGACCAAGGTTCAACAATTATTTCATCTCACAAATCATTTGTAGTCTCTTCATCATCAACAACATAAATACTACTCATACGACCATAATGATTCTCTTCATGAGACTTTCCCTTAGGGAATTGGTTTGCTTAATGCCCGTACATTCCACATTTAAAACATTTAACAATTGTTGATGTTGTAGCAATATCATTATCCTCTTCTATGGTGATAACCGAACCTTTTCCTTTGAACTTACTAGCTTTGTGTCCATCTTTTCCTCTCCCAAAGCATCTTCCAGTTCCTTTGAAACAATCTCCTCGATGCCTCTTCCCACATGATTTACATGAGGGAAATTGAACTTTCATTCCTCTATGATCATCATGAAACTCCATCTTTCTATTATTATCTTATTCGGGAAACTTACCAAAGTTTAGATTATTGACCATACTATGAGATTACTGATTAGGCATAATAACGATGTTTGGACTTCCAAATCCTGTTTCATTTTGTTTCTCATGAAGAATAACATTCCATTGTCTGTCATATCCTCCATTATCATGAATCTTCCTGTTTCTAGCCATTTTCTAAAACCCAAATAGAATAGTGTGAGACGAAAAAATCATGTTAGGTAAAATAACATAGTAAAGGGGGAGCACCCTCAATATCTAAAATCTAAGGTTAAATTCTAAAATAGTTACCTTAGTTCTAGGACTATATCCTATACATATACTTATCCTTAGGGACATCCCTAGACATACCTTAGAAATATCTATAGTGATCTCACTAACATTTTTGCATCCTAGTTTCCAAAGGTTGACTAATCCTTTCCTCTGATACCAACTGTAGAGACCCAAATCTTGACGTACATGGACATTAAATTAATTTAGTGGAATACTTAATACATTACATAAACAGACACACAAGGATCGTAATAGTTTAGTGTCTTTGGAAACATAGAACGTAATCTTCTAATCGTGGTGAAAGATCTTCAACTTCTCCCATAAAGATCTTCCCCTTTTTTTCTTACCTAAAACCTTTCTTTATATCCTGGGGAAAAGAAAACATAAAAGCTGTGAGATCAAATGAATAGTAAGGGTAATCATGGATAAAATAAAACAGCCATATACATTTAACTTAAAAACATGAACATAATGTTTAAACATCAAAAGAATGAGCAATGACATAAAACATGGAAGTACGTAAGGAATAGATCATAAAGAAACATTAAGAATGATAAAATATCATGGGAATAAATCATGTAATTGTGGCAACCAATATTCACATGTTATGATTTCCATAGTAGCCAAGGCATTGCTGCCAAGACCATCTTAGTGGACAAAGTCCCTTTCTGAATCGAGTTCACTCCTCTTTCCAGTCCTGTATTACTGAACCGGTTCAACTTTCCATTCCAACCATGTATATATCATTAGATATAAATATTTACCCAATGCATTGGAAGGAGATATAGGTCCCACCCATCTCATAATGAAATCATTCTTAATTGTGCCACAACATAAACTTAAAACATTCATCATAACCCAAAGAATAACATGGGTTTTATAAACATCATATCATTATCACATAATCCATATAAAATAAATGTTTATTTCATCATAAGAAAATTTAAATCATGTAAATCATAGATACATTATACTTGAAACATACACATTTAAATTAATTTCATCTTATATGGGAAATTGTTTTGATAAAACACTTAAAATGAATTCTTGAGGAAAATATCCTTTCTTCTTCAAAATCATTTTCGTTTCAAAAAATGGAATGTACTTTTAAAAGAAAAGGGTTTGTTAAAAATATTCCTGAAAAATTGTAGAGGAAGAATTATGAAAATGAGGCTTTATGAAACTGTATAAATCCATTCCCGCAGTATAAGTTAAAAAATAACAATTTTCTCGTACTTTTGTCGGAAAAGTCAAAAAATACCTCATAACGTAAAAAAGGAAATATTACTTACATACCATGTAGTAAAATAAAAAAATGGGTAAAAGGAAATTAAATATACATGAAACCATTTTTAGAAAACATGGGCTTGGATGATAAAGTTAACCCCAGTAAATACTTACGAATAAACAATCTCGGATAAAACTGAGATTGAAAAATTATCCCTTACCATTGGTCTGATATGCTTCGTACGTATCCAAACCTCTAGTATAATGATTTAAATAATTTCATTGACTTATTATAGAATCATATTCATTGTTATGATATCATATATCTTTCACTTATGACTTTATATTACCCGTTCTTTTGTAAATTCCATGTTAAAGCAGCGTTTTGGGTAAAATCATTTCATTTATCGTATGTGTTTCGACATGTCGTTCTTGATATTATTACTTATATCCTGATTTAAATAATTCAATAATGTAAAAAATTATTTATATATAATATATATTCATCATATAAATATATATATTATATATCTATAAAAGGAATGAAATACACCATTCATGGAGACGGTTGGCCGTATGTATGCATGAACACTGTTTTCGTTTCCTTATTGAATTGAATGAAACATAATACATGACATACATATATATATATACATAAATCCAGTAGAATTATTATTTCATATATTTCTTTATTATTCTTTAAATAAACTTTATGATCATTCATGTATGGTTAACATGGAGAATGAATCTCATCGCGTCGTGGAGACGGTAGTCCGTACGTAATCACGAGCGATGATATCGTTCCCATAATTATTGAATAGAATTGGAGTGGATGTTATTATATATCAGAATCAGTATGACGTTATAATAACCATATATAGTTATTTTTTACACCATTATACCCATCCATGTAAGGTGTTGGTGGAAAAACAGATTTCACCACGGCGTGGCGATAGTATTCTGTACGTACGCACGTGGGGTGATTTTGTTTTCCGTAGGATGGATAGATGGTGAAATAGGGTTTTTTCATACTTATAATAACATATCAGTATATGAGTTATACTGATTTTATTACTTCATAATGAAACAACTAAAGAAGAAGAATTGGAAGAAGAAATAGAGTTGAAAGAATCAGTAATGGACATTACCTCTTTTTTGAAGCGCCTCTTTGAGAACTCCTATTAGGGCACTAAAATTGGTCTTTAAAGAAGACCAGTATGTCTAGGATGTTTCTAAGGAAGTGGAGAAGAGATTTTGGCAGGGTTTTCTAATCTTGAAGGCTCAAAATTATGTGAGGAAGAGAGGGAGGATGTGCCTTTTTATAAGGGAGGAGAGGGGCACCTTTGAAAATCTTAAAAATATTAATTTATAAGAAATCTAACCCCTCATAAAAACCTCCAAAAATAACTCATATTAGAATATTAGATAATATAAGGCTGTAATATCATCAATCAATAGAATTTATACATTTTAGGAATTTATTTTAAACATTATCACCTTGATTTATCCTTATTTAATCAATTTAATTTTATTTGTGGCAATAACATTCTAAATTTTAAATTATAACAACTATTTACTTATTTTTTGTGAGTTTTCCATAATTGGATACTTAATAACATTTTAGACCATATAAAAGTAAATTTATAATTTGTAAATATATTTGTGATTTTTAAACAATTTTATAATATGTTATTTTTATAAAATAACAATAGTGTCAATTTTGACACTATTCATTTATTTGAATTTAAATAAAATAAATATAGAAGATATGGTCAAACTAAAAACATTAATAGATTCATAAAATGTCATATGTATCTATAAAATTAGTGGATAACATTAAATAGTTCATATAATAATTATTTTATTATTTTTAAAACCATTTATTTGGTTTATCTCATAATAAAATAAATACTACAACATTTTTGTATAATTGTTTAATATAATTATTTGTTGCATAAAAAATAAAAATAAAATTCTATGATGAATATAAATATATTAACTTTCACAATAATACTTTTAATCGAATTTATCATCTTAAAATCACGATATTTAAATTTTTATATTGATTAAATTATGAAGGTGACAACTTCGGCATCATTTAAAATAAAAGCATATAAGTGTCATAATCGCTTTTATAAGGCTCCAAATGGTCAAATATTCGACCATTGGATGATTATGGTTTACATTTACATGACCAATAATATTTGGTCAGGGTTTTGTGCATTTTATGGTCACTATTAGTTTAATAAAAACTATATTCTTGATTTTTCACTAGATAAACAATTTCTGCATCACTATTGTGTCATAATTAATGATAATTATTTAATCCCTAAAAATTATAAATAAATTCATTTGATGTAGATAATTTTATTAGATTTCTGGAGACTACTCAGGTTCTAAGTTTTATGAATTTTATCACTAAATTAAAATTATTATACTTATAAGATTTAAGAGAGTGACATGTTGTCACTTTCTTTGGTTTTAATAATAATTAAATTATTTTCATCAAACAAAGTCCATTAAGTGAATCTAATCTGACCCTTAGGTGATATGGGACGACTTTTAGACATCCAATAAATTTTTTTCATGTTTTAGGGTAATTTTATAATATTATATTTACCCTTAATTACCCGATTTACCTTTAATTATGGTAAATAAAATTTACCGTAGTTACTATTCATAATTTCCATAAATAAAAAGTAGCCCATTAACATAATTTGGACCCACTGATTCCAAATATGGAATCCATTTTTGTAAATTCAACACACAAAAGTTGCATAAATTAAATTAAAACTAACCCCGTTGTCGAAAGATAATGAGTTTTTTATTAAAATATTTCAAAAGATTGAATTGATTTAACCTATGAATTCAAGGTAAAATCAATGATAATGACATAAATTATATTAAATGGTAAAAATATATTCTATTTATACTTTAAAACAATTAAATATTATAATTTAACCATATAAATTATTGCGATGAAAAAAGTTGTTTTTAGTTAAAATATAACGTGTTTTTACTATTCATCAAAATACGAAATTTACCAGAATAATATGAAAATTTTATCCAAAGTAAATTTTTATTTCTTTATTCCAAAGAAGAATTTTATTTCGTCAAATTGAACTTGTAAACATGTAAAAAACTAGATTTAAAGTGGTCACGCCATCAAAAGGCGACAAAACTGCATTTTTTTAAAAATACTTATTTTACCCGAAAAAATTATTTTGATCTTATACCATGTTCTAGAAAATGTATAAGATGAATAATAATGTTATTAAATTCAAAATTTAGTTAATACGTTTCATAACGGATTGTTTATAATAATATTATAATAATATATTGTTGCTTAGTAAAACCCGGTATTGCGTACAACACACGCTATCGAGGAAGGTCGCGATTGCGTGTAATGCAAGCCAAGTCAGGGTTGCGTGTTGTGCAAGAATCATTCATTGTTTTGTATAACATAATCCAAAAATATTTTATTTATACATTGAATATATATATATATACTCAATGTTTCATAGAATAACTATTATCAAAATTGTGTGTAACACGATCCAAGAATAGTGTTGCGTATACTGCAAGCTAATACGGTGTTGCGTATGGCACAAGGTAATCTTGGTGTAGCATACAACACAAGACATTAATGAAATTAAAAGAAAATTTTTCATAAAATCTAGGGGTGTTACATTGGGTGAGTGGGCGTAAATTGGAAGAAGAAATGAATCATTTTGGGTTATCGTAACACATGAAAATTTAGTGATGATTGGTGGTGATACATGTAGGTTGAAACATTATATATGGTTATAGATGAGAATTTGTTTACATAGGTGTATATAAATTAAATCCTTGATTTCATAACGTATGCATAAATGTTTTTTTAATTAAAAAAATGTATGCATGATATATGAAAACACATTTATGAAATTAGATAATGTTGAAGAGGAATGATATGAATAAAAAACATAAATTATAAGGAATGAATATTATAATTGCATAAAGTATATAATATATGAATATATTGTTGAACAATATAAAATTCGACAGGGAACGACAATGGTAGATAAACTCAATATGTTTTATGAATTATTTATAATAATAAAAAAATCCCTCAAAATAGAAAAGTGTTGAAGTTACCATTCCTGTGTGGTACTAACCTAACATGAGATCACTTCACAAAAATCCATGTGATCATGAACCCCCTACAAGTGACCGAAAATGGAAACCCATGATGATGCAGCTATATAGATGGTATGATGATCATGATTTTTTCCTTCAACCAACCGTAATTTAAAATCAATGCTATGGTATTGATCAATGGTACCATGGAAACCAAATATAAATCTTGTGAAGCTATAAGATATTAAAATAATATATAAAATCATTCACTAAAGAAAATTTTATCTAAAAAAATAATACATGGACATTGAATTCTTGAGTGAAACCCCTAAGAGTTCCATATATATTGTAATGAGTAGTATTAAAAATATACCTGTTGGCTATATGGAATATGTTTCACATAATACAAGGGAATAATCATAAAAAAATGCACTGGACATGGTATGACACTAAGAATATGAGTCACATGGGTATCCTTTGACCACTCTATGCGATCAATTGGATCATGTGATGGGGAATCACTAATGGGATATTTGCAACTTGCAATTGTGCAGATCAAATCCTTTCTCTCCCGTTGTTGAAATTTATGGATTCCATGAGTAAATATATCCCTAGTACGTTGTAATTTGAATTTCTCTATAGTTAAATTAACCCCATGACATAGCCCAAGAATACGTGTTCATGGAAGCTCTATTCATCATACATGAGTCTATTGAAAACATCTACAACACTATGTGCGGGTTCTCATTCATCATCCATAAACAAATCCCTCTTATTCGTATAGTCTTGAAATGAAACATACCGGAATAAGATTGATATAACTACTATCTTAGAAGAAAAAAACAATGAGTAAACTCATAAATATCACTCCCACGGAGATTCATGTATTGTGACTTCAGGAATTCTATTGGATGTTTTGTATGTCATTGATAATCTACATTCCTTCAAGAAACATTCTCCACTGCGACATAGGATTCAAGAAGCGACCTAACCTGTTTGGATGTTCTATTTTGTGTGATAATTTTGATTAGTATAATTTTGGTATTTCTCATAATAATATTACTATAATTTCATAGTGAAAACTAATATAATTATAATTTTTAATTCTTCTTCAGATGTTATAATAATAAATTCTCATTATTCCCATAATCAATAAAATATTCATACACGAAGTTGCATGAAGGCCCTACTATCTTAATTATACCTTCATTTAATATTCTAGTAAAACAAAACCAATAATCCCCAAAACTATAGTAAAATGGAGGCAATAATCCAAGTCATGTTCATGAGTAGTAAGGTTGAAATCTGCATTCTGGGATTTAAAGTTTTCTAATTACATACTATTTTTATCTTATGTCCCAATGTATTATAAATGGTTAAACTTTTTCAACTAAATACTCTAACCTACTAGTAGCATCAATAGTAAATCTCACTCCCTACAACCAATCAGGTACAATACTAGGCTTTGAACCTTAAACCCCCTCTTGGGCATGACCTATGTCATTTTATTAACCCATTGTTTAAAATTAATAATCCAACACATGGAGATTCCGCTCTACGCACTCTGAACCAAAAGTTACATTTTGTTTTAAAAAAATACACAAACATAAAAAATGTTATTAAATTATAATATATATCTTATAATGAAAAAATTATACTAAAACAATAGACATGAAAGATAGTGGGCTTCTGAAAATAGTAAGGCTTAAACATCAATAAAGTAATGAATAAAAAAGTTTAGTACTAAAATGAAAATATTTTATCAAATTCACCTATGAGGGGTATGCTTACAATTCACATGATATTTTATCCTGAAAACAAAATCATAAATAAACATTAAATTTAAAGAAAGATAATAAGTAGAAGTGTAATTATCAGTTAACACAAAAAATGGAATAAAAAAATTTCTTTTTAGTTATTCATTAAAAAAATATCTAATTACAGAACCAATAAATTTCATGAAAAATATTTTATAGTCAATTATTCAACTCATATTTCATTTATCTACAATGAATTTATATTTCATGTACTACACATTTGATGCTTATTTGAAGAAATATATTTGTAAGTTTTCTTTTACACCAACGTCTTTTTAATCAAAATCATGTTCTGACGACCACAATAAGGAATTTGTTTGTAACATATTAGTCAAAAGCCATAGAATAATATGTAAGAAAAAATGTAGAATAATTTTTTCAATGAAAATTTATTGAAGTGAGTCCATTGTTAGTTGTAATTTATCATTACATGGTTACATGAAGTTGTTAAACTTTCATCCATATTTTCATTACAAATTTATTGGGTCTATATCCATGTATTATGTATACTATTAGATGGAAACTATCTATTAATTATATAATGAATATATATATTGATTCAACTGCATAATTTATTTACATAAATATATTTTTAAATTCCATTAAATAATTCAGTTGGAAACAAAATTCATAACTCATATGTATAAATTAGATGAAGATATTTGTAAAAAGTATTATTGCAATTCAATAATATGGTGGAATGCAAAAAATAAATGAATGATGTGGATACTCTATATGAACTATGTAGACACTTTATTTGAATTATGTGGGTATCATGTTATTTTATGTAGAAATAAATATCATGATATTGTATCATAATTAAATATTTATGAAATGAGACTTCTTCTTCTGGTAAATATCATGACATTATTATCCAAATTAAATATGTATTCAGAGATAAATCTCATGATATTGTATTCAAAAATTGTATTCTCAAAAATATTTCATGATACTATATGAGAATGATATGGATCCCATTATACTGTAAAAGATAATATCATAAATAAATCATGTATATGATAAGTACACATATTCCCAATTTCATAAATGTAGGGAATTTGGTTGAAAATTATGCAATAAAACTGTATATATGAGTAAAATTAATATACTATGCAGAAATGATGTGGGTATCCCATTTGTAAAATCCTGTTAATTAATGATTGATGGACTATATTAATGAGATGGGAGTTGTTTATTCGAGGGTTAAAACATAAATTTATTTTCTTATGAAAAAATAATTAAAACCACTTAAATGTGGGAAGTATTAAATGAATGTATTATTTTATCAAAAAAACATACCTCTTTATTAGTATATTGAAAACTGTGTAAAAAATAATTATTCTATATATATAATACAAATTATTCAATATTATAAGATCTTCAACAAGTCAATTTCAAAACATCTAAACACCATCACCCACAAGACTCTCTGAATTGGATTTTCCATTGTTTTTCTTCCCTCTATATAGAAATGCAACAAATCCTGCCTATTGTGTCATAAAATTTTTAGAATAAATACATCATAAAAATAAATATATCATTTAATGTAAAGTTGATATGGTTTTCATAATTATAGTAGAAGACATGTTATTTTATAATGTATATTCAAAATATGATATTTTTATAAAAAATATTAGTCTCATTTACATGTTTGTAATTTTTTAATGAAAAAAAATTGATTTTTATAGTGAAACTACATTACTAATTATTTTATTATAGTGAAACAATGGAATTTTGGTGGCTTTATAACTTAAAAAAAATTAAAAATATCATGAAATTTAATAATGGTACTATTAGGATAAAAATTCCTTGATATTGTTTAGGAGCGGGATGGATCTCATTATATTGTGCAAGGAAATATCACAATGCAATCTCATATATGATATGTAATGTTATACCCGATTATATGTATGTAAAAAATTGGGTAATCCTTTTTAAAAGAAACTTCATATATGAGTAGAATGCATATACTGTGTACCAATGATATGGGTATCCCTTTTTTGAGGTCTATCAATTAAAGGGTATTGGACTGGCTATTAGATATGGGAAGTTTTTATTCGTGGAATAAAAAAAAATTCTTGTGAAAAGCATAATCAAAACAACCATAAAAGTGTGAATAATTTATAAAATATAACCATTTATCATGTTACACCTCTTTATATATAGTGTGAAAAACAAGTGGAAAATAATTATTCATTGTATATATTTCTAATTATTCGATTTGAAAATATTATCTGTATGATTGTTTCAAAACTTCCCAACACCACCACATCCATGATTCTATCTCTCCTTAAAATTTTAACTTTTAATTCTCTTTTCTACATAGAAATGAAATGAATAATTCTTATTTTTTATAAAAATATGTAATCATTCCATCCTATAATGAAAAACCTCATATATAGAAAAGTTGATATGGTTTTGATTTGTACAGTCTAGTATAGGTTATTGTATAATTAAAAAACCGAAATTATTTATTTTTTATAAACATGTAGTCTCCTTTATAGGTTTATAATTTTTTAATGATTAAAAAATTTATTTTTATAATGCAATTAAACAAATAATTATGTTTTTTATAGTGAAACAACATAACTGTGATGGGATTAGTACATCCAAAAACATTTGTAACAAAATTCATGAAATTTAAAAATGGTACCTTTAAGAAGAAATTTCATGATATTATATATGAATGAAGTAGATTTTATTATACTATATATGTTAATATAACAACTAAATCTCCTATATGATATGTTAATTTATACTCAATTCTATATATGTATGGAATTGGGTAAACCTTCATGAAAAGAAACATCATATATGAGTAAACTGCATATACTGTGCATAATTGATGTGGGTATCCCATTTGTGAAATCATATAAATTAATTACTATTGGACTATATAGAAGATATGCGACGGGTTTATTCGTGTCCTAAAACATAAATTTATTGTATTGTAAAAATAATAATCAAAATAACCTCAATATTTGACTTTTAAAAAGGCATACACCTTTACTAAAAAATACACCACTTTATCTACAGCTTGACAGCCTGGAAAGAAATAATTATTCTACAGATATATTTCTAATTATTCCATCTGAGAAGATATTCTATAAGTCAGTATCAAAACATCTAAACACCATAACCTATAATATTTTCTCTATGTGTGTAATTGGTCCTTTATTTTTTTCTTCACTCTATATAGTAATTCAACAAATCTTTCTCATTGGGTCATAAAAGTCTTATGTTCATTAAATAATTCAATGAAAAATATCATATATTTTGTAGTTCATATGGGCTTGATTTCTAATGTATAGGAGATGTTATTGAATAATGAATAAAAATAATTTTTTATTTTTTTAAAAAATGAATTCTCCTTTAAATATATAAATTATTTTAATGAATAAAAATTTTATCTTTATAATGAAAACCCAGAGCTAAATTTTTTATAATGAAATAACATAATCTCTATGGGTTCAATACATCCATAATTTTTAAAAAAAATCAGAAAATTTAATACGGGAACCTTTAAACATAAAAATATATATGTAAAAATACCTTAAATTCACCATTGTTTGAATGTAGTCATGTTTATTTTCCTTGATAACAGGTCATACTATGATATCACAAATCTCAGGCTCACACCTAATACTATATAAGAGAAGATGAGAAGTAAACAAATACTTATATTCAAATATATGAAAATAGTGATCCCATCATATAACAAATATGAATTAATATTTTTCATCAATAATATAAAAAATTAGGGAGAATGGTTTGTTGGGATAGAATAATGGAATGGGGTCCTAGAAACATGAAAATAGTGTTGAAGGTGGAGACAAAGGTAGAGGAGGTTGAGGTGGGCATTGAGGTGGATGTGGAGAGGAAGCTGGAGGAAATGACGCTAAAGGATAGAGGGGACGCTGGAGGATGAGTCAATGACAGAGGTAGAGAAGGAGAAATAGCTAGTGTAGTAGGAAAATTAAGTAGAGTTAGACAATTAATTGGCAAGCATATGCTGAATAGAAGTTGTGGTGGAATCGAAAATCATGAGTAAGAAGAAACGTTATCCAAATCAATGAGGTGATGACACATGGATGTTAAATTAGAATTATTAGTATATATAGAAGAAAATTGTCAAGCTAATTAAATGATATTTAAAACCAAAATGTTTAATTATTATTTATTTTATAATCATAGAAGAAATATAAATTTATTTTGATAATTAAATTAATTCACTATTTTTTGAAATTACTCATGTTTAATTACTTGAATAACATGCTCTACATTGATATCCCAAGAGATATTGTTGTACCCACAACCAGATCATATTAAATGATCATCCATATGGAATGATTTAATGTCATGAAAATATAGAAAAAAAACCATTGAAAGTAATAATTAATTATATCAATCAAAAATATAAAAAAAGAGGGATATCTGAAAATATATACTGAGTAAATTATTGTTATGTAATCAAATCCAATAGAACACCATATATTTCAATATAAAAAATATTTAAACCAAAAGTATCAATGAAACTAGAACATACCAAAATTAAAAATAAGGGAAGAGCATAGTCTCAAACTAAAAATTTAGGAAACATTACAAAAATGTAATTTAAGTAGAAGAGCCAGGGTGGAGAAGAAACCATGTATTGAAAGACACTATTCATTTGATAAAAGGGTATCAAAAAACATACAATAATTCATTGGATGACTATTTAATAACTTAATAAATATGTATCATAATGAAAAAGAATTATCAATCTAGTAATTTCAAAACTATAAGCTATAATAGTACCTCCAAATCAAATAATAGAGTATTAATATGCAATTAATTAAATCACACTAGTTCACTAAAAACCGTAAAGGTGCCCCTTCATAGCCTTCATATCGACATCATGAATTAAATAGACAAAAAATATGAATTAAATCAATCTTATCCTAAATATTCACATCCCAAATTAATTCATCTAGCAAAACATCTCCAACCTACATCTAAAATTATCTTTTTGCTTAAATATTCAAGTGTATAAAATAAAAAATTGATTATTCCAACATAGTATAATCAATGAAAATACTCTAGAACATAATCTAATACTATAATACCTTATCAATATTTTTGGGGGAAATTAGAACAATGCTAAAGAGGCCTGATGTCAATAAACATCACTAAAATTTATTAATGAAAACTATAAATATTTTCAATTAAAATCATGTAGCACTGACCATAGATTTTCATTTTTATAATTCAAGATTTCCAAAAAGGGGTACAAGAATGACCTTTAACTGCTAGTTATTCCACATTTTTCCCTTGATAAAAAAATAAATCTTATTAGTGGAGGAAAATTAAAATATAACAAATGGATCAAGCCATTATGTGTAGATGACAAAAGAAACATATACCTCAATAATATGAGAACCCTAAAAGAAACACGAGAATAAAAACATAATATTGCCTTTATTTGGTAAATTAGTGTCTGTATGTGTAACAAGAAAAAACCTAATATAAGATGAAAGAATATAATCTTGTGTGGTTTCATGGTTCAATTGTAGAGGATATAAAATGTAGGCATAATTATTCACAAAAAATAAATCTATGAGTGATATCTCAAATGTGTGGGAAGAATAATCACCAAGTGTGATGGAAGAAGAAAATCACATAGTGTTTTATGGGCACGAGTCAAATGAGAACGGAAATTTACATTTTATAAGGAGATCCTTTTATCAATTTGGACAGATATAGATGGATTGCAAGTTAGGGTTTGAATATAGAATAGGAATGTGGGATTCATGAATAATGAAATTGGGTGTTGGATAGTGGAATTTGGACTGTATTATAGGATAATGAGAGGTGGAGGTGGACGAGTAGGTGGAGACTTAGGTTGAGGTGAATACTGAGGTGAAGAAGGAATAGGAGGAAGAGGTGATGAGGAAGAGGTTGTGGTGGAGGTGAATTCATATGTGAATTCGGATTTAGAGGTGGAGACTGATGCATAGGAGTATGCTGAGGCTGAGGCTTATTTAAATGAGTAGGTGGAGGATGATGCACAGGAGTAGTCAAATGTGGAAGTCGATGCGGAAGAGGAGGCATATACCAATGTAGAGGACGACCTAGAGGCTGTTGTAGAGAAGGAGGCAGAGGCAGAGGCTGAAGTAGAGTTGGAAGAGAATGATTCAGATAAATCTTGGGAATGGAAGGTGGTAATGTATGGAAGGTATCAAGAGATGTGGGGTGGTGTCCACATTATAGAAATTTATGCAGTAGATGTACATGGAAGAAAGAATATAATCTTTAGTATGGATAATGGATAGGGTACGGTATATAATGATACATGAAGTTAGTTCTCAAAAAACCTCATCAATGAAGAAAAATAAAAATTTTGTTTAGATGTAAGATAATGAAGTCAATTTAGAATGTAAATTAAAAAATGATACATGAATAAAGTTTCATTTGAGTTTAAGAGTAGTTTTTTGTACGAATAGTGTCATTTATTTATTAAAAAGGACCACCATATTTTCTTTATTGGAATCCATGACCTAAAACTACACCATAAATCTAGTTTTACAGAAAAAATATCAGAATTTACCAATGCACAATTTATTTTACAAAAACAATGATGCGTGATTGTGATACTATTTAATGAGATAAATGTTAATTTCAAAGTTAAACCTTCTTTTCGTGATTCATGGGGAGGTATTTCATTTTATACACTAGATAATACCATTTTTGTGTTGAATGTTTTTCATTCAGGAGTCACAATAATCATAGAACCATAATGAAAAATAATAACAAACAAAATAAATCCATTAAATAAAAACTAAGTAATTTATTTTGTGAAATCATGAAGCATAGTATCCTGATCCAGTTATCCACATATTTTCCAATTTTAATCATGTGGTATGATAGATAATCATATAGAGGAATACAAATATTGATGAATAATAGTTCATATAACTTTTTTTCACACCCTCCACCTTCATTCATCTTTAGTAGGAAAAACTTCGGTTCCATCTCAAATTTTATGAAATTTAAAATCTCCCCTTTTAAAATCATCAACATCTTGTCAAATAATATATTTATTTAAACTAAATTTATGACCCAACCCACTATCTATGATATTATATAGCTTCCCATGTATCAAAAATTCATATTTTATTGTCAGTGAATTTTTTTTAGACTTTATGCAACTCTGCTTACAAAATCATAACATTTTGGAAAATATTTTTTCTTCTTATTTTATATAAACATATTAGAAAATGTATAATATTATGTATATAAAAAATATTTTCAAAAACCATAAAATGTTAATGATTTTTTTAAAAAAATAAAATAAAAAATATTTTCATTCTTTTATAAAAATAAAAATATGTGGATATTTGCATGCCCATCATCTTAACAAATATTCAGAAGACAAATTCATTAGTCACAAAATTAAGGGAAAAATAAGATATAAAGAACAAAAAAAATGATTCCTTCAAACATTAAAAATCTATAATCACTACCAAATTGAATAGAATGAATAAATTAGGCCAAAAAACCAACAACAAATTTGTAACAAGATTTACTAGAAAATAATATAGATAATTGTAGAAATTTTTAGACAAGAAATATTCAATTTAGTCATCAGTATATTTTAAAAATAATAATAAGATATATGATAAAAATAACTAGTTTCGGGGTTACAATCTAGATTTTTCATGGGAGACAATTTCACTCTTTATTACTCACCGATCTAAACACAATATATTTTTTTGTTGACATCAATCTTTATGTACATTTAACACTTATTGTGGTATGATACAATTTGAGAAATTAATGAATCTTGTGTTTCACCTTCAAGATCATGTGAAAGTAGAAAATCTTTTCGTTTTACTTCTTTATATTCTATTTATAACATTGATTCTTCTCAATGATGGTAATGAAATTGTGTGATAAATAATTATTTTTCATATGTGTTATTTTCCTAATGTTTAGGAAGACTGGGTTTGATTAAAATAAAAAAATGAAACAATAATCTTATATAATTTTCTATATTTTATAAAAAATGAATGTAGAGTATTAAAATAACATGAAAAATCAAAATCAGAATCATTTTTATAAATCAATTAGTTAAGAAAACATCAATATTAAATCCTTAGAATGAAACATTTTCATCAATGTTATATTTTTTAAAATATAACTCTATAATAGTATAATATATTTTTCATTTTACTGCTTCAGTTCCTATTTGTAACACTTAATTTTTTCAATGGTTGAAAGGAAATAGCATGATAAATAATTTTGTGTCATAATTGTTGTTTTCCAGAAACAAACCAAGCATGGGTTTGATTAAAATAAAACAAATAAAATGATCACCATGTATAATTTTATATATTCCTTGAAAACTAATCATGCAGTATATTAAAATCACCTTAAAACCCCAACATTATAGGTACATGCTTCGAATACCTAAGGATAGGAAAAACATAAATAAAAAATCATAGAATGCACCATTTTAATTGATAACATTTTTGAAATTATGAAACAATTAAATCATTAAAGAATAAATTAAATTACTTTCATTGAAGAACATAATAATTTATTAAAATTCATTAATATATATATGTTATTTAATAGAATTATATTTATTCAAATAAGAAAAAAATTATACAATAACGAAATCAAATTAATGTAATAAATCACTATTAAGATTCATTGGAAATAATTTTCACTATTTAAATAATAGAACTAAATGATAAACTAATAATATTTGATCTGGGATATGGGAGAAAAGGTAGAAGTTAAAAAGCAATCAAAACCATGGGATAAAATATGATGTAATAACATACCTTTTTCAAAAAAAAATCATTCCTTATTTTCAATCATAAAAATGACTTCAAAAAAAAAAGATGCACCATCCTTAAAAGTATGATTTACTCCAAAAATTAACTATTAACTATAAACCCAAAAATAAAAGGGAGAGGTAATATGAGTATAAATATATGGTTTATAAGATCTTAAGACTCTCATAGTCTACAAAACCAAGTTCATCGACGTTTAAAAATAGAACAATTACATGTGAATCAATAGTTGACATATTTTTATGGTTTTAGTCAATGGATTAAAACAAAAAATTTAATATATCATTAGCAAAATTTTCCAAGGAATTACAAAAATTGATATCAAGGAGATTTACAAATATGTTCATTTACATCTCTTACTATTAGATTAATGTTAATGGTCTCCCTTAATAAATTTATTGTTAGTAATCTAATTTATAGTGAAAAAAATTATTTTGAAAATAATAATCTAGAAAACAATGAAATTGAATAACATACCTCAGTGTATATCAGTGACAAGTCATTCATGAATTAAACTTATATAGATAAAAATGAAATTTTATTTAGAGTAATCATATAACATTCCAAAACAATTCTAAGAGGAAACTATAATCACTTACAACTATTATGTTTCTAGGGAGATTAAAATAAATAAAACATTGTAATGGAAGGTCTGATATTTAGATAGGAGGAGATGACCTGATTAGGTAATGTACAAAACAGAGGTAACATGGAAATATGAAGATACGGGTTGAATAAAACCTACTTAATGGAGATGTAATGCATTATAAATAGGGTAGGGTGTTTATAGATCCAAAATCAATGAAACACTACCCATCATAAAAAATAAAGTGCTGATGTGAGGACACATGACCAATTGAGAAGTGAATGATGATACTCTGAGTTGATACTTGGGGATTAATAAAGATGAATACAAGTAGAAGAAACCTTTTTTGATATGGTGGTGGAGTTGGTGGCCAAGGAGTAGTTAGAGGTGGAAGAGGTTGAGGATGAGGAGGTCAATGGATAAGAGGAGGTTAAGGTGGATTTGGAGGCCATTGAAATTGAGTTGGTGGAGGTGTATGTTGATGCAAAGGAGGTAGAGGTGGAGCCGGATGTGGAAGAGAGTTGAGGAGGGCATAAATATATGGGATTGTGGGAAGGCGAGTTAGGGTGTGGGGGTGTAATTCGAGAGAACTATAACATGTGGAGGTTCATAAGAATTGAAAGTGAGGGTGAAACGTAGTGGATAATTTATATGGAGATAAAACATGTAATAAAATGTACATGTTTTAGTATAGATAATATTTTTTATAATTTACCCTTAATTACATGTTTGACCCTTAATCATGTTAATAAATATTAATAATGTTTTTTTTATATTTCCCAAAAATAAAAGAGACCTATTTATCCATCCAACATTGCTTTTTTATTTTCAAAAACATCTTAAAGGGGGAGTGAGAACTCTGCAACTTTAAACACCAAATGAAACAACAGATTGGTTGATGAACAGTTTGAGCCGATTGGAATCAATTTCCCTAAATGAGACCTATTTATAAATTTTTAAAATTTGAATAAAAATATTGAATCCATTTATTCAAATTCAGTTCATATAATTTTTAGAAATTAATAAAAATTTCATCCCATGGACAAGAAGAAACAACGAATTTTTAAATTAAACAACTTTAAATATTTGGAATTTTTATATATCCAATTTCAATGTGAAATTAATTTTATGACTAAAATTATATTAAATTATATAAAATTGGTATAATTATTCAATAAAACCACTAATAAATATATTTAAACAATTTAAATTATTTAGAATAAAAATTATTTTTTAAATTTAAAATTCAGTATTTTTCACTATTCATCATAACATGAAACTTATCAGAAAAATACCAAAAATTAAACCAAATTAAATAATGATGATAATATTTCAAATAAGATCATTATTTTATTAAATATAATTTTTATAAATGGAGAAAACATCATTTAATACAATTACATCATCAAAATGAGGAAAAACGGTCTTTTGAGGAAAATAAATCATTTATACCTAAAATTGGATTTATTTTTAATCATAAAGAGAAAATACATAGGATAAATATTAAAAAGTAAATTTAATATATTATAATATATTTCATTAATATAATCCAACAATATTTATTTTAATCAAACATGTTCACAATTAAATAAGTTTTGAGTAGAAAAAAATTCTTTATATACTCAAAGGGTGATTAATTTAATTTATAATTAATTGGTCTGTAAAGAATTGATCATATATATGTGTAATAAATATTTTCATAATTCATTAAATTATATTCATACCAATGATTCTAACATCTAGGTTATTGTTATATTATTTAAATAATTATGCATTTTAGAAACTTAGTGTTGTGTATAACACAAACTATGATGCTATTGTGTGTACCGCTTGATTTACTTGATTTATAATTTAACAGAAGACATAAATGAAATATAATTTTAGAATATATGTTTTTTAAATACAAAGGGTGTTACTTTCTACACCCCTTATAATTAATTTCTCCCTTTAATTTCTTTATTCAAATACAAACATGTGAGGACACTTATACCTCATCATATCATCACGTTCCCATATAGCTTATTTAAATTGGCTGTTTTACCCAAAAAAATTAACTAGATGATTGGTCTTATTTCAAAGAATATTATATCTATGATCAATAATTTATACTAGTTTCTCTTCATAAGAAATATCATTCTCTGGAGGTACGACCTCTATGTTTAGGACATGTGAAAGATTTGGTTTGTACTTAATCAAAATAGATACATGTTACAATTGGTGATCATGAGAAATATTTTGTGGTAGAGATAATTGATAATATACCATTTTGATATGATTATGAATTTAAAAATAAAATTACATACTTGAAATTTAAAATTGTAGTTTAAAAAATAAAGGCATATGTTTGGGAATTTTTTTGAGGGAAACCCACGTCATAAAAATAAATACAGGACATCCGTTTAGAAATGGAATGTTGGAAACAAAATGGTTTCCCAAAGTAACTTACAACTAGGTTTCTGGATATAATAACATATTTAGAATGTCAAAACAAACACATGTAAGAGAGATCTAACTGTAAAGTGATAATGAATAGTGATAGAGAACATTTTTATGAGAAAGTAAATGATCAAAAATCCATAAACCAAAGAGGTTTGAAAATTTCATTGATATCATCAAAATTATTATATAGAGACAATATTTTATTTCAGGACCCTTTTCCTAAATATGCTTAATTATCATCTGGATATATACTTACTTGATTGTAGCACAATCTAACCCTTTGTTTTGCCTTGAATAATTTCCACTTCATCAATTGTTCAAATAAAATAAGTGTAATCTTTTAATCCTAAAGTATTATTGGATCAATAGATCCATAAATGGAATTATGTTTCATTCCATATATATTTATCTTGAAAAAATTGTTAGAATATTTTATCTAATATGAATAAATCCCCATATAGTGATAGAATACTTTAATCTCTAAAAGAACATTAAATGTTTAATATAAACCATTTCATAAATGTATATCCTTATAACCCTAGAGAAATATGAACATCCAAAACATTATAAATAAGTTCACTAAATTTATAAAAATTATCCTGAAATTGATTCCCAATATATCATAAATTAGATCTTGTTTTTCACAAAACAATCATTTTAATACCTTCATCATGTTCTCTCCTGAAACCTGACAATAACCAAAATTACTGTAAATCCTTATTGAAAAAATGAATTTTTCTTTATTCCAAATATTGTTAGATATATTCCTTAAATTAGTAAATCATCAAAACATTCCCAATGATAACATAATCAATATTTTCAACAAGTCATTAATAAATTCAAAGGTAATCAATACCATTAAATTTAATTATTAAAATATCACAATAATAACATCTAGAACATATTAATGTGTATCTTTACATTAATCATGTGTTTCCCAGGAGTATTGTATTTTCATTTAAAAAAATCATATTCATCTAGATCCATTCAATATATTCTTGTAAATACATAAAAAAAAACATAAACTGAGCAATCCTTATGTATTTCACAAATCATATAACATAATTCATGATCCTAAATACATAAAAACTTCAATTATTTCACTTCATACATAATAAATTAATAAGGATACCTCATCCTATTACTTAATACATCTTTCATTTCACATTAAATAAGTAGTCTCATCATATTGAGTAATATTACCACTAATTATACCACCTTACATATTATATTTTTTATATTTACACTTATAAAATCAATCTGCCAAATGCACATTCTTTACACGTTTAATTAATTCATCAATTGATAGTACCTTACAGAGTCCAATATTCACATCAATTAAATTAACCTGAACATTCATTTTCCAATTGTAGTTATTTTCATTAGTTTCTTATATTCCACAGTCACAACATTTAATTGTGCCTCTACGACATCTATTTGGGTGTTTATTCCCACCTTCTTGAGACAAAGGAAACATAGAATTCATTCCTCCACGGTGTCCATTAGCATAATTCACAGTAAAATCATTCCTTCTCTTAATGGATGTGTCTTGTAGTTTGTTATATTACATGTTGTTAATCATGTTATGTGAAATTTTATTAGGGATGATTACATTGTCCTTCACCCCAGTGAATATCTGATTTGACTTCTTATCAGAAATTTTTTTATCACATTCAAAATTAAAACAATTTCATTTGTTTCCCTTTATTGATTAAAACAAGAAATAATGGCATGATAAACTCTAATAATAGTCATATAACCACCCAGTATAAGGGAATAGCTTATAAAATTTTAATATATGACACAGAAGGATTAATACAATGTTATTCCTAATCATTATGAAACCTGTAGGATTGTAACCTATATTTAGAATTATCTTTAGGGACATTACAAATTTTTCCTCATCCTAGTTTCCAAATGTTGACTAATTATTTTCTATAATACCAACTATAATATTTAAATATTATCTTACATGGATATTTTATAATTCTATTTAATTGTTCATAACATTACCTAAACTGATTCCATAAGACCATAATAATTCAGTGCCTTTGTAAACATGTAACATAAACTACTAATTTGATGAAATATATTTAATTTTTCCCATAAAGATCTTCCCATTTAGTACCCCTACATAAAATATTACTTCATAACCCTTTGAAAGTAAACATATAAAATCATTAGCTAATATGATCAATAATTGAAAATGAGGAAGGTATGTAATTATAACAAGCTCATATGGTTTTGAGAAAATAAGAATAAAATTTTAAGATCATACCATAAATATCAAAGATCATATACATGAGTCGTGGAATAATGTTTGGAAATACATAATACACGAATCATAAGGGATTCAAAAACATGAACAATGAATTCATAACCTTGAAATAATTCATGGAGTTGTGGTAAATGCATAAAAATGTAATTTTATTCCGTGTGAGTCAAATTTCATTTCCAAAACATATTTGGAAACTTTATGGGGACCACACATATATGGAGGGACACACCACCATCCCCAGTAGTTGTCATTTCCTTATAAGGTATCAGGTTCTCCCTTCTTTCAAAGTGGATCAATCCCATCAGATTATTTCCCAACATTATATCATGAGATATAAATCATTACACAATAAATTACAGGGAGATATAGGTCCCACCCCTCAGATAATAAAAAACATACATATGTGAGTCACATAAACATAAAAATTTAATCATATCAAAAATGATAAAAATAAAATGGGTTTCGTTTACATTTCATCATAACATAACTCATCGAAAAGAAACATAATCCAAAAATATACATTATTCATAAACATTAACCCGACATATAAAAAATAATTATGTTTCCATTGGATCATATACCGAGAAAAATATTAGTAAAATCAACTAACCTTGTCTTATATGGAATATTATTTTGAAATTTCACTTTTAAATAACTCTTGAGGAAAATATCCTTTCATTTTTTATAATGTCTTTTATTTAAATGATGAATTTTTTTAAAATAATTTTTTTTAAGATAACCATATAAGATTGAAATGTATATTTAATTCAATTAACGAATAATTAAATTGAAAAAATACATTCATATAGTATATTTTAAAAAAATACTATTTGTACTTGTTATTGAAAAGTCACAAATAACCTCTTTCATGAAATGACAAAAAGATTCCTTTCAGACCATTTAGTAAAAATTCAAAAATTTGTAAAAATTTATTTAAAATATTATATATGAATAGTAAAAATATTTTAGAATTTTTTTTAATAAACATGGACATGGAAGATAAATAATTTGTTGTATACACTTACGTATAAACAATCTTAAATAATAATGTGATTGTGAAATTTACCCTTAACTATTTATAATCAGAAAAATTATATTCCCCTTGAAATAAAGAAAATTTTATGGATATGAAAATAAAATAATTATTATAAGTTTATTATTATATGTATATCACATAATCATATTCACATATATAATACTATATATTATTTACTTATAACATTATATTACCCTCTTATTAACAATTCCATGTTATTGTTCTGGTTCAGGTAATAACAAATTGGTTTTTTATTAATGTTTGGACATTTATTCTTGGTCCTCTTAAATATATCATGATTTCATGAAGAAATATATATATATATATATATATATGTTCATTATATAAGTAGTTATGGTTATTCATAAAATCTAAAATTAGAAAATAAAATTCATAATTCATAGAGATGGTTGGTCATACGTACAGATGAACATTGTTTCCATTTTTTTGTCATATTAATAAATATAAAAGTATATGATATATTATCATTACTAAATACTTTTTATGTTATGTATATCAAATATTTTTATTAAAACCAATAATAATACTTTTCATGTAATGTGTGAATTAATCACATCACTTCACGAGGCAGTAGTCCACACTACACCCGAATGAAATAGAATACATGAATGAATGTGTGATATAAAAATTACATAAGTAAAATTATTTCATTTATATTATATATCATAATTAAACCAACAATAATTCTCACTCATTAAATATGGGGATGGAAAATTAATTTTATCTTTATAATGACATAATAAGCATTACGTACACACGAGTGATGTATTCACTTCTTGTTTGGTGGGAAAAGGGTTATATAAAGGTGTGTTCATAATCATAATAACATTTTATAATATTTATTATGAATAAGATATTATTATATGATATATATCATATATTTATTTGAGTTATAGAATATTAGAGAAAGATTGATATCAGATAGAGTGATTACCACTTCATCAGAATAACTCCTTTAGATCTCCTCTAAGGAACTATAGAGATGGTATTTTGGGAAAAAAACCTGTATAATGTGAATAGAAAAGATTAGAAGATAATTTTAAAGAGTTATTTTTCGATAGAAGAATCAACAAGGTGAAATAATATGAGGTAAGAGTTTTCCTATTATAATAGATCTTAGGGTAACTTTCAGAATTTTTAAAAATATTAATTT
The DNA here is from genome assembly GCA_963277665.1 of Viscum album. Taxonomy (NCBI): domain Eukaryota; kingdom Viridiplantae; phylum Streptophyta; class Magnoliopsida; order Santalales; family Viscaceae; genus Viscum; species Viscum album. Next base: position 1,926,134,540 of record OY728125.1, read on the forward strand.
ATAATAAATTAAATCTCAATCCAAATACCTCAAAATTAAAATGTTTTCGAAGAGGATTTGGTATAGTGTTTTTAGACAATAAAAAACATATTTTAGATAGGTTTTTCTATAATTTTAAACATTTTAAACATGATTAACTCGTAGTTAACATATTTTAATTTTAACGATGGTAAAACATTTTTCAATATTAAAAGGTTGATATTTTTACCTATAATGTGTCAATTGTACCATAAATTCCAAATTAATGATCCTTTTCACAATACCTTACCCCATTTTTTCTTATTTAGGACATTTATTATTTTTAAATAATTTAATAATATATTATTGTAGAAAAATTTCATTAGTTTCCATTTTTACAGTAATCCTTATATTGACTTCCTGAAAATAAATAAAATAATGATCTATATAAAAAATTATATTAATACACCCCTAATATGTCATATTAACATATAAACCTATTTAAAAACCTTAATTAATTCAAATTTTATACCTTTATATATTTTTAAAGTCACTTAATTTTTTTATTTAATTATTAATTATTTCCCCATCATTGTGTAATTATTTATAATAAATATTTCTTCATGAAAATTTAAATATAAATTTCCAGGATGTATATAAATATTTTTCTTGTTTCATAATAATATATATAGTCTACTATATATTCTATATAATCATATATTAAACTTATTATACTTATTAAAATTACGAGGGTGACATTTTTTCACATTCATGGATTTTTATAAAATCTAAGTAATTTTCATGGAAATGTGTCCATTAAATAATTACATTTTTGACCTTGGGTGTGAATGATAGAATTAAATTCATCCAGTTAATATTTCCCATGTCTTAGGGTAATTTTCTAATATTTATGATATTATTGTTTAACATAGTTACTTGTTTTACACATAACCATGGTAAAAGAATTACTAAAGTTACTATTTATATTCTCTGAAAAAAAAACTATTTAATATATTTGTACCTTATTTTAATATATATTTAATTTATTTTTCTAAATTCAATTCATATAATTTTCAGAATTTAATGAAAAATTAATCATGTAGACGGTACAAAATAAATAGTTTTTAAATAAAAACAATTAATGGTTTGGAATGTTTTTATATCTAATTTCAATGTGAAATTTATTGCAATATACTAAATTATATTTCAGGATATAAAATTTATATAATATAACTTTAAAAACAATAAAAAATATGATTTAACACTATAAATTATTTAGATGAAAAAGGATATTTTTCATATAAAATTCAATATTTTTCACTTTTCGCCGATATAATAATCTTATCATAAAAATATAAAACAAATAAACCAATGTAAGTTTTGATATTACTATTTAAAATAACAAGTTAATTTTATCAAAATAAACATATAAAATTTTCCAAAAAATATATTTAAAACAAGTGTTCTATCAAAAGGTTGAAAATAATCTTACAAGAAAAATACATCTTTTAAGCGTAAAGTTTGATTTATTTTTATATCATATGTAGAAATCACATTTGATAAATGTTAAAAATTATATTTAATATATTATATATTTATTTCATTAATAAAGTCCAATAATTCTTATATAAGACATGACTATTCGTTATTAAATGGGGTTTTGAAAAAATATTTCATTTTATATTTAAAAGGTTTTTTATTTAATTTATAATTATTTATTCACCAAATATTTAATTATATATAAATATGTACACCAAATTTTATTAATGAAGTTAATTCTCTTCATACCCTCCATTCTAATGTCTTGGTTATAATTTTATTATTTAAATAATTATGTTTCATATAAACTCGGTGATGCGTATAACACAAGCCAAGCCTATGTTGATTGTAGTGCATGATTAATTTGGTGTAGCATATAATACATGACATCAATGAAATTTAATTTCAAAAACTAATGTTTTTAAAAAATAGGTTTGTAAAACATTTTTTAAAACATCATTGCATAAGACCCACTTACCCTTTTCCACAAGCATAAGAATCTCTATGTTTGATTCACATGGAATGAGATTATACTCAGGAAGTTCAAGGTGTATACTGCACACTAGCTCAAATTAAGAGGAATTCTCTTGGGAAGGGTAGTTTTCCTGTATAATCCCTACACCATCCCTAGTTGATTCTCCTTATATGAAACAGGAATTAGATCTGTTTCTTTCTTCAATTTCTCACATTGAGTGTGATTTATGTGGGATTAAGGGCTAGTGGAGATCATGACACCTGTATGTTATCATACCATCAAATGGGAAGCTTTCCAATTGTAATCCCATACTATTCTCAAAATACATGATCTTTGGTACCTAAATAACTTGGATATGTAGGAAGCATCCCTGAGGTCCAAAATCAACATCCAAATTCAGCCTAATTATCTCTATTCACATCTCTAGTAAAATCATTCAATCACCAAAATATTATATCTACTCTGGGTCCCTTTGGATTCCTCTTTATAAGTACCATACTAAACCATGACCGGACCAAATCTCCCTAGGTGTATTTACTACATGAAGTTAAACTACATAGATTAGTCATGTCACTTGGGATTAATCTATAGTATCGAACTATGTGTGTTTTGATTTGTGTCATCTAAACAGGGTATGTCAGAAGCCTTTCTCAGCTTCAATCCCAAGAAATAATAAAATTATGGTATCCCTCATAGGTATATACCTCCATGTTCTGCCTCTATGGGTCATTAAATCCCACTATACAAGTCATTCCTCCATGGGTTGTTATATCTAATCATCCTAATATTTACTCCAAAGGGCTTTATAACCAACCATCCATGTACCACGACCATGAAGAATTACCATTTATTATTAAACCTTTCTGGTGTGACATCCTCCCTCTTAGGGAAAAATTTCATTGATCTGCCACTACGGGGAATCATAATAAACTTATTTCATCTACAAAATACGTTAAACTTTTCCCCTAATCCATATTAACCAAATTTTCGAATCTATCTTCATTGAACATTAAAATCAGGACCATAACCCAAATATATAACTCATATAGAACATTATTTTCCTCCAATGAAAGATTTGGAATTTTTGAACCCACGACGTCAGCTACCTCATGTATTAAAAGGGATGCCTAAGGTAAAAAACCTTGGATTATTAAAACCTCAATGTATTTACCTTATGATCAACTCAATATTCCATGGGTTCTATGATGAGGATGCCTCACATGAGATATCATCCCAAGAGGAAGAATACATGTGACTAATCCTTCTAGCGTCCATAAATCCCATAGATACCCAACAAGATTATTCTATTGACTAAAGGATTCATTACTATCCAAATGAAAAAAACAATATCTACACCTATACAGTGTAATTAACTGGTATCCATAAAGATAATACATAAAGAATGAGTTCCAAGAACATGACTCAACTCTATGAGGGAGACCCAGACTACACAATGATTTCTCAGGATAAATCCATTGAAGGAGGAACATTCATCCCATCATCCTATTTTGATAAAGGATCATATATAACTATTTAAATTGATTAAATACACCAACCATTAGAAATATATAATTCAAGGAAACACATAATTTGTCAATCATATATCATGTTCATATGCATTGGAGTATCCTGGTGAAATCCTTAGAAATAGAAATAGTGAACCCAATGTGAAAATATTCTCCTCAACATAGGGACTATTTTCATTTGAGACATGTGTGGATTATAATGTCACTAGATTAAATCATCAGGTGTTAGGTCCCACCACACTAATAGTGGGCCCAGTATGGAACTCAAAAAAAATTTGGGCAATAAAGGTTTGGTATTCCTCAGTCTTCAACATTTTAAGTTAAAATATTTTCCTCTTTATCAAAAAAATATTTTATGATTTTGTGGAATAGGGGATTAATTTATATATATATATATATATATATATGGAAGGATAAATCCACCTAACTTGTAGTACTCAAGCCAAATTAAATCAAATACTCAATACACACAATCAATGGGGAAGAATAATTTTTAATTCGACTATCCTGCACGACACCACATCCCCCACGACTCCTACTTCACCTTTGGATACTAGGAACCATCACCCCTTCTCACCCTAGAAGATCATCCAAAGGATCTTTATGGACACCATTATACATTATTATGAGTAGAAGGAGGAAATTAACATGAGGAAAAAATCCCCTCATAACCATGATACATTAGGGTCCAACTGAAATTGCATCCCCAAAGGCCGTGAAGGGAGTAACAACTCCCCATTAAAATAGTAAACCGCCTTAGGAGCCTCTCCACAGAAAAATACTAAAACTCATTCCCTTATTTCAAGGACACGGGGATTCCAAAGTTTTTCTAGAAAATACTAACAATAATGATCCACCAAGTATGGATCCCATCGACTCCAGATATCACCAACAATGACTGGTCCTTCTATCCAAAGAATAGATTTACCTTATTCGTTCTCCACTGACCCTAGTCCAAACCATCCAATGCCAATGTCAGGGTCATGACAATGAAAATTCTTCCCTTGAGGAATAACGATCCATGGATCTAGTGTCCCATTACACCTTCAGATAATTACAAAAGATTCCTGTGACAAACAAGTAGGGATCAATCTTTACTCGTCCAATATCGAGACCGCAACCAAAACACATGTATGCTGGGATAACTCTATCAATCACTACTACCACCAAAATCCAATAAGGGACAATAAGTGATGATTAGTTTTAGTGTGAATTTTCCCCCCACACCATCAAAACCCCATGATGATTTCCTCCATACTCTAACAATTAGTGTTAATGTCCTCACTGTGTCATTCCAAGACCAATAAAAGGCTCAACCCACTATAGCACTGATAAAAGAAGAGGTCCTCTCCAATTCATTGATAATCAGTATAGAGGTCCTCCCAATAATTATGATTCTCCAAATATAGGTTCTCCCCTAGTACCTTCTAATCAAATAATAGTTCCTCCCCAATTCGTCAACAATTCGTATGGAGGTCCTCCCTGTACTCATGCTTCTCATCATGGAGGTCCTCCACATTTTTCTATCGATCGAATATGCGGTCCTCCATTCTCTTTTAGAAACCAGTATAATGGTATTATCCATAATCCCAATATTTATCACATAGTTCCACCTCATCTCCATTCCAATTAGTATGAAGGTGGTCCTCACTATCCAGTTAATCAACCTAGAGGTCCTCCCCATGTTCATATAAATCATAGTGAAGGTTGTAGAGACCCGAAGCTTGACGTACATGGACATTACATTACTTTTGCGGAATACGTAGTACATAACAAAAACACACACACAAGGACCATAATAGTTTAGTGTCTTAGGAAACTCGGAATATAATATTCTAGTCATGGTGAAAGATCTTAAACATCTCCCATAATGATCTTGTTTTTTACCTAAAACCATTCTTTATAACCTGGGGAAAATAACATAATAGGGTGAGCTCAAATTCTCAGTAAGGGTATACAAAAGAAATATCAATCACATCATATTCATAAGAACATAAAATTTTGGAAATCTTAACCTGCAAAAGAGATCATAATATCATAACATGGGATAAATCATAGTAGTGAAATGTAATCCCAATAATCATAACATAAAACATGAATCTTTGTGTCATACACACATAACCATATAGAATCATTTCTTATTAGTCAAGACTCATTGCCAAGACTATCTTAGTGGACAAAGTCCATTTCTGAACCGAGTTCACTCCTCGTTTCAGTCCTATTTCACTGAACCGGTTTAACCTTCCATTCCATACATGTCTATATGATGAGATATAAATTTTTTACCCAATGCATTGGTGGGAGATATAGGTCCCACCCATCTCATAATGATACCATTCTTATCTGTTCCACAAAATCATAAACCATACATCATAGCATAACCCATGTAATAAAAATGGAAATCTTAAACATCGTGACATCCTAAAACAATTCATATATGATAAAGGAATTCATAAAAATAATTCCATCACAACATAATCAAATCAATGTAATAATAGGGATAGAAACAGAACCCTTTATTATCTTAGATGGAAAATAATTTTGATACAACACTCGAACTCCATTCATGAGGAAAATATCCTTTCAACTTCAAAAACACTTTTCCTTTATTAACATGTCATAAAATTCAAACTAAAAGAAGTTGATTAAAAATAAACTAGAAAACATGTAAGGGAATATTCTAGGAAATAATGTTTTAAAAATCCATTCATGTCGTATAAGTTAAAAGAAAACATTCTTCTCGTACTTTTGTCGGAAAAGTCAAAAAGTACCTCGTACGAAAAACGACAAAAGATTCATTTCATATCTTTTACTAAAAACTCACCGAAGGGTAAAATTGGATATAAACTATTTTATAAGGATATAAATATTACATATTGAGGAAACATGTATGTGGATGATAAAATACACCCCATTAAATTCCAAAATATAAACAATCTCGGACAAAAATGAGATTGTGATATTTCCCTTACCTTAGGTCCAATTTACTTCGTAAGAGTCTGAACCTCCTGTATAATGATTTAAATAATGTCATTGACTTATTAAAGAATCATATTAATTGTTATGATATCATATATGGTTCACTTATGACTTTATATTACCCATTCTTATGTAAATTAATGTTAACGTAGCGTTTTGGGTAAAATTATCTTATTTACCGTACGTGTTTGGACTTGTTGTTCATGATGTTTATATCATGATTTACTTACCTCAAAAATGTAAATCATGATTTATATATCATATACATTCATTATATATCCAGAATATACAATCATTTATAATATTACATAACATATGGAGGTAAGAAATGAAACACACCATTCATGGAGACGGTAAGTCGTACATATGCATGAACGCTACGTTCATTTCTATTTCTTATTTTAATGAAATTAAAACATAATGATACATAGGTATATTATAATTCCAGTATAATATCATATATAATATCATTAACCACATACTTTATACATCCCACATAATCTATTAACGAATCACATCACTTTGAGGGGGTGGTAGTCCGCACTTCCTCAAATGAGATTATCGTATTTACCGACTATGGAAACCATAAAGGCTTAATATAATTGGGAATTAAATAAGCATAACGTAATAATGAACATAATATATATTATATATAAATACAGTTCCATCATAATGGCCACCATGAGAGGCGGTAGAGGAAAATCGAACAATCATCGTTTCGTGAGGCGTTAATTAGCCATCACAGAAACATTATGTTGTTCATCCATTAGATGGAGGTGTGTGTATGTTTAGTTCTAATACTTCTCATAAAAAAATCCTAGTATTTTTATGATACTGTTGTTGTCACAAAATCATGGATTAAAAAGATTTTAGGGGTTGGAGAAGTAGAATAAAAGAAAACAACTTAAGAGAAAATGTTACCTTTAATTTTGGTAACTTCCATTGGTTTGAACCAAAAGGACTTCTTGGAGAGTCTTCTACCTAATTTAAGGCTTCAAGGGGGAGGAGAGGGACGTAGGGAGATTAGTTGGGAAGATTTTGGAAGAGCCAAAAGTCTTTAGAGGTGTGAGGCATGGCATAGAAGTGGTCTCCTTTTATAAGGGAGTGGAGGAGCTCTTTAGGAAAGTGTGAAAACATTATTTTATTATAAACTTATCTACAGTTTCAAGAGGTCCAGAACACATTAATGTCGAAGATAAGATGACTCATATTCGAAATAAAATCATACAATAATATTTTTACAGGTTTTGGATGATATTTTAATCATTTTAATCTTATTTATTTAAATCATTTATTAATTAGGTAAATACTTCATCATTATTGTGTCATAAATAATTTAATTTATATGATGTCTAAAAATTATAAATAAAATACCAACATGTAGGAAATATTTTTATATTTCCAATGAATATTTATCGTCCAAAATATAATTTATATAGCCCCTTATAAAAATTAATTACCAAATGATATTTGTTAATTCCAATTTTCTCTTTACATTAAATTAATTAATCTAATGTGTCATTGTCTTTCATAAGTGGCTCCATGGGGTCCCAAAATCGACCCAAGGATGCCCATGGTCGGCCAATACTCATACAATAAGGTTAGGACAAGTGTCAATGTAATTTTGAATTCTTATAATATTCTTTTAACCTTGAATTACCCTATTTACCTTTAACCGTAGTAAATAAAAATTACCGTAGTTACTATTCATAATATCAAAAAAAATAAAAGTTACCTATTAACATAATTTGGACCCACTGATTCCAAATATGGAATCCATTTTTCCAAATTGAAAACACAGAATTTGCAGTAATTAATTTAAAATTAATCCCGTTGTTAAGCAAACTGGTTTTAAAAGTTAAAACATTGCCAAAGATTGAATTTATTTAACCTACGAATTCAATGTAAAATCAAGGCTAATGACATAAATTATATTAAATGGAAAAAATATATTCTATTTATAATTTTAAACCATTCAATATTATTATTTAACCACATAATTTATTACGATGAAAAAAAGTTGTTTTTAATTAAAATATAGCATGTTTTTACTATTCATTAAAATATGAAAGTTATCAGAATAATATGAAAATTTTATCCAAAGTAAATTTTTATGACTTTATTCTAAAGAAGAATTTAATTTTTGTCATATTGAACTTATAAACTTGTCAAAAACTAGATTTAATGTGGGTGCTCCATCAAAAGGCGGTAAAACTACATTTTATTAAAAATACTTATTTTACCCGAAAAATATATTTTGTTCTCTTAACACGTTCTATAAAATGTATAAGATGAATAATAAAGTTATAAAATTCAAAATTTAGTTAATAATATTCATAATGGCTAGTTCATTATAATATTATAATAATATATCGTTGTTTAGTAAAACCCAGTATTGCGTACAACACACGCTAACGAGGAAGGTCGTGATTGCGTGTAATGCAAGCCAAGTCAGGGTTGCGTGTTGTGCAAGAATCCTTAGTTGTTTCGTATAAAAAATCCAACCATATTTAACTAAAGTATGAAACGTAACGGTCACCCAAATTAACTAATCATTGGGTTTCCACATATGAGAACATATGTGATAATATGGATATGGAAGAAAAAATCTAACCATCATGTTCTGATGGAGAGTGGTAGAGAACATGGCTATGAAAAATCCAACAATCACAAAGCCATAAATTTGTGATGATCTAGGGTACCATCTGATTCATCAGATTTAAGAGCACTAGGACAACATTTTTGGTTTTCAAGATCATTTCCTTAAAGATGATGTAATTGGAATTACAAGAAATACTTTTGTGATTTTGGTATAGTCTCACCGTTGGTCGTTCTTTGGACAATTTCCACATTATCTCTTAAAGAAATGAAGTTGAATTTGTCATTCGTGACGTGTTAGCAGATCATGTGATAGAATGATGGGTCATTCCATCTGTCTCAAACAAAAGGTTAGAAAAGTTATCAAAAAATACATATGTCCATCTATAGTGATATTAATCATATATGGTTCCTAAAATTGACTTATACTTCTTATATCATACTGCTTAACATATTAAATTTAGTCTCTACTAAACAGGAACATCCTGTAGACCAGTGGTAGGTGATAAAGGCCAGTCATACTTCGGTTGTGGGTTTGATTCCCACATCCTTGTCCGACACGATGGGTTGTCTTCTATCCTGCTGGTTGTCCTTTTCTTAAAACTACATTACTATAACATCCCATCAATAATATCGAAAAAACTTATATCCTTAAACAATAATAACATGTGTCCAACTTAATCTATTCCAATATTTAGGTTTATCCAAAATACCGCAGTCCACTCTCATATTATAGTGAAAACGATTACCAGAGATTTCATATAACAAGCATGTTAATACCATCATTGATCCCCATATATCATAAGATAGGTCTTGTGGGTCACATTCTAATCATTCGAAGGCCTTAATCATGTATTCTCTTGAAAAATGAATACCCATTGAATCTTAGTGAAAACATGAGTGATGTCAACAGTTAACTATTTCCACATACCAAAACCCCAAAATTCAATATACTCAAACCATGATATAAATATTTCCTTATATCATTCATGAGCTCATGAATACTGTAAAACATTTCATTTTCTCCTTATCCATTCATTATGCTCATATCATATTCTTTCCAAAAAATATCTCAATTAATTTCCATTGTTATCGGTACCATAAAATTATTGAAAACCACAATAGACCAATACATAAATATTCTAATATTCCACGATACTATATACAACATTATTTTGGAATCCCATTACATAAACACTTAATCATTCCACCACCTCGTTGTTATATTCAACATCACCAATAGAGATCACATGTGACTTCCCTTTGTCCTTTTCCTTAAGGGGTTTCTCATGTCAATCATCACTAACCCTTGGATTAGGGCATTTATTAGCATAATGCCCCATTTCCTTGCACTTGAAGCATTAGAGTGTTGGTGGTGTTCTCTCTACAGTCATTTCTTTATTCACAACATTAGAAACCATTTTCCCATTACTTCGACACTTAGCTGCTCGATGACCATCTTTTCCACACTTAAAACATTTTCTAGTACCTTTTAGGAAATCTCCACCATGCTTCTTTCCACACTTTGAGCATAAAGAAACATTCATCTTCTTTTCACCATTGTTTTGAGATTTCTCCTTGAACTCCATCTTTCCTTTCTTGTCGAACCCATGAGATGGATATGTTACACAAACTTCCAGTTCTACCTTGATAGCACAATGCACAATTTCTTCATAGCTACTGAAGTCTCTTATAGCTAATGCCCTTCGAAGACTTGGTTTTAAGCCACTGAAAAATCGATCAACTTTACTTTCAGGTTGGATGATAAAGCCAGATGGATACCTTGCATGCCTTGTAAAATTCACTTCGTATATACCAACAGATTCATCATCCTTCTTCTTAAGCTCAAGAAACACCTTCTCCATCATTGTTCGAGGAATACGAGTGAAGTACTTTTTGAAAAATAAGTTCTTGAACTCGTACCATTCCATGGAATCAATTTCATCTCTTGGCCTCGTATTCTTGATAAGATTCCACCATTGATCAACTTCACCTTCCAGACGATATACTTCTAATATGACATTTTCATGTTCAGAACATTGAAGAACTGAAAATATATTTTCAGTGGTATTGATCCATTGTTCAGCAACAAGTGGATCAGAAGACCCACTTAAAGAAGGTGGACGTTTCTTCATGAAGGACTCAATTGAATAATGTTCCCTTTTTTCTCATTTGGAAGTCCAAAATGATTCATAGCTTGTGTTAGTATAGCTATAAGATTTTGCACTCCATCTCCCATAACATTTGTTTTTTCAGGAGGACAATCATTGCATCGTCCATTACATTGATCAACACGGTTCCTTCGGGTTCCAACCATCGTCTAAAACCCAAAAAGAATAGTGTGAGAGGAAAAATCATGCTAGGAAAACAACATAATAAATGGGGAGTACCTTTAATATCTAACATCTTAGGTTTAATCTAATATCGTGACCATAATTCTAGGACTATAACCTATACTTATACTTAACCTTAGTGACATCCCTAGACATACCTTAGAAATATCTCTAGGGATCTCAATAAAGGTTTTGCATCCTAGTTTCCAAAGGTTGACTAAACCTTTCCTCTGATACCAACTGTAGATACCCAAAGATTGACGTACATGGAAATTACATTACTTTTGTGGAATACATAGTATATAACAGAAACACACACACAAGGACCGTAATAGTTTAGTGTCTTTGGAAACTCGGAATATAATCTTCTAATCGTGGTGAAAGATCATCAACATCTCCCATAAAGATCTTCTTTTTTTACCTAAAAACAATCTGTATATCCTAGGGAAAATAAAACATAAAAGGGTGAACTCAAATGCTCAGAAAGTGTAAACAAAATAAATATCAATCATATCATATTCATAAGAACATAACATTTTGGAAATCATAACCTGCAAAAGAGATCATAATATCATAACATGGGATAAATCATAGTAGGGAAATGTAATACCCATAATCATAACGTAAAACATGAAACTTTATGGAATACACACATAATCATAGAGAATCGTTTCTTATTAGTCAAGACTCATTGCCAAGACTATCTTAATGGACAAAGTACATTTCTGAACCGAGTTCACTCCTCGTTTCAGTCATGTTTCACCTAACCGGTTTAACCTTCCATTCCAGCCATGTCTATCTCATGAGATATAAAATCTTTAACCAATGTATTGGAGGGAGATATAGGTCCCACCTTTCACATAATGATACCATTTTTATGTGTGCCACAAAATCATAAACCATACATCATAGCATAACCCATGTAATAAAAATGGGAATCTTAAACATCGTGACATCATTAAACAATTCATATAAGATAAAGGAATTAATAAATATAATTCCATCACAAAATAATCAAATTAATGTAATAATAGGGATATAAACATAACCCTTTATTATCTTATATAGAAAATAATTTTGATAAAACACTCAAACTCCATTCTTGAGGAAAATATCCTTTCAACTTCAAAAACATGTTTCCTTTCTTAACATGTCATAAAATTATAACTAAAATAAGTAGATTAAAAATAAACTTGAAAACTTTTTAGGGAATATTCTTGTATATAATGATTTAAAAATCCATTCATGCCGTATAAGTTAAAAGAAAACATTCTTCTCGTACTTTTTCCAGAAAAGTCAAAAAGTACCTCTTACGAAAAATGACAAAAGATTCCTTTCATATCATTTACTAAAAACTCACTGAAGGGTAAAATTGGATATAAACTATTGTATAAGTATATAAATATTACATATTGAGGAAACATGGATGTGGATGATAAAATACACCCTATTAAATTCCAAAGTATAAACAATCTCGGACAAAAATGAAATTGTGATATTTCCCTTACCTTAGGTCCAATTTGGTTCGTAAGAGTACTAAACTCCTGTATAATGATTTAAATAATGTCTTTGACTAATTAAAAAATCATATTCATTGTTATGATATCATATATGGTTCACTTATGACTTTATATTACCCATTCTTATGTAAATTAATGTTAAATTAGCGTTTTGGGTAAAATAATCTTATTTGTCGTACGTGTTTGGACGTGTTGTTCTTGATGTTTATATCATGATTTACTTACCTCAAAAATGTAAATCATGATTAATATATCACATACATTCATTATATATCCAGAATATAAAAGCATTTATATTAGTACATAACATATGGAGGTAAGAAATGAAACGCACCGTTCATGGAGACGGTAAGCCTTACGTACGCATGAACGCTACTTTCATTTCTATTTCTTATTTTAATGGAATTAAAACATAATGACACATAGGTATATTATAATTCCAGTATAATATCATATATAATATCATTAACAACATCATTTATACATCCCACATAAGGTATTAACAAATCACATCACTTTGACGGGGCTGTAGTCCGCACTTCCTCAAATGAGATTATTGTATTTACCGACTATGAAAACCGTAAAGGCTTGATATAATTGGGAAGTAAAGAAGAATAAAGAAATAATAAACATAATATATATTATATATAAATACAGTGCCATAATAATGGCCACCATGATAGGCTGTAGGGGAAAATCGAACAATCATCGTTTCTTGAGGCGTTAGTTTGCCATCACAGAAACATTATGTTCCTCATCCATTAGATGGAGGTGTGTGTAAGTGTAGTTCTAATACTTCTCATAACAACATCCTCGTATTTTCAGGATACTGGTGTTGTCACAAAATAATGGATTAAAAAGTTTTTAGGTGTTGGAGAAGTAGAATAAAAGAAAACAACTTAAGAGTAATTGTTACCTTTAATTTTGGTAACTTCCTTTGGTTTGAACCAAAAGGACATCTTGGAGAGTCTTCTGCCTAATGTAAGGCTTCAAGGGGGAGTAGAGGGATGTCGGGAGCATAGTTGGGCAGAGTTTGGACGAGCCAAAAGTCTTGATAGGTTTGAGGAATTTCATAGAAGTGGTCTCCTTTTATAAGGGAGTGGAGGGTCTCTTTAGGAAAGTGTGAAAACATTATTTTATTATAAACTTATCTTCGGTTTCAAGAGGTAAAAAACACATTACTGTCGAAGATAAGATGACTCATATTCGAAATAAAATCATCAATATGTAATTTGACAGGTTTTGGAGGATATTTTAATCATTTTAATCTTATTTATTTAAATCATTTATTAATGAAGTAAATACTGCATCAGTATTGTGTCATAAATAATTTATTTTATTTGATGTATAAAAATTATAAAAAAATACCAACATGTAGGAAATATTTTTATCTTTCCAATAAATATTTATTGCCCAAAATATAATTTATATAGCCCCTTATAAAATTAATTACTAAACGATATTTGTTAATTCCAATTTTGTCTTTACATTAAATTAATTAATCTAATGTGTCATTGTCTTTCATAAGTGGCTCCATGGGGTCCCAAAATCGACCCAAGGATGCCTAGGGTTGCCCAATACTCATAAAATAAGGTTACGCCAAGTGTCAATGTAATTTTGAATTATTATAATATTCTGTTATCCTTGAACTACCCTATTTACCTTTAACCGTAGTAAATAAAAATTACCGTAGTTACTATTCATAATATCAAAAAAATAAAAGTAACCTATTAACATAATTTGGACCCACTGATTCCAAATATGGAATCCATTTTTCAAAATTCAAAACACAGAAGTTGCAGTAATTAATTTAAAATTAATCCCATTATTAAGCAAACAGGTTTTAAAAGTTAAAACATTGACAAAGATTGAATTTATATAACATACGAATTCAATGTAAAATCAAGGCTAATGACATAAATTATATTAAATTGTAAAAATATATTCTATTTATACTTTTAAACCATTCAATATTATTATTTAACCACATGATTTATTACGATGAAAAAAAGTTGTTTTTAATTAAAATATAGCGTGTTTTTACTATTCATTAAAATACGAAAGTTATCAGAATAATATGAAAAATTTATCCAAAGTAAATTTTTATATCTTGATTCTAAATAAGAATTTTATTTTGTCAAATTGAACTTATATACTTGTCAGAAACTATATTTAATGTGGGTGCGCCATCAAAAGGTGGTAAAACGGCATTTTTTTAAAAATACTTATTTTACCCGAAAAATTAATTTTCTTATCTTATCACGTTCTAGAAAATGTATAAGATGAATAATAATGTTATAAAATTCATGTTTTAGTTAATAATATCCATAATGTCTAGTTCATATAAATATTATAATAATATATCGTTGTTTAGTAAAACCTGGTATTGCGTACAACACACGCAATCGAGGAAGGTCGTGATTACATGTAATGCAAGCCAAGTCAGGGTTGCGTGTTGTGAAAGAATCTATCGTTGTTTCTTATAACAGAATCCAAACATATTTCATTTATACATTGAATATATATATATATACACACACACTCAATGTTGCGTAGAATGACTATTATAAAACAAACATGAAATTGTGTGTAGCACGATCTAAGAATAGCATTGCATATACTGCATGATAATACGGTGTTGCATATAGTAAAAGCCAAACTTGGTGTGTTGTGTAATAAAAGACATCAATGAAAGTAAAATAATATTTTTCATAAAATCTTGGGGTGTTACAAAGGTCCTCCCAATGCCTTCAACAACCAGTAATATGGTCTTCTTTGTATTCTTAATCCCCAACATGGAGGTCCTCCCCATGTCTTTTTTATCATCCTGAAGGTCATGCTGATTCTCTATCCAACTTGTACTTAGGTCCTCCCCATGCCACTATTCAACATAGATGTACTCACCATTTCATTTATTATCAAAGAGATGATCCCCCCCTTCAACACAAACTAATGTTAAGGTCCTCATTATTCCCAAGACATACCCTACCCTAATAACCCATATGGGGGTAGAAGTGTAAAAAACTACTGAAAAAGGATAAATATTGGGAATCACCAAGTGTTCACTGACCTTGAAAATAATTAAATATCTAAGGATAAAGATGACTCAATAATTGTGTTTCCTCCATGACTACCAGTGTCTATGGTAGGTGCTTGACATGTGACATTCGACATACCATGAGGTAAAGTTTATAGAATTCCTAGTTCCCTACTCTGGCACATACAAGTGGATGAAATTTTGGTTTCCTTTAATGGTTACAGGGTGTATCCATATCCATAATCACCAATATTCCTATGTACCACTTCCCAAGATAAATGAGATTTGTTTTGTTATGGGATCAACCCTTCATATGGTGTGCTATATGAAGAGCCACCAATGGATACATCTGTCCTCACACTTGTGGCAGTGGGGAAAACCCATTCCTATAAGGATGTGATGATGCATTTAGTTCCACCCCAAATAGATGACTCAACGTGCAATAAACAATTTCCTCATGTTGTGGCCCTCTACTGGCGAACCAGCCACCAAACCAATCTACATCAATGTCATCACATGATTATCGAACAATACCAATAAATTATTTGGTTGATCAAGAGTATATCCATACCTCTAAGAAATAAAGCATATGGGAAAATCTTCACTCAGAAAATTTTCCAGTGGTTTTTTTTCAAATAAAACTTCTATATTTTATATCCTTGAATCCCTCCCCGAGGTCCAGGACTAGTTTTTTCACCAAACCATCTAGTTGATGCTTCACCACCTACATGAACATAATTTTTCCTGTGATGGAATCCATGGATAACATGAAGACATCGATTAGCTATGTTGAATGGTTGAGTTGGCGACACTCACAGCAATTCAGGACACAGGATATCCCGAATACTGTCAGAACAACCAATAGAGAAGAATAACTAGCCTCATAGATCTCTATATAATTATGTAATAGGAATATCTAATTGTATATATGAATGTTTTTGGATAGTATGATAATATCCACTTTTACCCTATCTTGGGATGGATCCACATACCTATTGATGATAAAAATTACACTCTAGGTTTAGTTACGGTGACCATGGTTGTTCCCAATTTGAATGATAATAGGTTCTCTGATACAGGCTATGATGATGAAAACCTTACTCTTGGGGTAGCAAGGAAGTATATAGACCCTCATGCAGGTGTACTCAACCATTAAAAAATGTAGGAACTAGTCCTCAAGAATCTATTCAGTGAAGCATTTCTTCCCCATCAGAATACCATGAAATGATAAGGTCAAGCCATCTGATACATATACAGATTTTTTAAAGTAGTATATGATACCACTATAGTCTTCTTTCTATTGTAGATTATTGAACATTTGAAACTGTGTTATGACATCATAACCATCTGGTGTCTAAATTACAATGCATCTTGATGGGATCCCATTTCTCCTAAATTGGGGTAGAAACAAGTTCTTATTGAATATTTTTTTTCTTGATAATATCAACAATCCTAAATATAGATGTGAGGTATGATTTTATGACACGATACCTTTGTAATCATCACCAAAACCTCATAAGCAGTTTGATCACCCTCCAGGGGATCTAGGCTGAGCTGCTCCACAAGATGTTAATCCCACCTACTGAATTGACGTGTTTGTCAATGCTATAGTGGTAAGGAATCCACATCAAGATAAAAATCCTCACTACGAGGATTTTATATTTTATATCACCACTTTCCTTGGGGACATAATGATGTGATATGTGCCAATACCAACTAATGTAAAGTTATACTTGATATTGGTGGATGACATGAAAACAACCCCATATTTTAGGAACCCTATATTTGACCCATTACATGAGATGGTTGACCCAATACAACATTTAGACGACATCATCTCAATGTGTGGACCCATTTTGGGTACCCTAGAGTAACAGGAGGCCACCAAGATCCATTGTTTCATTCATACGTTATATGAAAATGTCTTCGTCTGGTACATTCAGTGGTATGTGAGGTCTATTACAAGTTTAGATGATATTAATGGAAAGTAACAATTCCTATTCAACTCCACCACACACATGAAAAGAATTGATAATACCTTTATGTTAAAGAGACTACCTAATGATGGAGTCATAGATTTTTCGGCTCAGTGGAAAGGCCTTATTTATTCACTTAATATGATGCCGACTAAAGAATATCTACAAACAATGTGAATAGGTAATTTCAAGACTGGATTGGTCCCTACCCTCATCATTCATAACTTCTGAGATGGGTTCCATAAATTATCTAGAAAGGACAATCATTTGGATAAATCCTTGAAGCAATATATTAAAATACATCTATTTCCTCCCCCGTCTCCCTTGAGAATATTATCCAAAGAATATACCACCATTATAATATGTGTAGAGGCCCCCAAGTAATTAGATTTGTTCTCCCATTTTCCCATAGAGCCTCTCCATGTGTAGTAGTTATACGAAGAGTATCATTTCAAAACATAGAATTGAAAGGAAAAACCTCACAAAACATAGCAACCTAGAGGAGAGAGTGTGTATTTATATCCTCGATGGGTTCTAGGCCATTATCAACGATATTCTCCAAAAGTTCCATTCCATGATATAAGGAACCATAACTACTATGTAAAAGATGCACAGTTTCCCATTTTTTCTCATAGTTCCATAGAGCTGGGTATTTTAAAGTATCCGGAGTGTAAGTCCCTAAAATAAGTCATACTTATCACCCCAATCACATTCCTTATCGTAATATATTTAGAGGTACTATTAATTAGTTGTATGTTATCTAAGATTGGATCCAAAGAACATGTTGATAATGGTATGTTCAATGTGGGTGACATCTACACATAGGTGTAACATATCTCTATCAAACCTGATAGTGATAATGAGGGATTTAGTGAATGGAAATAGTTTACCAATAGTGGGACATAAAATTATCATGAATTGTTTGATAGAAATGTTGTTTATCACACTAATGGTATCATATGTGCCCGTTTATGTTGGCCCAGACCTCTTGAATAACTAGTCCTTCCCTAGGAAATTTATAGATATCTATTTCATAGCCCACCAAATCTTAAAAGACTAGGTGTCAAAGATCCCCGAGAAGCCAAATCCCTACAATGGTTCCATATCCTTATCACACCCATAATTATTTCATTCCTCTAGGGTTTGGTATCACCCCCATGGTTTTACCTACATTGGAAGACCCCCTGATGTAGAAACATGTATGATTTTGTTAATGCCTTAGAGTTAATAGACCGATTCACCATGTAAGACGATGATGAATATCAGAAACCCCCCCTGAGGTCCTCTTGTTGACACCATTGAATATGAGGTATATGATGTTTTTACCATTATAATGATATAAAGAACAACTTAAACTGAGCTATACAATCCATCGAGGCCAGCTAGCAGGTGTTTCAAAGGTCATAGAAATAATTTTCCTCTCAGTCTGCTCTGACAGACATACGCCCACAGCTGACCAAATTAACTAATGGGTCATAATAGTCATAACTGCACCATGATCGTACATGGATAATGAGAGAAAGACATCAATCATTAGATAGCTAGCTGACATTTGTTTTGGGAGTGTTATCCAATCAATAGTTGGATATTTCCATCCCTATCCAGAACCTAGTGGAACAACTAGTAGTTCCTATCATGACTTCTACCAAGAACAAACCTTATGGGTAGTAACATTCATTTGTCTAGAAAAAATGATGTGCTAAAGCACCTTTCTAGCATACCGTAAAAGACTTATATCCTAGAGGGACAGCTCCAATCAAAATAAATGAATGATACACTCACAGAAGCCGTGAAGAGACTCCTACTGTTTGAAGAAAAAGTAGCTGCCAGAGAGACCTACTATGGAGAGTAGTATCAGAAATAGGAATTACAAGAAAACATTTAATTATCTGTTGAATATGATCAACTCACATTTAGAGGCACATCTGCATGATATACCTTATTGATTATTATTTTGGTGTGGATATCCACCACTACCTATTTGACATATGTTCTGTGATTAACGACGTCCCAACGAAAATGATAATGAAGATACGATTGAATGACACAGATTCTAGAATCCCCAACTTATATGCATGTTTATGATAGGATTCAAAAGAAACCATGTAGATGGATTCACTTGAAGCACGATTTCAGATTCTTGGTTTCAATCACTAAATTCCTGGTAGCATTTCAGGATACTACCTTAAATGCATTAATGGGTAGGACATTTCTTTAACTACATGCAATAGTTTCCTCATTATATCACCAATTCCTTATGTACTCCCTCAACTATCGATTATGGGTTTTTTAAGGTGATGTGTTCACATCCTACTCTAGTGAATCCTACTATAAGTACATTGGATTTTACAATATTAGGGTGAAGCATGTTTAGAACAATGAGGTTGAGTGAACACCCATTGTGGATAGTCTGTGGGAAGACATGGATGATGCTTTCATTCTCCCAATTCATCAGTTAGAGGACATACCACCATAATTGGGATGTTTTTTTGTCATTTCCATGTATAAGTGGAATGGTATCCCTCAATAGAGAGAATTTTGGATGATTATATCATAATGTTACACAAGACATGATATGGTGATACAAGAATCCCTTCCCATATCAGTTACTAATATAATATCCTTATGTACACTTTTCCATGGAACTCCCACATGTTCCATGGGGAAGGGTTGAATCATCATAAGTAGACCCACCACCATTTCGTTGACATCCTGATGAGATGCCACCCTCAAAGGATTACTGGAATTAGTTTGAGAACCTCTATCACTAAGGATTCATCATAGAAGGAACTCCTTATCAGAGATTCCCTATCCACCCAAGAAGGAACCAGAGCTCCCCCATAATCATTTTTCCTAGATGACCCTCCTGCCACTGATTCTCCTACTACAAATGACAAAGAGTATTTGAAAGATGATCCACCATCATTCTAAGAGGCAATCATTACAAATATAAATGTGTTGGTTTAGATTAATATCTGTATTGATAAATAAAAACTTCCAATGATGATATATGTATGAATTCACTTTGATGAGGAGCAGTAGTATGTGTCTTTTCATAAGTAGCATCACGATGTATTTTCATGGATATATGATTAGATTCCTGGACTAGATCCTCAGTTCACTATACATCATTTTTCTATCCTAGTGATTCATCATGGATTTACGAAGCCTCCCAGAAAGTGGCACCCCTCTCACAATTACATGGTCAAGACCAAGGTTGATAATATTTTCAAAAACATATTTTCCAGGGAATTTCAGTTCCTTAATTAGATTTCTAACATCATCCCATTCAGGAAGAATAATAATAAGATCATAGTCTATATAGAATTTTGGGACCATGACCACCATTTTATGAAAGGTGTTTTCCGCATCTAATGATAGATTTGGTGATCAATTCTATAGTTGAGTTCCATCATTTTTTTTCATGGATCAATTCTCCAAGTACAATTAGATCTAGATAGCCTCTGGAGACAAGGAGTCCACCACCTTTCAGGTGATAGAAATAACATTTTTATTTCTTGTTATTTACTTCACTCGGAAGAATGTAGGATCCAATTATTAGTGGTCTATAAACCACATATTCAAACTGATTATCATAAATTTGGCTGAATTCTATGTGGATGATTTTGTGGTTAAATACTTCCAGTGACAATAACATCTCTGGGATCTTGAGAAATTGTTTTCCTTACTTTATTCCCATTATTTGAAGATGTACCCCTTGAAGTGTGTCGTTGGGGTTACCTATGGGATATTTCTTGGCATCATTTTTATGTATAGAGGCATCGATATTGAACCCAAAAAAGATCAAGGCCATCACCTGGATGCCTCCCTTGAAAAACCTTTGGAATATTAGAGTTTATCAAGTAATCATATCCTAAATACACTGATTCATCATGAATCTAAATTGAAATTGTAGTTGTTTTATATGATACATAATAAATACATAGTCTACCTATGGGATGAGGACTTCCAAACCCCCTTTGAATAAATCAAGCATTGTTTTGTAAAACCCCAATTCTGATTCCACCAATATATAAAAATCCTCTAGTCCCTTATGTGACTACCTTGGAATTATAACTTGGTGCCCATATCAACTAGAATGTTAATGAGGGGGTTGAAGATAGTTTATACTATCTCAGTCTCAAGCCACTCTATACATAGACTAGATATTCCCCTATTGAGAAGATATGACTCGCAGAAGTATATTCAATGAATAAGTTATGTCATTATCTAAGAATCACGAGAAGTATCTAGTGTCACTTGTGGATATAATAAAGTATATCCTCATTTACCCTGTATTGAGAGTATGGTTTCCGAACTAGGTAGTGATGCTACAACAGTTCAACATTAGGTTAATTCTAAAAAAGACATAGAAGTTCAAGCATTGGTAGACATACTATCGACCCATAAATCCATTGAATAGTTTAATATGTATTTATATTTTCTATAGGAGGATATACTTTTAGTAGATAAGGCTATGTCATGCTAGAAAATTCACTTCAACTTTGCCTCCGAATTTCCAACCAACAGAACAACCAATGATCCCAATCTCTATAGGGTCGGTGTGGGGATCATCATCATCGACCTAGCACATGTTGTTCCATCATATATATTCCTAAAAATTTAAGGATTCACCATCAATGATGAATAGTGTAAGCATTTCCTTACTAGCCTTGAGTTGTTCTTCAATAATTTTTTTCACTACCTAAAGGGGGATACTGAGTTAGTCATCAAATAAGTCTTTGGGGATTATATCATCAAGAATCTGAATCTTTTGACCCTTTTGGGGTGATATTTTTTTACTAATTGACCAAATTCCTTCGCAACCTGAGGTGAATCATGACCCTCAATAAGAGAATGGTCAGGCTAATGATGTGGGAAGTCTGGCCACATCTCTTGTAAAGTATGGTTGTTATGATCGATTCATTCATGTGCAGCATTAGAGAGTCACTACTCCTATAAATCTAAATTATGATGACGAGAAGTAGGAAAAGCAACAAAATGTTATTGATTCTATGTCTGTACCCCCATGACCCCCCATAAAAGAAAAAATATCCTTGTGGACAACTCATTTTGTTGATTATTTTGAACATGGTACTCTCCCAATGAACATAGCTGAACATGAGTGAATCTATCTATATGGAGTTCATTTTTTCCTATAGAGTGGTCCCAACCATGAATAATCTCCCTAAATATATGGGTTTTATGGAATTATCCTCTCTATTATCCTAGGAGATGATATTACCCAATTTATGAAAGATGTTCATGCTTAGTCCTATGGTTACCATTAGGCGGGATTGATTTTATCCCCAATATTTGAAGTATGTTCTACATATATCCCACCATAGTTCATGATTATATTGAGTTTTCTAATATGTTATATTTGTGTCAAATCCATGTGAACTTTTTGCATCGACCACCAGAGCCCCTCCATACCCCCATGTTGTTGAGTCAATAAGGTTTTCCTTTTGAATTCTCCATTCCTTAATAAATGGGGGAAATTGTTGAGTAAATAAGGTTTTTTTATAACTTTACCATTCCTTATTGTTTTGAAAATCACAAACACCTTGTCTTAAGGAAAATTTCATTTTACCCTATGATTTTATTTCATAAAGAAAAATTTCATTCCCCAAGGAAATTCATCCTTACCATGTTTTTCGTTGTTGATTATTCTATCTATATATAATATTTGGTTTCATATCTATAAACCTTGAAATCATATAATACTTAGATATAGATAATTTTTTTTAGGTTCTGAATTCTGACTCTGAGTTCTCTGAATCCAGACTCTAAACTCTTCAGTATTCTGACTTCAAGTTCTATGAATTTAGGATCTAAACTCTTCTGAATTCTGACATAGAATTATAATGAATTCAGACTCCAAACATTGTAAGTTCAGTATCTAAATTATAATGAATTCATACTCTGAAATTTTTAAGTTCATACTCCAAATTCTCATGAATTCTGACTCCAAACATTGTAAGTACAGGTTCTGAATCCTTGTGAATCCAGATTCCGAATTTCCAGGAAATTCATACTCTGAAATTCTATAGTGTTTAGGTTCAAAATTCCTTAGAAAGTAGAATATGAATATTCTTGTATATATAGACACCGAATATGTTTTTGGTTAGACTCTAAACTTTTATTTTCTTAAATTTAAAATATTTTATTTTGGTTATGTAGAAATATTTTTTCTTACACTGTTTTTTCTTATAAAACTATATCGTTCTTTCAGTTACTAACTAACCATTGTTTCAGTGACATGTGTATAGGTCTCCCCAAAATTCAAGGAAAATATGACTGTTGGAGGAGGGAGCTGACTGTTGGTGTTGTACCTGTAAATATGAACTCATTTGTAGGAGATCATAATAAGTAGAACAATCTAGAGATTACATGCTACTGAAGAGGTTTTTAGAGAGTAAGACTATATTGCTTTGTGCATATTGAAAACCTTGTTTATAATTTCTTTCTGCGACTATGAATGTTTTTTAGTACATTTGAGGGCTTCCAAAGATGGGAAGACAGAGGTAGCGACTACCATAATGTTTTAGAACATCCTTGCTGAGAAAGACAAAGGTGTCAGCTACCTTAATGTTCGAGGACTTATTTGCTGAGGAAGACAGAGGTGCTGACTACCTTGAAGTTTAGGGCGTGCGGTGATAGCAAGACAGACTCCCATCATCTTATCGAGGGCTTAACCTGGTGTGGGTAAGATAGAATTTCTTCAAAAGTAAAAATCATGGGACCTTTATCCATGGTTGTTGGATACCCATCTCTTTGGGATAAAATGTTTACTACTTTTGATTTGTTCTGTTACAAGTTTTCTACTGCATTTTATTTTTTGGGGAATGTATAACTATCTTATACTTCCTTATAATTGTTTACTCTGATTTAGTGAGATTCTATATGCTATATAGTAGACTCTTTATCTTTGTAAACTTTCATTATGTTTAATTTTCCGGAATTATTGTTTCTGTAATCACTTTCTCAGAATCATATTTCCGGAATCTAGAAAATGTGTAGAACTAGAGGTTTTGTTAATTACCTTTTCTAACCTTGTTAAACATAATCATCTTTAAAAGTTCCAAAGGAATTTTTTTAAAATATACAATTCAACCCCACTTGTATTTTCAGCCTTATTAGATACTTTATTCAATATCTATATTATTTCAATCCTACATTTTGTATTATAGAATATATCATACTCCACATACAGTATCAAAAATTAGTATCAGAGGTTGGAAACCTCATACTATGAAACAATTAAACACTTTTTATCAAATTTGGTCTCTAAAATACTTACATTCACATATAAAATTTCCTTTCTCATGTTTTTTATTGTTCTATATTTTCCTTGCTTAGTATATTTTCCTTGAATCTGAATTTTTTCAATTAAAATGTTTTTGTGGAAAATTTTTTCTTTAAGATGGAAGGAATCAATGTCGGTTCCATAGATAATCTAAATCCAACCATACCACCTGTTTTTTATGGGAAGGATTATGAATATTGGAGAGATTTCATGAAGATGTTTATTATCAATACTGGAGTGGATAAACTTTTTATGCTTATTGGATGTTATAAAATCCCTGACAAGGAAGTTAGTACTTTTACAAATCAAGAAACGCATGAATATCAAGGGAATTATAAGGTACGCAATACATTTATTTTTTCCATGACTACAAATATATATAGCTAAATTTAATCATGTGAAGAAGAAAATTGTATAAGGAATAAGTTTGATGTTACACACTTTGAAACTTCAAAAGTTATTGAAACAAGAAGAGCCATGCTTAGAGCTGAATATCATGGTTTTTTATTTCCTTATGAAGAATCCATATGTAAGGTGCCATAATGATTCATGACTATTGATAATAGTTTACAATCTATTGGTGAGAAATGATTAGATGATGAGGCTCTTGTTGATAAGATCATAGAAATCATGCCTAACGAGTGGGAATCCAAGAGGACTGCTATTGATGAGAACAAAAAGGTTACTTACATTTCTCTTAATGAACTTTTTGGAACTATTCTACAACATGATACTAGAATGAATTGAGATGCTGACAACATTAATAAGAAGAATGGGAATGGTAGTGTTTCTTTTACTACAATTTCAAATCATATGAAAGTGAAGACTCATGAGAGAGTTACAAGATCCAAATATTTGAAGCTTGTTATACAATCCGAATCTAGTGGAAGAGAATCATCAGAAAATGAACTAGCCAAACTTTGTCGAAGGATGAATAAGATTGTTGGAAAGAATAAATTTATATCCACATATAAAAATAAAGAAAGTAAATATAAAAAAGATTCACAAGTTACATGTTATGAATACAAGAGAGCTAGACATATAATGCATGAGTATATTATTCTTAAAAGAAAAAAAAGAAGAAAAAGCATTCCAAGAGAAACAGAAAGATGTACTACAAAGCTAAACCTAAGAAAGTCTTGAAATCTAATGACACCTAGAGTGCTAGTGGTGGAGACTCTTCAAATGAATCATTAGATTACGAATCTTCTAGACAAAATAATATTTATCTAATAGCCAGACTACCAATTGACAACCATTTCTTAATGGATAAGGTACATAAATCTGAATCAATGACCAATGTTTTGTTAAATGAAAATTATAGTATTGATAAATATTATGAATCTTTAAAAAATGAATATTCTTTTGGTTAGGATAATACATTACCTACCAGTGAAGATGTTTCTAGGATTGCTAAGATTCTTGAGAATGAAAATTCTAAAGTCAACAAAAATATTGAAAAAGAAAATACAAATATTTCTATACTTACTAAAGAAATATCGAATATTTCTAAAGATATAGATAATAAAACTCTTGATTTTGAAAAAATTTCAAAAAATCTTCAGGAAGTAAATTATGAAAAGGATAAACTTTCTAAAGATCTAGAAAATGAAAATTTTAAGAAAAATGTTTTTGAGCCTAAGTCTAGTTTTAAAACTAATGTTTTTGAAGAGGAGAAATTAGCTATTAGACTGAAGTCCAAATTTTTTTCCTGGAGGATGTTTTTGTAAAACATTACCTTAGGTAAAGAAAGCTTTTATAAGTTGTATTCTCAAATCTGGCCTCTAAAAAATAATTCTAGTTTTTGTTATATTAGTTCTAAACTGATCTTTAGTAACAATTTTTTTGTTCCACAACGTTCTTGGGAAAAAATTATTCCTTAAACAAAACCCAGTCTTCATGATTTCATATGGCATATTTTCTATGAAAATGGAGGTGCCTAAAATTTTTATTTCTACAATTTCTGGATCCAAGAATGTTTGGGTTCCAAAAGTCTAACTCTTTTTTTTCAAGAAAGTGATGAAAGTACCAACATCAATACATGGTACATGTATAGTGGATGTTCCCAACATATGACTGGAAACAATAACTTCTTTGAAAAAATTATCAAAATGAAAGGAGAGAAAGTAACTTTCAGAGATAATGCTAAGGGAGAAATAATGGGTATGGGTAACATCGTTCTTCTTGGAAAATCATTTATTTCAAATTTTTTATTTGTTAAGGGTCCTAAGCACAACCTCATTAACAAAATTCAATTATTTGATGAAGGTTACCTTCTGAATTTTAGGAATGAAAAGTTCTTAGTACAAAATTCCAAGGAAGAGTTTATTCTTTCTACCCATAGGCAAGAGAATGTATACAAACTAAACATAGAAGACCATAGGAGCCAAGAATTACCTTGCCTTAGTGCAATGGAAGATCATTTTTGGTTGTGTCATAGATGGATAAGACATTGTATCCTTATAAACCTATGAAAACATTCTAAGAAAAGATTAGTTAAGGATCTACTGGATCATAGATTTGATTCTTCAAAAGTTTGTGATCCTTGTCAGTATGGAAGGAAACATAAATCTAGTTTTAAATAAATCGTTGAAGTCTCAACTAATGATGCATTACACATAGTGCATATGGATCTTTTTGGACTAACTCAAATTGGATGCATTAGTGGAAAATATTATGTATTTTCCTTAGTTGATGACTACACTATATTTATATGGGTCTTTTTTTAGAAATGAAATAGGAATATTTTTCTTATATCAATTGTTTTAGAGCCCATGTCAAAAATGAGAAAACCCTTCCTTTGATAATTACTCACAGTGATCATGGAAGAGAATTTCAAAATTATGATTTTGAAACTCTTTATAGTAGAGAATTCATTACTCATAACTTCTTAGGACCTAGAACACCTCAACAAAATAGTATTATAGAAAGAAGAAACATAATTCTTCAAGAGATAACAAGAACCATGTAAAGTGAGTATTCTATATCCAAAAGTTTTTTGGCTGAAGATGTAAGTACTTCTTTTTATAGTATAAATAGAGTTTTGATTAGAGTTTTTCTTAATAAAACTCTTTATGAGTTATAGAATGGTATAAAATATAGACATTCCTACATCAAGGTTTTTGGTTGAAAAGTATTCATTCTGAATACTAAAGATAATCTATACAAATTATCACCAATATTTGATGATGGAATTATCATAGGATATTCCACAACTTCTAAGGCTTATAGAGTTTTCAATAAAAACACTTGTACTATAGAAGAAACAGTGCATGTAAAATTTAATAAAACTAATCCTTTTGTTTTTAAACAACCCCAACCTACATTTTTGGATGTGTTTTCAAAAACTGATTATCAACATTTATTAGAAGATCCTTTTAATAAGGAAGATTCCCAAGAAAATATTTCTAAAGCACTTACCCTAGATGATTTCCTACACTATGTTGATGAACAGGTTTAACAAAACCCAAATCAGGTGTTTCTAAAGAATCATCCTAGTGATAGTATCATTGGTGATGTGAATCAACCTATAAGGACTAGAAGTTTCTTAAGAAATGAAGTACAACATGTAGCATTCCATTCCCAATAAGAACCAAAAAGAACTGATGAAGATTTATTGATGATGATTGGATTAAATCCATTCAAGATGAAGTAAA
The DNA here is from genome assembly GCA_963277665.1 of Viscum album. NCBI lineage: Eukaryota > Viridiplantae > Streptophyta > Magnoliopsida > Santalales > Viscaceae > Viscum > Viscum album. The sequence continues at coordinate 1,926,163,446 of OY728125.1, forward strand.
TGAATTTGAAAGGAATAAAGTCTGGACCTTGGTTGAAAGTCCTAAGGAAACTTATGTTATAGGAGTAAAATGGGTTTTCAGAAATATGTATGACGAAAATGGAATCATAGTAAGAAATAAAGCCATATTGGATGCTAAAGAATATAATCAACAATAAGTAATAAACTATGAAGAAACCAATGCTCTATTAGCTATACATGAATCTATTCATATTTTAATTGCGTTTGAAGTATTCTTAAATTTCAAACTTTTTCAAATGGATGTGAAATGTGCTTTCCTTAATGGTTATGTTCAAGAGGATGTTTTTGTTGAACAAGCTCCTGGTTTTGAAAATAAAAAACATCCTGAACATGTTTATAAACTTACCAATGCTTTTTATAGACTTAAGCAAGCCTCTCGAGCTTAGTATGATAGAATTACATGATTTTTTCTTCAATATAACTATGTTAAGGGAAATTCTTATCCAACCATTTTTATACAGAAAGATATGAAAAATGTTTTTATTGTAAAAATTTATGTTGATGAAATTATATTTGGTTCAACTCAGTAATCTTTAACTGATTCATTTGAAGATCTAATGAAATCTGAGTTTTAAATGAGTATGATTGGTGAGTTAACATTTTTTCTTGGATTTCAAATTTCTCAAAAACCAGAAGAAATCTATATATCCAAACATAATTATATTTAATATCTTCTAACAAATTGGCTATTTGAAAACACTAAGAGTATATGTACTCCCACTTGTACCTCAAATTCACTTGATCATGATGATTCTGGGAAACCAGTAGATCAATCATCTTTTAGAGGTATGATAAGAAGTTTACATTACATGATATCTAGTTGTCCAGACACAACGTTTTCAGTCTGCTTATGTGAAAGATATCAATCCAATCCTATGTAATCTCATATAAAGGAAGTGAAATGAATTTTTTTCTACTTAAATAGAACAATGTATTTATGACTCTTTTATACTTCTGGAAATGATTTTATTCTAAAAGGATTTTTATATGTTGACATTGGTGGATGTAGAATGGATAGAAAGAGTACATATAGAACTTGTAATTTCTTAGGAGATTCATTAGTTTCTTGGTCATAATTGAAGCAACACTCAGTAGCACTTTCCACTGCTGAAGCTGAATATGTAGCAATTGGAAGTTGTTGTGATCAAGTGTTGTGGATAAAACACACACTCATAGACTATAGTATGAGTTTTAACAAAACAAAATTGTGTAATAATACAAGCACCATTGCACCTAGTAAAAACCCTTCACATCACTCTCATGCAAAACACATAGATATTAGTCATCACTTTCTTTGGGATCACACACAAAAAGGGGATATTATTCTTCAATTTATCGAAACAGAAGATCAACTTGCTAATAGTTTAAAAAATATTTACCCTCTAATAGATTTGAAAACATTAAACAGAAGATAGGAATGATAACCATAAGGTAAGCTTCCTTATTAATGTGCTGTTGAAATCAATCTTTTTATAGTAATAAACTTTTTTCCAATGGGGGAGTATATTTTCTTGTTACATTTTTCAAAAAATTTCATAATGAAAATTTTTCGTAGTCATATTTTCAAATTATTTTGTAATGTAAATTTATCGTAGTCAGTTTTTAAAAAAAATTCCTTATGAAAATTTTTCATAGGTAGTTTTTTTAAAAAAAAATTATAATGAAAATTTTCATAGTCAGTTTTTAAAAATTTTCATAATAAATATTTTCTTATTCAAAAATTTCTTAATGAAGACTTTTGTACTCAAAATCATTGTAATAAAGATTTTTATACTCAAAATTTTCATTATGAAGATTTTCTTAATTAAAATTTTTGTAATGAAGATTTTCATACTCAAGATTTTCGTAATGATGATTTTCATACTCAAAATTTTTATAATAAAGATTTTTTTACTCAAAATATTCATAATGGAGTTTTCAATAATCAAAATTTTAGTAATTGATGATTTCTCATTTTCAATATTTTTATCGTAAACAAATTTTTGGGAATCTAATGTTCATCAAGAAATTTTTTTCCTCAATAAGAATAATCATCCTAGTAATTAAAAAGTTATGTTACCTTTCTTAATTTTCCATAATCATCATTTTCTTTCTGGTATTTTCAATTGGTTTTAAATATTTTGAATTCTCTTTTCCTTAAATCCGAATGTTTTTCTTAAAAACCTCAAAATATCGGATTCTATAAATTTTTCATAGCGTCTATCTTGTCGACTATTAGATCTGATCAGAAGAATTTTAATCTATTGGATTGAGTTTTCATGTTGAACTGTCACTTCCAACACCTATATAAAGGAACCTCAAAGGGTTTTCCACATCAATTTCAAGCCCTTGCGTGATGAAGCTCTGCCCCCCTTTTAAAATCTCGTTCCGAACCTCTCAAGTCTTTCTTAAATCTGAATATCTATTGAAGTTCCTTCTCAAGATATGTCAAATATCATGATGATTTCAGAGTGGTAGATTTATAGATATACGTTGGTCCATCCTACTTTATATGCCAAGTACGATTCCATTATATCCAAGAACATCAAGTTGAATGGATGGGAATGCATTTGTTTATCAAATCTTGGTGCTCAATATGTAGTATATCCGGATTTGATTTTGGAATTTTATGAATCTTTGATATTTTTCAAAGAAAAAGAGAGGACTAAATTTTCTTTGAAAAGATATGGAAAAACTTATTCCCTTTCATACACTATGGATGCAAGCTTGGTGGGGTTGTCTTATGAAGGGGAAACTGAATTTTGTTCCCATAAGTTTCCTGATGATAAATTAAGCTTCAATAAGCTGAAGGATATGGAGTGTCTTGGACTTTCAGATGTCAAGACACCGAAGATTTCTCACCACTCTATAAATAAACGGATCCTTGAATTATATGTACATGGATTCATCATTTCGAGAAAGGGTGAAAAGGACACGTTGAAGAAAAGTAATATGTACTTTTTTGGAATTCTTGTTAAACAAAAGGAAGATCAAAATGATGAATCATTTTCTCATTTAGATTGAGAATATTAAGAATGGGAACTTAAAAGATTAGATAATCATGTATCAAGCCAACCTCTCTAAGCTAATTTTTTAGTTCCTTCAGTCTTTCAAGATTCCTTGCAGTTCCAAGCCAAGGAATTTCAAATTCATGTTAGTAAGTGATGATACGCTGAAGATAATGAATATTAGTTTTTCCAATGAATCCAGATAATTTTATGATCTATCACAGGGAGAAGCTGAAGAAGTTACGAAGAATGAAGAAGTTGCTGAACCATCGATAAATGATGGAAAGAATAGAAAGTTGAAAGACGTAGAAGAAGAAAAAAACCCCAAAATCAAAGGAAGCTCAATCCGCACCTCCAAAACCAAATATAAAAAAATAATATCCAGATGATGTTTTAGATAAATGGAGGGAAGAAAAAAAGAATAGGAAAGCAGGGGAGTCATGTTTTGGTTTGGATCATGCTGAGGCCAAGGCTTTAAAATAGAAAAACGCTGAGGAGATTGAGAAGCAATCTAATGAAAATAATCAAAAGAAGAAAATGATTGAAGTTGAGTTAGTCCAATGACATTTGAAGACTATGGAAATAGAATCTGAAAATATACTGGTACCACAATATTTCATGGTAGAAGTTTAACACGAAACTCCGGGTAAGAATTTTGTCACTTTGGAAAAAGTACAAGAAAAGATTGTTGAAGAAAAAGGAGAAGAAGAGGTAGAAAGTAGTGGTGGCACCGAATATCTAATAAAGAACGTCGAATATTTCCATGAAAATAAAACCCCATCTGAGAAACTATCAATCCGAACTTATGAAGCAGATTCTTCATAGACCGCAACTCCTAAGAAGGACGAAGAAGGTGAAGATGAGAATGTCAAAGAAAAAGTTAATAAACTGTCTGAGGAAGAATGTTAAAAACATGATTTCATACACCCTGAGGATGCTGAGGCTAGAGAGAAGAAAGGGAATATAGATGAATATAAGATTGTTCAGCTATCTGTATGTGAAAAAAAATCTTCATATGAGGAAGCCATTCTGAGAACTGACAAGGGTAAACTGGTGGTTGTTGATACACCCACTAAAGTGGTTGTGAAGAAGAAAGATGTTGGTGGAACAACAAAAAGGAAGTTTGATGAGCTAGAGAAAGATTCCTCACCATGCAGAGTTTCAGATTCAGAATCATCTTCACTTGGACATAATTTTGTTGTCCAGTATTTGAAAATTTTGGTTGCACCATTCCGATTTTCCCAAACATAGACTCTAGATTGTCAGATGCTTCAACACACACTAAATCAGAAAGCAGATTAAGTGTCCATGGTGTTGGAAAAGTTTGTCAAGATGATGGAAGAATTAAAATCATTATTTATAAACTATGATGCCCACAAAAGGTCTTATATTAAAATGGTTGGCTAGTCAAAGAAGACAGTTGGTGATTTGAGAGAACTTGATGAGTTTCAATATGATGTTATGGAGGCTTTTGACATAGAAGATGGTAAAATCAAGGATCTCACAAGTAGCTTTGATGAAAAGATAACCCTTGAGAACAATTCTCATATTCAAGAAGTGATAGATCTTAATGGGAAATTGTATTTTGTAGCGCAAAGCTGGAAGAGAGAAAGGGATCTTTGGATTGAGATTGATGAAAATCTTGTTAAGAAGGAAGAAGTCCTGAAGGATCAAGAAGAGGCTCTTAAGGATCCAGAAGATAAAATAAAAGATCTTGAAAAGAAAGAAGAGTATTAGGATCAAATTCTTAAGTGATCATAGGTAGACGACAAAGAGCTCAAAAATCTGAAGACTATAGTCAAGAAGATGATGCTGAAGGAAAAAAGAAGGATAACTTTGTTACAAACTGATCTTTTGATGTTCTTTTATTCCATATAAAAAAAATTCTGATCATAATGAATTTTTTTGTTTCTTGTGTTTTGTATGTCTTGTAATAATATTTCATGTACCATAATTTCTTTTCCATTCCCTCAGATTCTTTTTTAAAATCACAAAGGGGGATACAGAAAGGAGAATACTAAGAAAAGAAGATATATCCCTACGTAAGGGGGAGTTTATATAAGGGGGGTTATTCATTACAGTGATTTCTGCACTCATAATAATGGAAAATATCATTCCAGAAATCTATAATACAATCCTTAGTGTTCCAAAGCCTAAGAGATATTTAGTTGTATTCATCATTCATCATATGATACAAGAGATAAGTTTAATTTTCAAAGTCTAGAGAAATATTTTCTAAGTCCTTATATTTTGTTTCTTAAAGATGTTTGTGATTTCCAAAAGGGGGGAGATTGTAGAGTAAATAAGGTTTTTCTTATGAGTTTTCCTTTCCTTCATAATTTGGGGAGATTGTTGAGACAATAATGTTTTCTTATAACTTTACCATTCCTTATTGTTTTGAAAATCACAAACACATTATCTTTAAAAAAATAATTTTTACACTTTTCATTTCTTTCATAAGGAAAATTTTCTTTCCCCAAGGAAATTCATCCTTACAATGTTTCTCAATGTTCATTATTCTATATAAATATATAATTCAGTTTCATATCTAAACACCCTGAAATCATATAACAATTAGATATAGAGAATTTTGTTTTCAGGTTCCGAATTCTGACTCTGAGTTCTCTGAATTAAAACTCTGAACTCTTTTGAGTTCTGACTCTAATTTCTAATGAATTAAAACTCTGAAATGTTTATGTTCAGACTCTGAATTCTAATGAATTCAGACTCTGAAATTTGTATGTTCAGACTCCGAATTCTCAAGAATTCTGACTCCAAACATTGTATGTAAAGGTTTCGAATCCTTGTGAATTCAGATTCCGAATTTCCATGAAATTTAGACTCCGAAATTCAATAGACATCAGGTTCTAAATTCCTTAGAAAACAGAATCTGAATATTCTGTTATTATAGACACTAAATATTTTTTTTAGACTCTGAACTTTTATTTTCATACATTCAAAATATTAGATTTAGGTTATGTAAATATATTTTTTCTTACTCTTGTTTTTGTTAAAAAACGATGTCATGCTTTCAGTTACTAACTAACCGTTGTTTGAGTGACATGTGTACAGGTCCCTCCAAAATTCAAGGCAAAATATGATCGTTGGAGGAGGGAGCCGACAATTGGTGTTGTGCCTATATATAGGATCTCATTTGAATGAACTCACAACAAGTTGATCAATCTAGAAATTACATGCTGCTGAAGTGATTTCTAGAGAGAGAAACTTTATTGCTTTGTGCGTACTAAACACCTTGTTCAGAATTACTTTGTGGGACTCTGAATGTTGCTGAGTTCATTAAGAGGCTTCTGGGGATAGGATGATAAAGGTTCCGTCTACATTAATGTTCTACGACTTCCTTACTGAGGAAGATAGAGGTCTTGACTACCTTGATGTTGAGGGCTTGTGGGGATAGTAAGACAGACTCGGATCTTCTTATCAAGGACTTACCCTAGTGTGGGTAAGACATACTTTCATAAAAGTATAAATCAGGGGACCTTTATCCAATTTTATTGGATACCCTTCTCTTTGGGTTAAAAGATTTTCTACTTGTTACTTGTTCTATTACATGTTTTCCACTACATTTTATTTGTTGAGGAAAATATAACTATCTTACACTTCCTTATACTTATATACTCTAATTTAGTGATATTTTATATGCTTTAAGGTACAATCTTTAACATTGTGAAAATTCATTTAGTTTCATTTTATGAAACCATTTTTTCTAGAATCACATTCATGGAATCATATTTCTGGAATCTAGAAAATGTGTAGAACTATAGGTTTTGTGAATTATCTTGTTTAACCTTGTTAAACAAAACCTTCTTTAAAAGTTCCAAATGAGTTTTTTTAAGTATACAATTTACCCCCCTCTTGTATTTTGAGCATTATTAGATACTTCATTTGGTTTCTATATTATTTTGATCCTACGTTTGGTATTATAGAGTATTTCATACTCCACATACCATCTCCACACATGTATGAATGGACATTTGTAGTATGGGGGATCGACGTATGGGGACTCTATCCACCAGTCACAACTTGTTAGTGTAGGTTCATTTTGACCATGCTAGATTGTATATCCTTGTGGGTAAAATAAATCCCTCTTAAGGAAGTCAAGGCCTGATCCATGATAAAATTCATGACCTCTTACAACATCAATCGATTTCAAGTCCCTCACTCCATTCTCACTGACAATGGAGCCAAAATCTGGGATTCATAGCTAAAGTGATTATAACCAAGTAAAACATCTTGTCTGACCATAATTCCTAATATCATGTGAATAAAAATGGATTGATCAATGTGGTCAATAAGAAACTCCCTAACATTTTATAAAAGTTGGTGGCCCAAAATAAGAATAGATGGAAAAACATGCTCCCCAATTGCCTCTGGTCCTATGAGACTAATACTCAGAATTATGCACAGGTGACTCTATATTGTATAGTGCATGGAACATAGGTAGTTCTTCGCATTGAGGTTCAGTTTCCATCATTATAATTTGATGAATATGACCAGAAGACACTAGAAAACAATACTATAATTTTTTATTTCTAAGAAGGAATCCCTCGAGTAGAATAGGATCCAAGACATGCAAAATAAAGATAGGAACCAAAAGAAGATAGATATATAATTACAAAATAATATTTTCCTCTACTTTTTTTCTCCAAAGGGATTCTATAATGTCTCTCATAATGTTGATGATACCCAAAAAGAAGGCATCAATTTTGAAGACCAAGTGTGAACAACAATACATTATTCATCATGTATATTACAATAGAGGATAATCTTTGATCACTTTTGAAAAGGATCATATCAATCCCCCCACCAATGCCACATTCATCAAGTTGTAAATTTCATGTGGAGCCTACATCCTAGGAAAATGATGATAAATTGTGCACTCGGACCAATCTCTCAGACCTTATACTAAGAGATAATGGATTACAAATAATGACAATAAATTGTGTTTGTGTTTCCTCTCTGTTATGTGTTGTTTGGTGTTGGGCCTCTTTGGACTTCATTCACATTGGTGTTTTTATTCCACTACTTGACACAAATTTGTTTTGGATACCCAACCCCACTAGTTCAAACTCTATAACTTTAAACAAGGATCTTACATCTTGGGAACATGATGTTAAAATCGAAAAGATGTCTGAAATCTATGGTCTTAGACTGAGAGTCAATTTCTAGGAATAGTGTCTTCAAAATGTTTACAAGCCTTCCCAAGAATGCATCATGTGGTATAGGCCTATATGGTTCTCATTCATGTTAGATTATTCCTACCATACCACACATATCCCTTTCCATTGAGATTCTCCTCTCAATTGTTTGAACAATATGACCTTAAACTAAGATCCCCCAGGTAATAACATTATGCCCTTAAAGTATAAATCCAACTACTAGAATCACATATTTATAGTTTATGCATTTAATTCTATAGAATGTCGGTTGTAGTGTTGGGCCTCCTTATCCCTCATTCACATTGGCTTTTTTGTGAGACCACCCTACAGATGCTGAATTGGGAAGCCTCACCCCATGGTCTGAACTCTATGACTTTAAAATAATAGCCTCATTAGTCTCAACATTATGACATTAAACTAATATCTATCATATTGTCCATGAAATATGTACTTAAACTAACTATGATAGGTGAAATCATTACAACCTTAAAATATTTTCACACCTTATATTTTGATTTGTATTAATTTTAATTTATATGCATGTCATCCTCAATGAAAAACAATAAACTATGATTCTTCCCCCTAAAAATATGGATTCCTCTTAGTAAGAGATTATGTTTCCCCATTTTTGGATTAGGATTACTCATGTGATAACTACAAGATGATTGAAAAACATTACCACATGTCTCAAACATGGGACACATGGTGATGACTATGTGATGCTATAGACCCTCTCATTAGAGAGGATCACCCATTCTAGTATCATTCTCTTACCATGCCATGTTATAGAACTACGGGTGGATTTATTCCCATCCTCATTAGATAAGTATAGGTATCCAAGATTCACATCTATGGGCCCAACCATAAGTTCATCAACCATTTATACCACTATCCATATTTATGGTACATGATCTGTTTTAGCTCTATTCTTGTCAGGTATTCACTTACTCTATACCACATAGATTCCCATAGGGCCAATATCAATCTAAGAAACATGTTGTTAAAATATTTGTTCATTTTTTCATTATCTAAGAATTAAGAATAAGAAATATCTTTTTCCCCCTAAAAATAACATTGTACAGGGCCTCCCTGTCTCATTCAAATCAAATTTTACTTCATTTTCACAGAAAATTAATTCTTGAAGGAGAAACCATTTACATTCCCAACATTTAAACATTATAATAATTTATAATAGTTCATGTAATATTAAACTTAAATATTTCTCGTCGTGTATACCATCAGAATCTAAACTATGTAAAATTGTCCACATGATTTCTTTATCTGGTGTAAGGCCTCCCTGGCTCATTCATGTATGGTTTAATCTCTTACACTACATGAACACCCACATAGTAAGCTCTTCATGTAAACTAAGAATTATTACCTTAAAGATACCCTTTATATTTCTCATATAACATGAAACTTCCTAGATCTAATTCATGTCGGGTTAACTCCTTATCATGCCCTGTAAAATTCTTTAGAGGAACCATTGTTCAAAATTTTGTTAACCCAAATAGAGAGGAATGCCCACTTCCAATATCTTGACTATAAACTGTTTGTTATTTTTCTCAATGGTGTTTTATGAGGAATCAAATGCCCTACTAGGACCCACTATTCATGTTGTGTAATCTTACCTCAATGTTATGCATTTCAATTTAAAATACTTCCTCTATAGTCCATGCACCATGTCTTTATATTTTTTCCCATATTCCAAGACATATGACATTATTGTATGTGAAATTTCCTAGTCACATAACATTAAATTGTGGGATATGTCATAATCACATGATGGTAAATTATATAGTAAATCATTCTCATCAGACAATATAAAACTACACGAAAACATCCTTAAAATATGATGTTAAACTACATATCTATCATCTTCATTTAATGAAATTAAACTAAAAGGAATAATTGCACTTTTTCTGGGAAGCCCTTCCTTCTAGTGTTGTCAATCTACTGCATCATATTCATTCAACCATTGTTCTAAATTTGAGATGATTCTTCCCCTGTAAAATGATTTTGACCTTTGTTCATACTGATACACCAAAACCAATGTTCTATATCCCATGGTTGTGTAATTAAAAGAATCATGGAATAGCATTTAATATTATATCACTTCATTTCCACACATTTTGTAGCCCTTATTTGGATCCTCATTCTCATCCATGTGTGAATATAACCACCTAGTTGAATTTTTTCCTATTATAGGCTCGCCAACCATCCTAGGCCAATATCCTGAAGTAAATTGTATGTTATTTTTATGGGGTTTCTTTGATTTGAACATGGTCAATGGTCGACCCTTAGATTTATTTTAGCTCTATGATAAGCTATATGGATTATATGTTTTGACCATGATCAGTTTTTGCATATAGCATGATTTCACTAAAAATATGTTCCATGTTTGGGGAATTGTGATTCACACTTCACATTCGTCTTTGTTTGGGTAGAATTAAACACACCTAGAATTATTCCATTCATGTACTTGATAACATTCTAAAAGAAATTCAATTTCTCATAGGGCCTTGTCCACAATCCATTAGATCTCTCAGCTCCAGAACCCTTAAGAGTTAGTCAATAATAGCATAACTTGAATGTTCGATAATTATCTGTTGATCTCATATGAATGAGAAATCACATGTTTTCTCATTGTTTATAACATTCATCATATCTCATATGATCTTAGGGATTTTTTATTAGTTGTTCCACAAATATGATTATAATGAAATAATAAAATAAGAAATTTATCTTGGAATACTAGATTCTAACAAAGAAATGTTTCAAAAGGCCATATATATATTGGAGCCTCACCTCTCTGAAATTTATTTAGGTTTTGACTTGAGTAATCATCCAATCGATCTCAAATATCCTTTTCATAGTGGCCTCCTAGGTCTGCTTCAACCTATCTAGATATACTTTATCCTAATAATCCATGGAGTTTAAGTCTTTGATTCTGATGTGATTCTATTTCTTCTTAAGATGGCAGTCATCCCCTACATCCATTGGCTTAGTCTCCTTGTCTTCGTCCACAAATTATTGGACCCTCAGGCAATTGATAACTTCATATTTAGTACCAGAAACCACTGTAATATCTTTTTCTTTTCCCTCCATCTTGTAAATATCATCCTTTACTACATAGATCAACTTAGAACCCTCATATTTGTGATTCTTCTTGGCCAGGATGAGCACATTTCATTCTACCCATGCCTGCTCATGAAAAATCCTAATCCAACTTTTAGGGGATAAAGGATTCCATCCCACCAGTCCCCAAACAGACCAACATGTGGTGAAGTTATCCCACCCAATTTTGTAGAATAGCTATCTAGGTTTGGGTGATTATGATCAGCATGATCATTAACATAATGCGACATACAATCTAGTTCTCCTTAGTGACTTCAGGGCCAAAATAATCAAATATTCAGGAAGAATGTGCTATTAAATAGGTAAGGAAACTAGTATAGTATCAACTATATCTTCTTGGTTTATGTCTTTAGTTTTGATTGGATAGATAATTATCTATGTAAGAAACAATTTATGAGATTCTCCACTCCTTAAAGAAGCTTAAACTACACCTTGTGGTACTTTTGAGGTGGATTCCATCATTATATCTTCCATAGTTACCCTTATTAGTGGGTGAAACATCAATTTCATCTCTTAAAACATCCCCCAATAGAAATTATATGGAAGGCACACACATTTCAGCCTCTAGAGTCACCTCATCCACTTACACCATATCTCATTCCACCACAAAACCATCGGATCATATATCTTCCCTTGGAGGAGCCTCTATGGTCCAATTAGACACCACAACTCCTCTAGATCTCCATGACATAGGCCTCATCTCGACCCCCTGCACTGAGGGTGTTTTCACTGCATTTGACACTGATGGGACCTTTGCAGTTTTCCTGAACACTATTTCTTCTCTTGCTTTCTCTTCCATGAGAGAAAAATCCACGATAGCCAACTCAGCATAAAGAGCCATCAATACAAGTTTTGGTGTTGATGTATGAGTCTCTAGTGTTGTTACCCTCTATGTAAGGACCCTTATGTTTCCACTACCTCAATTACGAGTTCTGATATATATCTTCTCACATCCATAATGTTAGGAAGGGTATTCAAACAAACCCCTTAATTGGTTGAGGTTTTATTTCCCTATTCATGATGCCTATAACATACTTATCCTTCTTTAGTTCTCAATAATTTCTCCATAAATAAATATAATATTAGGAAATCAGAATTATGATTGAGTACTATATGAAATTATGCAATGATTCATGAGTTTACCTAGTCAGGAATAGAATGCTTCTCCCCTTATGAGATCTTGTATTCATCACTATTCTTGTAATCTTCCAATTCTTCTACTTTGGTCATTCTAGCAGCCACACAAATCACAAGTTAGATGAAAGGGGAAGACATGGCTAGTATTATTTTCACCCAATTAGTCAGAGGACACATGGTACCCTGAGAGTAAATTACATCGTCCAACACCGTCAGGAATTACATTAATTTAACATGGGGGTTATTCAAACCAACCATTTGACGGCCCAGTCTGGTGGGAAATATGTCGTCGGGGAGGAGATAATACCACACCCCCAAGATAGTGGTAATCTTCTTGGGATGTTATAATGCCTCTTAGGCATTAAGATAAAATGTTTCACTGGTAAAATTTAGGCAATGTACTCATTTCCCTATTCCTTGAAAATCCACACTTGTGATTTTCCCAAAGGGTCCTCCTTATTTTACTAAATACCTACCAGGGAGAGACAATCATGGTGCTACTCCTCTCCCTAAGAATCATTCATATATGGGTCTAATGTAGATATACCCCCTACTACTGCCCTACCCATGGGTTGGCCCTGCCTCCACTACATTCATAGACCATCCCACGACAATGGATGTAAAGAAAAAGCTAAATCCCTTCAGAAAATGAATATATAAATACACATAAATTAAAGTGTATTACACAAAGAATACAACTATGGGCAATACATACACCACACAAAAGGTAATAGTGGCAATATGGCATGAATCTCATGGAAATAAAAAGTGAGATGAAAACCACTTACCTTGTACTTTTCCTTGGTCGAGGGTAGGTTAACATCCTGTATAATAGTTAAATAGTTGTTATTAAATTATACAAGAATAATATAGATAAATATGATATTTTAATATTGCTTTGTTAAAATTATTTTAGTATTATCGTCGTTTCGGGTGTTAACTGATTTGTTTTCTTTTATATGCTTCGTTACGTAAGCCATGTTTATTATGGATAGGTTGTATCTTATTCATATCCAGAATGATATCAAGTCCTTAAAAATTACTCTTAATCATCATATGATAATTATTCTTTAATGGATATGATGGGGAAATGAGTCTCATCGTGTTCGTGGAGACGATAATCCGTACGTACGCACGAACGATACTTCCATTTCATTTTTCATTTTAAAAGGAATAAAAACCTAATGATACATAGGTATATAATTACTCCAGTATAATATAATATCTTATATTTGTTACTTAAGTTCATTAACACCATCCATTATACATTCCATGTATGGTATTAACGAGTCATATCACTTTGAGGGGGTGGTAGTACGCACTTCCTCAAATGAAATTATCGTATATATATACAACATGAAACAAATAATGGTATGATATAAAATGGAATTAAAGAAGATTATATATAAAATAAATATCATTAACATCGAATTTAATTATAGTACCATCATAATGGCCACCATGAGAGGTGGTAGGATATAATTGAACAATCATCACTTCGTGAGGCGTTTGGTTTCCATCCGGAGAAACATTATGTTCCTCACCCAGTAGATGGATGTGTGTGTAAGTGTAGTTATAATACATATAATAACAATATCCGAGATTATTAATGATACTGTTTTTGTTACAAAAGAAAATAATAATAATAGTTTAGGGGTTGGAGAAGTAAAATAAATGAGAAGACGCTATGAGAAATCGTTACCTTTAATTTTGGTAACTCCTATTCGTTTGAACCAAAAAGGACTCGTGAAGTGCCTTCTGCCTAAGGTAAGGCTTATAAAAGGAGGTGATTGATGTAGGGGGCTTAATTGGGATTATTTTGGACGATACAAAAGTATTTAGAGGTGTGAGGAATTGTATAGAAGTGGTGTCCTTTTATAAGGGGGAGGAGGGGCTCTTTAGGAAAATCTAGAAATAATATTTTATAATAAATTCATATTCGGTTTATAATGGAAATAAAGTATATTATTTAAATTTTAAGGAGGTGATGGGTCTAAAACCACTCAACCAATAGAATTTATATAGTTTTGGGTCATTTTATTAACCTTGTCTTTTCGTTTTAACTCTTAGTTAATTACTTTGACACTTACCATGTCACTTTGTATTTTTATATTATATAGTTAATAAACGTACTATATACCTCCAAGTGAACACCGAGGGGTCCATTAATGATACAACTATCATGATATATGTCTTTTGGAAGATCCTTAGATTTTTCAGAATAGAATATAAATTAATAATATAATATATTTTTAAAAAACTCATTTATGTCAATTTTTTACACTACTCAATAATTGATTTTTTTAAAGTCATTAAAACTTTATAAATTCGAACAAAATTATTTTAAGCAATCCTAAAATGTCATATTAACCAATAAAATACGTTTATGTCATCAAAACTTTCATATTATATTTAATTTAACATTTATAATATCAATTATTTTATTCTTTGATTAATAAGGAAAATACTGCATTATTATTGTGTCATATATGTTTTTACTTTTTCAATGTCTAAAAATTATAAATAAAATATTATTATGTAGGAAATAATTTTATCTTTCTAGTGAATATTTATAATCTAAAATATAACATATATAACCTTATGTAAAAATTGTTTTTCTAAAAGATATAAGCTTATGTGATTTTGGTATTCAGTTTAACTTAATTAATATAGTGTCCCTATCACCTTAAAGTGGCTCCATGGGGTCCCCAAATAGACACAAATATTACCATGGTCGGACACATATCCAAAAATAAATTTAGGACACCTTTTAGGGTAATTTAGTATTATTATAATATTATGTTTTAACCCTTATTTACCGGATTTACCCTTTAACCATGGTAAATAGAATATTTATCGATGTAATTATTCAAAATGTATAAAAATAAAAGTTACCTATTTACACAATATGTACATCCTTATTCCAAATATGGAATCCATTTTTCCAAATTCAAAACACAAAAGTGGCAGAAATTAATTTAAAATTAATTCCCTCTATCAAAACAAAAAGCGTGTTTTTAAGATATAATAACTATCAAAAGATTGATACTTGTTTATGTTCGGTTTAAATGTGAAATTAGGTCCAATGACCAACATTGGATTAAATTGTAAAAATATATTCTAAATATAATTTAAAACCACTCAAATTCATAATTTATCACTATTGATTATTTCGATCAAAAAAGATGTTTTTAATTAAAATGTGGTAATTTTCACTATTCAGCAAAATATGATAGCTATTCAAAAAGTACCAAAATTTTACCCTAGGATAATTTAGATATTACAAATCCAAAAATAAAGTCCATTTTGAGAGATAAAATTTATAAAATTTCAAAAAGTGGTTACTACTATTCATAACGGCTACTTTGATTGGTCGTGGTGTGTGTTATAACTCGAAGTCACGTACAACACAGGCTACTGTATTATTGAAAGAGAAGCGTACCGTAGATTCTTGGGGTTTTAAATTCTCCCCACCTTCATTAAATTACATCCTCACAATTTATACTCGGTATTGGAAACTTGGGGTTGACATTTCAAAATATCTTAGTTGAAATCCCACATCGAAATATGGATTAATGATGCCTCTATTGAAAATAAAGATTTGTAATTATGATGGTTACTGAAAATAACATATACTAGGGTTCCATGTAGGAAAATATGGATATGGAAGTGAAATCAAATCATTAATATTTGATGGAGAGTGGTAGAGAACATGGCTATGAAAAGGCCAACAATCCCGAAGCCATAAATTTTTTATTATCTAAGGTACCATCTAGGACAAAATTTTTGTTCAAAGTTCCTTTTCTTAATGTTGAGGAATTTATTTATGAGATATGATAAGATCATGAGGAGATATACTTACTTTATAATTAGAGTTTTACCCATTAATAAACTTCTACCAAAAACTCATCATTCATTACAAAACATAAGACAACTCAAAAATACTCTATTTATCCTAATCGTATAGGGTTACAAATATAATGAATGTATAATTCACATATCAGACCCATAAAAAAAGGAAACTAAATTATACAATCCAAGAAATTCACATAGTCCAGTGGTAGGTGATAAATCCCAATCGCACTACAGTTGTGTGTTCAATTCCCACTGCTTTGTTCGACGCGACGGGTTGTCACACGGTCTGCGTGATGTCCTTTTATAAAAATCCAAAAATAACATTTCAAACATAATCCATTCCAACCTATAGACTTATAAAAAATAATACTATCCAAAATCACAGTCCAAAATTTATAAGGAATTTAAACACAATGAAGATCATTTTTTCCAAGTAATTTCTAAAAAGTTTAACTTGCTGTAGAGTGATTTTTCTTAGTACTATAAAATCTCAAATCTTCAGTGAAATAGTACTGTAGTACAATCCTTATTTATTTCTAGAACATCATTGATAAAACACTAAAATGAAATAATTCCAAAATAAAAACATAAAAACACTACTCATTCATCTTCATCTGTGGTAGTATCATAACTTGATTATTATCCAATAGAATCATTTGCGGCATAGTCTTATGACTGGGACATTGGTTCGCGTAGTGTAAAAACTCCTTGAAGATGAAGCATTGTACATTTGAAACCTTTTTATTACCCTTGCAGTCATGTACTTGGTGTCCTTTTTCTCCACACTTATAACATACTCCCATTCCCTTCAAGCATTTCCCAAGGTGATTCTTTCTACAGTTGTCACATATGGGAAAATCCTTCTTTACCTTATTCCCTTTATCTGTTCTTCTCTCTACCATCCTTTCCTTCTCTAGCTTCCCATAAAGGCCATAGGACTCCGAAAATTCTTTACTTATCTTATCAACACATGATATTATTTCTTCATATGACAATAATACGTGGGAAACTATTTCCCTTCTAAATTTTGGCTTAGGACCATGAAAGATATGATCCTTCTTACACATTGGATCATATGTATTACTGGAGTTCACATTCCTTCTACTGGGCGCTATATCTATACAATAGCATAAACTAGGTCAGTTTATGAATTGCAATGAATAATTACAAATTTTTAAAATACCTAACAGAAATTGAACAGTTTATGGATATAATCGATAATCATAAAAATGTTTTCATTGAGGAAGTATATACTCATAAACCCTTCATAATGGTTCGTAAAGATAATGATAATTATCCTAAGCATATCCCCTGTGAGTTTCGTAACCAAGAGTTCAGCAAGGTCCATCGTCGTGCACAAGTTCCCGTTCGAGTCTAGATCAAAGCGGTGTTTTCGGGTTTTACCCCTAGGTACATCGGTGCCAGAGCCGCCTCTACCTGCTCGTATCCAGACAAGGATGTATTGCTCGGAAAACTCACAAAATCTCTACAATACCAAAATTCTAGGAAGTTCTTCTACACTAATCCTCAATGTTAATCTTAGTTCTACATTCTCTAATCAATGTTTGTCTAAATATAGTTTCCAAGGTTATTTCTGAACTTCCTCTAATACCAACTATAACGCCCCGACCCCAGTTACCCAGAGTCGGTGCATTACTTTAATACATTGGCAAGATTATAAGGAATCAAGTCCCGAAGGACGGATCGGTTTAGAAGTCTTGGAAAAGAGAATACATAAATGAATGTCACATTACACTTCATAACATACAAACCAACATAAATAATCCTTCACGAACGCCATTATTCCCTTGGATTAACCCTGCATATCAACCACTATACACTTCTTGGAATCCTAGGAAAAATAAATCATAAAAAGGGGTGAGCTCAGATGCTCAGTAAGGATAACAATACAGAAGGAACTTTTATAAATAAGCATAAACATTTAAGGAAATGTATAACTAAAACAAAAGCCATTTAAACTTGAAATTCAACATAATAAGGAAAAAATAAAATGAAGTACTACCATTTACTTATTCACATGGATTTTCTACTAGTCGAATAATTACATGAAATATAACTAACCACTTTTATAATGATGGAATGCATAATGCCGAACATTAATTTCTGTGTCAAGGACTTGTGCTAAGACCTAAGGTACAACTATAACCGGAACCCAACCTGAAGAGCCTCTGTAACCGAACTCCAACTCGGAGTTCCTCTAATAAATAGACACCAACCCGGAGTTCCTCTAATAACCGGACACCAGCCCGGAGTGCCTCTAATAATCGGACCCCAACCCGGAGTGCCTCTAATTACCAGACACAAACCCGGAGTTCCTCTAATAAACAGACACAATCCCGGAGTGACTCTAATAACCAGATACCAACCCAGAGTGCCTTTAATAACTGAACACCAACCTAGAGGTCTTACTTTTACTGGTCCCCAACTCGGATCATACTAGTACAACACATTGATCTTAAAAAGATGATGAAATATAATATAAACATTCATTTTAAACCTATCATAAGAAATGCCAAAACATTAATCATAAACCATTAATGGCATAATGATAACTCATCCATATCCAAACATATCACAAAACCTTAAATACAATATAGAATATTTGTATCATAATAAATCAACTTCAAACAAGTGTAAAAGATATCAAAAGATGTTAACATAGATGAAATCAAAACTATTTGAGAGAAATATATATATTTCAGGAAAACATTTAAATGTCACACAATTTGGAAAAGAATTCATTTAAAGACATTTCTAAATCAAACGGTCCCATTCCACTTTGAAACTTTTGAAAGGAATTAACATTTTAAAAACATTTAGGTCCATATAAATAAATCCTTAAAAACCATTTTGAAGACATGGACATTAATGAGAAAGATTTATAAGAATAAATATTTAAAACGTTTGAAATGATGTTTTAGTAAAAAGTCCTTTATATCAATCCCCTTGAAAACTCTTTCATAAAACATGGATATGGATAATAAATATGTCCCAGTAGATACTTACGTAAAAACAACCTCGGATAATAAAGAGATTGTGAAATTAACCTTTACTAATTTGGTAACTTTCGAAACATACAACCCATGAAAGAGGTATCATACAATGAATATGTAAATACACATAAATTAAAGTGTATTACACAAATAATACAATTATGGGCAGTACATACACCACACAAAAATTAATATGGCAATATGGCATGAATCTCATGGAAATAAGGAGTGAGATGAAAACCCCTTCCCTTGTAAGTTTCCTTGGTCGATGGTAGGTTAACATCCTGTATAATAGTTAAATCGTGTTTATTAAATTATACAAGAATAATATACATAAATATGATATCATATATGATCTTTTAATATTTCTTTGTTAATAATATTTTAGTATTATCGTCATTTCGGGTGTTAACTGATTCCTTTTCCTTTATATACTTCGTTTCGTAAGCCATGTTTGTTATGGATATGTTGTATCTTATTCATATCCAGAATGATATCATGTCCTTAAAAATTACTTCTAATCATCAAACTATAATAATTATTGAATGGATATGATGGGGAAATTAATCTCATCGTGTTCGTGGAGACGGTGATCCATACGTACGCTCGAATGCTACATCCATTTCATTTTTCATTTTAAAAGGAATAAAAACCAAATGATACATTGGTATTTAATTATTAAATTATAATATAATATCTTATATTTGTTACTTATGTTCATTAACACTATGCTTTATATGTTCCATGTATGGTATTAACGAGTCATATCACTTTGAGGGGGCAGTAGTCCGCATTTCCTGAAATGAAATTATCGTATATATATACAACATGAAATGAATAATGGTATCATATAAAATGGAATTACAGAAGATTATATATAAAATAAATATAATTAATATCATATTTAATTATAGTGACATCATAATGGACACCATGATAGATGGTAGGAGATAATTGAACAATCATCACTTCGTGAGGCGTTTGGTTTCCATCCATAGAAACATTATGTTCTTCACCCACTAGATGGATGTGTTTCAAAGTGTGGTTATAATACATCTAATAACAATATCCTAGTATATTTATAATACGTGTTTTTTTACAAAATAAAATAATAAGAAGATTTTAGGGGTTGGAGAAGTAAAATAAAAGAAAAGAAGCTAAGAGAAATTGTTACCTTTAATTTGGGTAACTCCCTTTGGATTGAACCAAAAAGGTCTCTTGAAGTGCCTTCTGCCTAATGTAAGGATTCTAAAAGGAGGAGAGGGATGTAGGTAGATTAATTGGGTAGAGTCTGGATGTTCCAAAAGGATTGAGAGGTTTGATGAATTGGTTAGAAGTGGTGTCCTTTTATAAGGGGGAGGAGGGGCTCTTTAGGAAAATCAAGAAATATTATTTTATTATAATTTTATATTCGTTCTCTAATGGATCCCAAGTGGATTATTTAATTTTTAAGGTGGGGATGGGTCGAAAACCACTCAACCAATAGAATTTAAACAGTTTTGGGTCATTATATTAACCTTATCTTTTAGTTTTACTTCTTAGTTAATTAGTTTGACACATACCACGTCACTTTTTATTTTTATATTATATAGCTAATAAACATACTATATACCTCCAAGAGACCCCAAAGTGGTCCATTAATGATACACCTATCATGATGGAAGTCTCTTGGCAGAACCTTAGATTTTTAATAATAGAATATAAATTAGTAATATAATATTTGTTTTAAAAACTTATTTATGTCAATTTTGACACTACTCAATAATTGATTTTTGTTAAAGTATTAACAACATTATTAATTCGAAAAAAATTAATTTTTGAAATCCTAACATGTAATATTAACCAATTTAATTCTTTTATGTCATCACAAATTTCAATTTATATTTATTTTAACTTTTATAATATCAATTATTTGATTCCATCATTAATAAAGAAAATACTGCATCATTATTGTGTCATATATATTTTTAATTGTTCAATGTATAAAAATTATAAATAAAATACAATTATGTAGAAAATCGTTTTATATTTGTAATTAATATTTAGAATCGAAAATATAAAATATATAACCCTATGTAAAAATTGTTTTTCTAAAAGATATAAGCTTATGTCATTTTTGTATTCACTTTAACTTAATTATTATAAAGTGTCCCTATCACTCAAAAGTGGCTCCATGGGGTCCCAAAATCGACCCAAATATGCCCATGGCCTGAAATGTATCCAAAAATAAGGTTAAGATTCGTTTTAGGGTAATTTAGAATTATTATAATATTATTTTTTAACCCTTATTTACCAGATTTACCCTTTAACCATGGTAAATAAAATATTTAACAAAGTAATTATTCGAAATGTCTAAAAAAAGTTACTTATTTACAAAAGTTGGACATCCTGATTCTAAATATGGAATAATTTTTTTTTAATTTCGACACACAGAAGTGGCAGAAATTAATTTAAAATTATTTCCCACTGTCAAAACAAAAAGGGTGTTTTTAAGATATAATAACTATCAAAAGATTGATACTTGTTTATGTTCGGTTTAAATGTGAAATTATGCCAAATGACCAACATTGGATTAAATGGTAAAAATATATTCTAAATATAATTAAAACCACTCAAATTCATAATTTATCACTATTAATTTTTTCGATCAAAAATGTTCTTTTTAATTAAAATGTAGTAATTTTCACTATTCATCAAAATATTTAAGTTTTCCGAAAAGTACCAAAATTTCACCCTAGTGTAATTTTGATATTACAAATCCAAAAATGAAGTCAATTTTACGAGATAAAAATTATAAAATTTTAAAAAGTGGGTATTACTATTCATAACGGCTACTTTGATTGGTCGTGGTTTGTGTTAGAACTCGAAGTTGCATACAACACATGCTACTATATTATTCAAAGAGAAGCGTACCGTAGAAGCTTGGGGTGTTACAATCATGACCTATAAGCGCCAATGCAATCATCTATGGAGTTTACACCCTCAATCAAATCCCAACCATCATTCAATCCCTTTTGTGGGTCCCCAAACTACATTGAGGATCGTCTGATGCTTCAGCAGGGATGCCTCATCTCCCAACATCTCCCCATCTATGTTATTGAAATGGATGTAAAAAAGGTCCTCTATATGTTGAATATAGTCCATTGAAATATAGTATGTGTTATCTTTGTACCATAGGTACTACCTTTTTATGTCATTGAACCTATATTCTAGTTCATCACTTTTCATATTTGAGATGAAGACATCATCTCTCATTCCAAATCAATTGTGCAATAACTTTTTACAGTGTTGGTATTCCTTCATAGCCTCTATAAATAGTCTAATCAATGATTTTTTTCGAAAAAACTTTAGAAACACTCCCTGATCAATATATTCCATTACATACCATACCTAATAGAAACATCTACTTTCACCTATTAAGTTAACATTAGATTCAAGAATTATTTTATTTATTGAGTCTAGTTCATGATGGTAATATGTTGATCTAGTACATAGATATAGTTCAAGGAGCAATGGTTTTCAAGTATGAATTCAGGATGTTGTGATTCGTGGGGTCTGTTTCACAAATAAGTGTTCATAGAGAAATTTTGTATAAGAATTGTTCGCAATTTAGTGATCAGGGAGGACATTCAGAAAGATGAAGAGAATCACAAAAAGAGAGAAAGAATGTTTTATTTATATGAAATCCTTGTAACTATAAGGTCCTCCCTCTGCTATTTATATTTATATGTCTATACCCACACTTTTTGGTGGCCTTTTTAATCATATCCATCGCACCCAGTCTTTATGAATGTTCTTCATGAATGGGATTCATGAGTGAGATTCACAAAATGGAAATGATTTTCAATTTTCAGTGTCTATACCTTAGAATATTACCATATATTTCCATTTTAGATCCCATCCTAGGGGGTGGGAGTATATTTTATAATAAGCATGCAATGGGAATATTTGAAAAATAAATGACTAGTTTGGAGCGAATCCAATACAATAATTGAAAAAAAATCTCTACAAATAGTATATTTCACGAAGACATGATGATTCAAGAATGGATAGAGATCTTGAATATCCCAATATTCAAATTTCCTTTATGAACACATAATTATTTGAAGGTTATTTCCAGTGTAGTGACATTCATAATTTTTGATCCGTTCAGGACAACGTAAATGATACACTATGTCTTCGTGAGTCTGACTCTCAGACACAAAATTCATATTTCATTGATGAAGCCCCTGATTATTTTTGAATAACTAATGATATTAAAGAAACCACATTCCTATAAATAAAACATTATTTTTATGCTTTACGGATGGTTACCTGATTGTTCATCTTCCAAATTTCTCCCAATTTATAAACCTTATAAGCATTGTGAATCGAAGTGAAATAAATCACCGAAGTTATATGGGCTACACGAAATAATTTTATTTGATTTCATAAGATCCTAAAACCTAGGTAATAATTCATGTCAATATGGCACACACCCTTTACAATGGAGGAATGACCTCATAGGCTCTTGAGGATTCATAATGAATTTATCCTTTATGAACCACTCCTCTCATGAATCAGGTCTTCATCCTAAACCAGGGTTACCCTGTTTTTTGAATACTACTCCTTCTTGAAGCCTCAAAAGTCTGAGAATAACTTGATCTTCTCAAAAAAAACATCTCTATCAAGACCCAATATCTTTCAATCCCATGTCTAGGGCCTCTTTATAGAACCTCCATTCTACTTACACTCGTTCATGAAGGTTGAGTGCCCAGATCCACCACATCCATCCAAGATAAGTCCAGCTACTCCTCATGTCCACATTCAACATGTACCACCTATCCTTGTATCCTCCCAACCCACACAGATTATAGATACATCCGGACACTTACCTCTTTCTTCTAAACATAGTTACCCAATCCTCAATTTATTTCAATCATATGGACCTTAATGTAGAAGTTGTGAGTGGAAACTCATCCCTATCATTACACCTTATCATTGAAAAATTCATGCACCTCCCACAAGGGCTTGATCGGTGGTCACATAAGCCCAAGGGGTGAGGAGTGATTCCCCCCACATATGTCTTCAATGATGTAAAATTTCTTAGTTCAATGTATTATTCATATGAAATTGAATAGCATGACAATTTCCTTAGCACATGATGTAAAATTGTATCCTTACATTGTGCGATGACAAATAATTCACCATGTATGGTCATCCTCATATTCGACCTCCTTCCGTTGTGGACCAAAAAACATCCATACTAGCTAACTTCAATGAGTAATCCCCACTTACCCTATGATACAAGCACATGATGATTCCTTTATCATACAAATTGAAAGAGATGCTCCTAGGGATGTTTAGGAAGTAATACACACACTGACTAAGACCAAGAGTAATCCTATGTTGAAGGATATCCTTCAGGAATAAGCCACAAACCATCCATTTTTTATGATACATACATGAAATGAGTGATAGATTTTATTCTTGTTCTTGTTTATCGCACCAATAATGACTCACGTGGGCTTAATAGTTAGTAGTTATCATGACATTCACATGATCGCAAACCATCAAATGAGTCTCTTTCCATGTGTAATCCCATAATGCTGATGAAATATATGGGATATGATTCCCAACTAATTAGGATGCAATAGGAAGCCTCCCTGATTTCCAAAATGAACATCCAAAATCACCCCAAGGTCTTTAGACCGCATTTTTGGTTAGATAATTCCCCCACCTTGAGACCACATGACCTCCATATCCATTTTTCATCATCAACATTTGTATTATACCAAACCATGACAATGACTCATCGACCTGGGCATCCATTATAAATGAAATTAAACTATACAGTTTTTTCATAACTCATGACCTTAAAATGTGGCAACAAACTACATGAGTTTTGATCCCTTTCTTCTAAACATGGTACACTGGAATTCTATTTGTGTTTCCATCCCATACAATGGTAAAATTAATTTCTCCCTCTTAGGTATGTAACTCCCAGTTCCACCTCTACGGGGAGTTAGATCCAACCATCATGGTTCTGCCTTCATGGGGAGTTGGATCCAACCATCCTTGTTCATTATCTATTGGGAGTCATATACAACCATTCTTGTCATTCCTTCTTGGTATGTTTCTATACATTGTTAAAACATTCAGTAGTGAAATCCTTTCTCCTAGGGACACATCTCCTTGATCTACCTATACGGGGTTTCCTGATCCACTCTTTCCATCTACAAAAGATGTTAAAATCATACCCTAATCCCTCTCAACAACATATTCTAATTTTTATATAGAAGAATTTAAAATTGTGATCTAAACCAAATACAGAACTCATATAGAACATGAGATTCGTAATGTTAAAACCCAAAAATATTTTCACCCATGACATTACGTAAATAATAAAAATAATAAGATTCTTAAGATGAAAATACTTGTTGGATTTATTCTCATGGCATTAGTACCTCATGATCGACATGATATGGATTGGGTTTTTGTTCATTAGGTTCCTCACAAAATATTCCCTCCCATGAAGAAGAATGTACTGGACCAATTATCAGAACATCTAGTGATACCATAGATACCCAACATGAATATTCTTATAACCGAATGTTGTTGACCAACCCATAATAACACAACATGTATATATAGAAGCAATGTAATTAAATATAATCCCCATTGTTAGGGAACAAGGAATGAGTTCCATTAAAATGAATTAACTCTATGAGGCAGACATAGACGAGGATATGTGTTACAAGGAGTAATCTATGGAAGTAGGAACCCATATCACATCATTCCATTTTTGTCAATGATCAGAAAACATCATTGAAAATAACAAAATCTACCCACCATTGGAAAGAATAAATTTGGGGAAACAAGGCATCTGATGACCACTAATCAGGTGTGTATGTGTGGGATCTCACCAAATAAAGTATCATAAAAAATTGTAAACATGGACTATGAATAATTTTCCCAAGAAATTATTAAATAAAAGTGTTAACCATGACGATTATTACATAAGTAGTTACCCAATGTTTACCCTTAGTGATCCATCTCAACATAAATGAATCTACTATGTGGTGGAGGTGTCTAGTAAATATTGGATTACTGGAAATGATTTTTCATTAATTGGAGAATCCACCAAAATGTAATGAATTCCCTGAAAATTGATAAGCATATAATTTAAATAAGTTATCATGGCTAGTTATTTTTGGTGATTTATTGAATAAAACCACATGGACTAAAATCATTTAATAGGAATTTAATTGCTTTATTATATTTACATAATGAGAAATGGATATTTTGATAGACCTACAAAATATAAGAATAAATAATAAATTAAAGTAATTTGACCCAATAATTATAAAAATTTTGAAACTGACATTATAAAAGGAAAATTTCTAGAGAAATGGTAATATGATAGATTGACCACAATCTAATGTGATTAAATGTTTGGTATTGAAAGAAATGAAGCATAAGGGTTTGATCTGTTGACTTATGAGATGTGATACTGGTGATTCATCCTAGTGGAAGAAAATCCAATGAATATGATTTGATGTTTTTTCCAATTGGTGGTGGGTATATTCAGGAGATGTAAGAAACTAAAACATTGGAATTATCATGGAGCCTTATATGATATGATATATTTCGCTTTATTTATGTGTTCCCTATGAAGATTTAAGAAACTTCAACATGGGAATTCTCATAGAGCCCAATAAGAGTCATTTTCTTCCCCCTTTGTGACATGCACCCTGTGAATACGTAATGAAATCCATGATGGGTAATTACTATAGATCTAAGAAGAATTACTTGTGAAAGCGAATTGTTGATCCATCTTGAGGTAGGAGGATCAACTATTTGATCGTGATATCTATCACGAAGAGGAAGCTGGTTTGACGGGCCTTAGACATAAACCCAAATCTCAAGGGTTAGTAACGTAATTTCATGTGTGGTATTAGTTTACTAATTAATACCAATGTTTATATCCTTATTGTGTTTATTATATCAACATACTGTATTTTTTTAGAAACTAATAGGGGTTGCCTATTGAGTTATTTCCACCCTACATATACTGTCATTGGACCTGGGTACCAATGCATCTCATACATGTTTTATTTTAGGTACATTATTGGGTTTTGGAACATGATTACATATTTGAGTAGGATATATCAGGTGGTATAATAATATTTGATAATGTTCATCTTGGAAATGTTATATAACCATTTCATTTCTTTTTTTCAATTTTTATAAGTGACTGGACTTGTGTGTGGTCAACATTTGTATGACCTGATTATTTTGAAATCTATTATATTTCATGTTATATTATTATGTTTATTTTTATTCTTATTTACTATGATTATTTAATTTTAGGGATTATTTTTACTTATTCCATTGTTATTTCACACTCGAATATGATATTATATCCTCCCCATTGTTCCATCTTACACCCACACTATTTGTTGTAGCCTCTGAATTATGGGGGGTGGACCTGAGGTCATATGGTTAACTAGTCTAGCTATTGGTTTTAGTGTGAGCTAGGGTGGGAGGTTACATTAAACCAAGAGGGTGAGTATATTGAAATAAGAGAATCAGGTTGTGGTAATTGATAATTAATATAGATCATAGGAATTATATCACAGCCAATAGTGACATCAAAACCTTGTCCATAAAAATGAGAAGTGCCAGACCATGTTATATCATGATGGGTATTTAGATTATTTTGAAATAATATCACTTGGTTGGGTTAAAAGGTTCACAATACTTCTTAAATTATTTCATAAAAATTATTTTAGAGCTTTTATAATTTCAGAATGGGGTTTATTTTCTTACTTCATAACTATAAAGGGTTAATTTAAATGATATGGATATATCTAATTAATGAGGTATAAGTCATATTCCTTAGAGATATTTAAGGGATGTAATAATTTAATAGTGAATTAGTTTGGTAATATGATGAATAAACTTCACTCAGAACATACTGGAGAGTATCTTAATAAAGAGTTCATTGATTCTCTAATTGAGATTAGTATCCTATCTCAAGTAACCTCTAAATATACACTATAGTGGAGTTGTGTATGTGAAAGGAGGAACTCAACCCAATAGAACATAGTGAGATTAATGATTATTCACGAAACACCTTCATAATCATTTTTATATACACATTATTGATCAGAAAATACATACTTAAATGTGTTCCTACTAAAGTGAAAAAGAGACTTCCAACTGATCTTTGATGTGAATGTAATCTCATATTTTCACATATATAAGTGAGGGGTTACAAAACAATTGTTAATTACATCTTCAGAAAAAATATTTCACACCAAAAAACTAAGTGTTTCGTTATATAATATTTTAAGGATACAAAATGATATTACCGATAAAGAACTCTCATTTAATAGAATTTTGGTTCAAAGAATCCAACATTTCATGGCAGTGAGAAAATATCTAAAAATAAAGATAAAGCTTGATTTACGTCTATAAAGTTATGGATAAAAATATTCAATAGTTATAAGATTTTTAGATTCCATAATTTCCAATGGGATAGGTATTTATAAGGAACCAGATACTCTACAGGAGTAACATTTTGTTTAGAGAACCATAGAGGTGTTTTTACATAGCCACAAAGTATGGTGTCTCAATGTTAGTTTAAAATAATGAGAATGTTACTAAGAAAGAAAAAGTAATTTGATTGGAATATATTTTATTATAAGAATACATGAATTCATAAAATGATCCATGTATCAGAAAAACATATAGAGTTGTGTAGATTCGTTAGTTTCAATAAGAATAGTTGATTAGAAACGTGTATACAAGAAGAGACTCTATATAAAGGGAAATATATTTCCTATTAAGTTTGGATTGTTGTAAAAGGTTTTAAAAAATCATGGAAATCGCTATTATGAATCAATATACCTACAAGGTATGAAATAATCCATTAGAATTATTATTTTTTAATGAAATAAATAGAATTTATTTTGAGTCCAAAGGATTATATTATGGTATAAATTTTTAATAGATTCATTTATAAATTAAGGAGATAATATTGATCATGGAAAATTCACATTGATGAATCAATAAAAGAATATATATTTATAATGAAAAATCATGATCCTTGTTTCTATAAGTAGTTTAGTAGGAGTTCATCCATTTTCATAATAGTTTAATATGATGACATATTATTAATTGGAAACAACACAGTAGTTTTATAGACTATTAAGACATTGATGAACACTAGGTTATCGTTGATTGACATAGGCAGTGAAGCATTCATTCTTGGGATCAAGATATTTCATTGCAGATCCAAAATTCTATATAAACTATGTTAGCATACACATACTAACAAGGAATTGAAGTGATTAAGTATGGAATAATTTAAGAGGGTATTATTTCCAATGTCACATGGAATACATCGTCCAAAGAAAATATGTGAAAAAACATAAGAGGAGAGACAAAGGAAGAACATCATTGTATCATTCATAGAAATATGAAACTAATGTATTACATGATATATTATAGGCATGATTCATGAAATAAATTGAGAGTAGTAAGAAAATATTATGTGGACCTAAGGGAAAACCTTTGGATGGAAGAAAGACTATCCTCAATTATTTTTTGAATATTAATAATATTTTCAATGTCTATAGAGTTTATGAGGTGTGATCCATCATGGAATTTAAGAATTATAGTTTCCAAAAGAATTATGATGATATGAAATAATTTTTTAGAAATGTAATATATCGTCATAGAGGATCTATGAACATTAATTTACCAAAACTTCTAGTGAAAACTAATTTAATAGTATATTTTGAGTATATTATGGTTTCCATTGAATTTATGGGGAAAACATTTATTCCCACCTTTTTAGAGGATATTGATGTGGTTATTATATGAAATGACCCTATTACATAGTAATATGATAATATTATTATAGTTTTTAATACTAAGTATTAAGGTTACATCCAAAAAATAATGTTATACTTCAGATGTTTCATATCTTGATGGATTTTTATTAGAGTGGTGAGTTATTAGTAATACAAGTTTCCATGAAGGAGAATATTGTAGAATTGTTGAATAAATATATAAAACTAAAAGGACATGATCACTATATGATGGATAGTGTATTAACATTCATTAGAATTTGGATTTAGTGGTAGTGGGAATCTCTTTGACAAAGTGACCTAGAACCGACTACTATATAAATTATATTTTCTATATATTATAATATTTAAATATAAATAAATATTTTATCACATATTGATTTATTATTTTAAATAAAATGTTAATGATAATGTCATTAGAGTATTTTTCTCACCAAATGGTCATAATAGATCCCCTCTTTGATGAGAACCTTAAAGTGTTCTGACTATAATCTAAAAAATATAGACTTTAGGGATTGAAAATATTATTTGATTATAAATAGAATAAATTTGACTTACATGTTCTATATTATTATATGTGGAAAATTCATGATCTTATGATGTTCATATATGATAATATTCATGATGATATTTTATTTGAAAATACCCACAACAAATTATTTCACATGTTTTCATTTCATTGGATATTCATGTTTCTTAACATGTGTATTAGTCCTTAGGAATGGGATTATTATTAATAAAAATCTGAAGTCAGATACTATTTTTTTATTTATTAAAACTATGATACCTTATGCTTCCTTATCATGTAGGATATGTTTGGTGAGTTATGGGTGATATGGAATTTTTGAATAATTCATGGAAGGATTTATCTCTTCTATGACCAGAAGATAATATCTCATACCCAATTATTAAAATTAATCACTAAAATAAAATATATTAAAATTCTTATTGATGAGTTTGTTTCAGGTATCCAAATAATGATACATCATGAATATTGGTCAATGAATCTAGTATACAACATTCTTTTCGATATATTGAGACATTCAGATTATATTGTAGTGTGGGAATTCATATGTCGTTATTTCCATTATGACATTAATATATTTTTTTAGGGGTGGATTGATATGATTCCAGATAATCATCATTTGTTTTATTAAATACATCCAAATTCAAGTAAGATTTATTCCTAGAGGGTCACGCTTATAGTATCCACACATATATTTTAAATGATATTTGTATTTAAAAATTTAAATAAATGTTATTCATAATATAGAGATATAATATTTATTTATGTTTTTTATCACAAATATTCAGTCACAACATATAGTTGTGTTTGTATATATAGATGTTCCACGAATATTAATATAAATATTTAATTTAATTACCATGAATATCATATTTATTTATTTATTTAATTCATAATATTTATTTAGTGATAGATTTAATATTCAAATTTTGATATATTATAATGAGGGATAATAGTTTTTGTTATAGGATTGATGGTTAAAAGGATACAGTGTTTAAATATCAATTATATAAATATTAATTTTTTAACTAATTGAAAATATATTTACACTATGAACAATATAGTTCGTTCCATAATATAATAGTAGTACTAAAAATGATAATAATACTAATAATAATCATAATATTTGGAATAAAAAATATTATTTTATTATTATTTTTTTGAAGTAACTTTTTGATAAAAAATACCATAAATGATAAATTTATATACCTATGTCAAATAGTCATTCATTAAAGAGATTCCATTTAGTGTGGTGCACAATAAAAATTCTCCCTAGACTTTTCCCTAAACAATTCCACTATGATTTCTCTAATGTCTCAGAGAAGATTTGATATCCTTTCTCCCTATCTTGATCAAGAGAACTATTAAGAAAATATCACCCTAAGATTTTATGACATATTTCACCTTAATAATTTAATTTATATCTTTCCATACACGTAAAACCGAGTTTAAACGAACCATGATATATATAATTTTATTTTTACTAATTAAAATGACCATAATCACATAATTGTTGGATTGGATGGTATGAATAGGACCAAATGAATTTTGAAAATTTTATATTTATATATGTTGAATATTAATTAATTGGTTATAAATTAATTGATCATGTATATAAATGAATTTTTATGTTAAAAAGGTTTTTTATATAAAAGTGTGTTTATTCACAAAATGTATCTTCATATTAATAAATTATATTAAAAAATAATGATGATTTAATAAAATTAAATTTTTAGATATTATATTCAATCAGTTATGTTATCATTCATTAAATAATGTTTAGTATGAAAGGGACGAGAAAAGTATAATTTTATTCTTCAAAAGTTAATTTTTTTCAAAATTTGTTTTTATTCTATTATTGTGTGGATATTATAATTTATTTATACAAAATCTATAATTTTTTCTTAAAAAAAATATATCATATTTGAAATAATCATTTCATGATATTCTTAGGAAGATTGTTTTTGAATTTTCTGAAGATATTTATGTTAGAGTTAATAGTGGAAAATATTAATTTTTAAATATTGTAACTATTAAAACATTATTATGATGTAATCATGAATTAATAAATTTTGAAAACTTCATATTAATAATATATTTTTCTTTGTAGTAATGTAATACTTTCAAAACATTATGTTAATTTGGTAACCTAAGAATGAATTTTATTTATAGTGAAAAATATATTATTTTAATAAAAAACTATTTATTGTAATTTCATTTAATAGTATGGTTGGAAGGTTCAATTCATTTTTGAGTAGATAGAATAAATAATAAAGTATTATTTTTAAATAAAAAACTAAACAAATTTACCAATCTAAAATTATTTTTATGACATCAATGTAAAATGACTCTTATAATTTAGTCAACTATTTTACTAAAAATAGTGTTTCATTCATTCAGTGTTCTTATATTAATAGTTATTCTAACACCTATATTAATTAAATTAAATAAAATGAAATCCTCATTTTTAATTACCATTTATAAATTTGGTTATATGAATCCAATTTTTTATAAAATTATCCTACCATGGTCAAAATTCAAGTTCTCACGGTTAAGGATAAAATGGGTAAAAAGTGGTTGAACTGTGAGATAAGGCTTAATATCTTTCCCTAAATTGTCTAAATGTTATGGGTTGAGTTTATTTATTCTACAAAACATCTTTTATAGAATTTTTTTGTGATATTTTTAGATTTAATTTGATTATGATACCTATTATTTTTAAATCATTTAATAACTCCATGTTTTTCATTTCCCTCACTTATAAAGGGAAACTCCTCTTCTCATTTATTCACAATTTGTGAAAAATGTATCATTGAAAGTAAAAACAATAATAAATTAATATTCTCTTTACCTTAATGTTATATATTGTTTTCTTCCCCTAAAACCATCTTAACAAGGGTTATGGTGTAAGCCAAAGGAGGTCTCTTGAATAAGAGACAATCATCTAACCTGATGATTTCAATGTTTATCTCTTCTTATACTTCAACTAAATATATTGTATCCATCATAAGATAATTAATATTGTATCATAAACATAATTAGAATTATTTATCATTTTGGAAAATGAATTTTCTTACTCCATTCAATAAAATGTGAAATGAACATATCGATTGTGCTCAGTTGTGGATTACCAACTCCACATAGCGATATGATTCAATTTCAATCACCATCTTCCTTGTGCATTTATTGTAATATAATAAGACATTATGTATATTATTTGTGAAATAATTTTTCCTATATATTAATATTAAATATTAAAACTTCATACCCTCTCATCCATTGAAAAATTATAATGTTGCTCATGCATAGATATGGACTACCACCATAAGGATGAAATATGATTCATTTTTCATTTAATTTTTTCATATATGATAATATGGATTGATTTAATGGATATATATTATTTTTATTATATAATTATGATTTTATAAAGGTAAATTATTAAATAAAATTATTTATTTAGACCCATCGAAAGCTTAATGCATTACCCCATTGTATATAAAGACGACTGTATCTAAAAAATAATGTATTTCATTATTCTTCACCATATTATACTAATTGTAGTAAAATTTTATAAAATGAATAAATAATACCCATATGTTGTTATTAAGAATATGTAGTGGATTAAACCATGACAAAACATTAAGCACCATAATATACAAACTAAAACATGTTGATAAAATATACCATTTTTATCTGAATATTATATTAAATGATGAGATTGTAAATATATGGATAATTAAAAAGTGTATAGGAATGCTAATTTGTATTTTATTTATTAATATGAATAAATAAATTTTCAATAATGATTATATATTTAATATATATTATTATTGACTGTGTTTGAAGCAATACAATACATGAGGTAAAATATTTATATTATTATATAATTTGTTTTATGGTTGTCTTTAATAAATTTTCATTGAGGAAAATTATATGGAAAATAATCATTAAAAATAATATATTTTATTATCCAATAGTAATTACAAGTATTTTAACATAATAGTTCCATTTTCAACACTTTGGAATTCAATGTTACTAAGAAAATGTTTTTAAAAAACCAACAATATATCCTCTTTGGTCGACATAATTTTTCATCCATGACCATACTCATCAAAAATATTTTATGTATATTTTTACCTATATATTAAATATTTTAAAAGTATATTTTTCATTACCTTTAATAATTTTTACATGTTTAAATTAATTATTTTTAATTATTTTTCTCAGACAAGTCAATTTTTGATTTTTTATCAATGCATTAAAAGAATATTCTCTTTTTACCTAAATAGAATGAATAGATTATTCTACCAAAGTTACCCTTATTTTGATTTTAGATTACATTAAAAAATTTCATGGTTATTTTAAAAGAAAATAAATTTCCAAATTTTTGTGAACTTTTAGTAAAAATGTTATCAAAACTGAAGGACATGTTTACAATGTTTTCAAATAATTGTTTGAAAGATATTTTATTAGTTTTTTTCATCTTTATAAACATCCATTAAATATTTTTATGATTAATTGGGGATATTATGTTATAAAAATCCACTTTATTTATATGTATGGATTTTTATGATGATGATTTAAGGATAAATCAATGAGACCTATTTATTTCCCAAGGTTTAATTATGTTATAGTTAAATATTCATTGAAATCCATTTCATTCATACTTGTTAATTAAATTAGGAATAAATATTAATGAACGTGTTTATTTTTGAAATTTTATTCCATGATAAAGTTCTTTAATGTTTATGAATTTTTTTTCTTTAACCCATGTTATGTTGTGGAAAAATTATGGATGTTTTTATGATCTTGCGGGACACATATGGATGGAATTCATTATGTAATGTGTGGGTTTATTAAATCCTTCCAAATAATTGTGCGAGTTGATATTGATTTGGTATGAGATGATAATGATCATCATGGAAATGATTTTAAATACCTTTTTTCTCATGTTGATATGTGACTACAATTACTTCTATTTATGAACAAAAGATTATGCATGGTCCTTATTGGAAATAGAAATGTTCAAATTTTAATATGTGGGTGAAATTCCAACCATATATGATCACAAGATTAATCTTTGACATAATTTTGAATATTTATGTGACCATATTGATGCATGGGTATGATTACACCTATCTATTCTCACAAGAGTATATGTGGGCATAATTTATAAAATCTATGTTCATAAAATTGTTATTTCTTATTATTATAATTCTACATTCTTTTTTTATTCATGAATGATGGTTACTTATTTGACACCCTTATTTATCATGATTCAATATTGGCCTTGATTTTAGATATTATGATTAGTATTTTTAGGTAGAAATATTTTTTTTCTAAGAACATGTACGTGAGTTTTTTATTATTCTCTTGCAATCATCTTATGCTCTATGCTGATTTATCCCTCACATGTTTATCTATTCAATGAATACTAATCCACCCTTTATTACAGTTTCCTAACCCATGTATTAAAAAAAATTCTACCTATTATATTCTTATAAGGGTACTAATATGATGATATTTGGGGGATATGTTGAATATATTTGATGAAATAAGTTGATTATGTATCTAGGATCCAAAAAATAGTTTTTATTGTCCTCAAGTTTGTATACTTATTACATATAAGGAATATTCATATTAAATGATGAAATATTTATGGTTGTTATACTCAAGTCACTTCATCTAGTTTCAAATGATGGTTTAGTTATTTTATAGATACTAGGTATTTATAACTATGAGGATATAACTAGATAATATCCGTACTGAAAAAAATTTATACAGATATACCCAAAGGGTCATGGGTTGATATAAAGGTGTAATAAATAAAAAACATCAGATTAATGATTTTATTATTGATTAATATTCTTATTATTGAAAAATACTATTGATAGTTGTTTTCTGTTTTAGTCAATGACTAAAACCAAAAGGAATCACACTAAAAATGATTCTGATCGTAATGTAATGACCTCCCCCATAAGAAACTAAATGAATTTACAGTTGGAGAGTAATATATTTTGAATATTATCACTAAACTCTCTAAATATATTAGATACAAAATAATCCATGATAATATTTTGAATTCACTAAGGAGGGAGAAAAATGTGATTGAGTCTTTAATGTAAAAGTGCCCACCCACCTTTTATTGGTGTTCTGCTCCACTAGTTATTATGAAGTTGATCAATGTGATGTACAAGTTATTTTCCATTTATTAAGTGATTAGGTTATGAGAATGGTGTCCTAGAAATTAATCTCTTATAAAGAGAAGTTGATAAATGGTATACTCTTATCAAGAACACAAGGAAAGATGATGAAATAAAATCCAAAAATGGGAGGATTTTTAGAGGGTGTTTAGCAATAAATATGTTCGTAAAACTCTTCATACTAATATGGAATGGTGTATTCAATGTGTGAAATAAATGGATGATGAATACATTTGTATCTACAATGAAAATATAAAATTATTTTCAAGGTATGATTCAAGATTTATAATTGACCTTGTTGTAAAAATTGACAAATTATTTAACATCATTAGACCAAGTATTTGAAAGAAGTGAGACAAAATTGACTTTGGTATCAATGGAGAAATTGTTTATGTTCTCTAAATGTAGAAATAGATGGTGGTAAATGCAATTATACATATTGTTTTAGTTAAAACAATAAAAAATAGATATTTATGGAAACCCATATGTATATTTCCATGGAGGAAATAAATTTTTACCACCAGCATGAAAATAATTTAGGGGAACCACAATATAATGTTTTTCAAAAGAACTAGTAAATTAATTAGCTATAAAAGAGATTGAAAAAAACAAAGTACTTCTATCTAGGGACAAAATGGTCAGAAAATGAAACAAAGGGCTATAAAGAAACATCTGATTAATTTAAATGATTCATATGTAGATATGTTGGGAATTATGAAAATTAATCCCATAATCTATGAGTAAATGGGTATTTTAGGCATCGATGATCCTTTTTGAAAAAGGGTAACATGAATGCCTTTTAGATCCCAACTGATGTGGCCTAGGAGAATGTGGGGTAGAAGGTATACTCACTGTCCACTCTACAACTAAAATTTATTTATTGATTCTTCTTTTGAGGAATTTATACATGAAATTTTTTCTAATGGTATCACACTACCACCTCAATTATTATATATTCAGGTTTAAATAAAAACGTATAATGAAATTATTACCATGTATTATGTTTATTTCTCCACTTAGATATAATTTTTTGGGAATTTTTCTTATTAAAATATTGTTATTATCCCTCAATTATAATCTGATTTCATATTTGGAATGGATTTTATTTATTAATATGGACCCCATACCAATTTATATGTTATGGAAGTCTAATTTGATATTCTGTATCAATCAATTATTTTCTAACAATGCGAGCATGAACAAGAACTTCTATTGGTAATTACTCACATTATATGGGTATTAATACATATTCATGATGTACATTTATCTCAAATGTTTGGGGAGAAACACAGCATTGAATATATTCCTATATTTTGGGAATATGGAGACATATGTACTAAATAATTTCCAATTCTCCCCATAAGTAATGAAGTTTATTTTGTAATAGGACTTATTCCTATTGGCATGCTTATTTCAAAAACTCTATATTGAATGGTCTCAATTGAGTTTATGGAATTAAAGAATCATTGCTAATAGAATCTAGAAAAGGGATTCAAATTCCTATGTTCATTACCTTGGGGTGAACTTATTATTTTTATTATAAAAAAATATGGTTTTATTAGTCGTTGAATTTATTATCTAGAACATAAAATTATCAATATGAAGAAAAAATATAATTTACCTCATATTGATGATTTTTCTAACCACGATCATAGGTCGATACTTGTAAAAGATTAATCTTAATTATAGATATCATCAATTGAGTGTCATGAATGATGATATTCTGATTCGATTCTTCTATATAAGCTATAGTCATTATAAATTTTTTGTAATTCTACATAGAATCTCTATTTCCCCCACTAACATT
This sequence comes from Viscum album, assembly GCA_963277665.1. Taxonomy (NCBI): domain Eukaryota; kingdom Viridiplantae; phylum Streptophyta; class Magnoliopsida; order Santalales; family Viscaceae; genus Viscum; species Viscum album. The sequence goes on from OY728125.1 coordinate 1,926,202,172, forward strand.
ATAGATCTAATGAAAATAGACATTAAAGTTTACCTTCATAAATTTTAGTAGTCTTTATAGATAATATTATTATATATTTAATTATAAAGGAAAATCATTAAGAACATTTAAATAATGTGTTTAATAACCAGATGAATGAAAATTTGTATTCAAAATTTACCATGTGTTAATTTTTTATATATAATATTTCACTCATGGATCATATAATCTCATGAAAGTGTATATCATTTGACCCTGTAAAGGGCAACATCATTCACCACTATCCTATACTGACCAGTATAAATGAGATATATTGTTTTTATAGATTATATATATACTCTCGATGGTTTTTTAGTGATTTATCAGGGATATATAATCCACTAAACACATTAACAGGGAAGGGATATATGTTTCTATAGATATATGACTATAAAAAATTTCAAGGACATGAAATGAAGGATAGTTAATGTTTTTGTTTTCAAACTACCCTAAAATGTAAAAGGGTTTTGGATCTCTAGCGTGTAATTAAAAATGGTACATTCATTTTTTACTCATATATAATGACATTGGGATAAATTATGCCTCACTATTTTTACAAATTAATAAGAAAATTTACCTGAATCGTGATTTGAATCTGGTACCTATAATTTTTTATTTGAAAATATAGGCATTATCTTTAATGTGACTGTTGTGATATATATTCTTATTAAAATTCATAAAGTATATATTCAAACCAATGGATTGGAATATGAACCAAATAATATGAAAAATTTTAATTATATATTATGATTTCCCAATACATTACTACAATGGGAATGAGAACATTATTGCAGATGTAATGACTTTAAAAAACCATGCTTTCTTTTCCATAATGATGTTTAAAAGAGATCTAATATTTATAGATTTGCTAAATATAGATCTTATAATTATAATTAAATGGTAAATATATTATATGTATCATATGAATGATTAACCATCCACCAATTCGTGGATTTATGCAAGATACCTGATTTTATAAGTGGTAAACACATATTAATTTACATTTTCCCCCGTTTTTTCTAATTAAAGTGTCTAAGTGTTAAGGATGTGGTAAAGGGACTTCAGGGATTCCTCAAAGTTTGAAGTGTTAGATTTTAAATATTTACGTAGTAGTTCATGTTTGGCACACAGGTTTTAGTGACCATGTAATGTAACCATGAGACCATAAAGAAGGAGGTTCATGGTTAACTGACATGCATAGTAGGACACATGGAATTCAAAAATGGTGTAGGTGTGTGATAGAGGTAGGATATATGGTTTGCACAACATCTGTATAAAAAAACACCAAACTATATGAGGGGTGGAAAACATGTATAGTAATCATATATAGGTTACACAATGTTTGAATATGTATGTTCTTAGTCATGCCGGGGAGTGGTACCACAAAAAATGTATCCCATAGTTGGCACACAATTTTTCCATCCATCCCACCAAACCATGCTCCCATTAAAAGAGGGTAAAATTTCTTTTCTCATTGTATTCATTTAATATTAATCAATATTTTTTCCTCCCCAAATTAGATAGCACCTCCCCCCTCTATTAAGAGCTCATCCTTCAATTCAATCAACCTACATTCATTCATTGGATTTGTATCTATATAGAAAGATAAATTCATGACAGTTAATATGCCCTATTTTATAGGGATTTGTATATATATATTATTTATTCTATTTTAGCATTTATTATAGATTGATAATTGATAAGGAAAACATTACCCATTCATAGTAGGTGTTCTAAACATTTTCCATAAATGCCCAGATGTTTATAGTTGACTTTATATTTCCACAAACAAGACCTCTAGTGTGTTCTATATAAAATGGTTGAGGTCAAAATGTAAATATTTTCAGACATGTTATAATGTTCTATATTAATATTGACATGGATGGAGGTTTTAAACCATAATCTAAACCACCATATGGGGTGGGTTCAGTTGAATTTCTCTAATTATGCCACCTCTTTTGGGTTTTTGGGGATTTCCACCCATGAGTAGAAGTCATACATTAATTAAATATGGATGATAAATTTTTTTTACCTTTAGACCCATGTTATTTATATGTAATATTGTATAAATATAAATTTTAATTGATATGAATGATCTCTTGAATTCTGAATATTAATTAAAATGTCTGGTAAGGCATAATATACACTAACACAACCCCTCTTTTTATCATTTTTGAGTGAATTTATTTTGAACTGAATGTGATGGATTAAATTTTTAAAAATATAATGGACACTAAAATTTCCCCTTTAAACCCATATGTAAGATGATTAATTGTGAATACTTTCATATGGATCCCACATTGTGGTATAGAACCAATGAATCATTTATATTATATTCCCTAAATTTTGACATTAGATCTAGCTTCCTAGGACCACCACATACTTATTCAATGGGATTTTATAAAATATATAATGATTTATTTATGAATCATATCAATGGAATTTAATAAGATTACTTCCCCATGGGAATGGGATCTTATCCCATGTAATTCTCTATGATATAGAGATTTCTATGTATGAGTTTAGTGGGCTCGAAGATGATTCCTTGGTCAATGGCCTTGGGCCCTTGATAACATAGGTCTAATACTTGATATTTCCTTTGTATGTCTTGGTTGAAGATTTAATTTGGTATACAATTAATTACATTCATATTAATATTTTGAACCAGATTGTACTATCTGATCAAGGTCACTTTAAATTATCATTTATAGATTTATTATTGTTACAACTACACACTGATATATCTTATATGCACAAACATTATATTTTGAATACTATATTGGTGGTGGAATAATGAGTTTATCTCACAAATGAATGGGGTCCTTGATTTAAGCTTTGATATAATTAATGGATGTAGGTAAGAATAACAGAAAGGGTTGAGTATTGCACACATGATTTTTTATAATACGAGGGATTATGTGAGTAGAGGACTAAGTATATGCTCATGATTAGTTTGGAGATAACTTCTAGTTATCTTGATAATTGTTTTTGTAGAAAGTTATATACAGTTTTTTCTATATTTACTTTTACCCTTTTTTATAGCATGATATGGTAATAATTTTTGTTTATGATGTTGGTTGTGGTTCTACCATTTTGTATTCTAGTCATTTTATATATTTTTAATGTTCTCCAATGGTTTATTATTATTCAGGATGTTATGCTTTTCTATTTCAATATCTTTATTTTTTAAATGTCTATTATCTATGATGGTGTTCAACTATTATATGAGGTCATATTATCCCCAATATACCATCATATACCCTCACTGCTAGATAGAAATCTCTACCATATAGAGAGTTGTGTTGGAGGACGTTTAGCCAATCAGGTTTGGTTACGTATTCTTGAATCAGACCCTAGATGTCACAATTTTGTATTGGAGCTCTTTTTTTATTTCTATAATTGTTTGGGTGGTGGAAAGGAGACTGGGAAGTGTCATAATTTTTTAATGAGCCTATTCTTGGGATTAATTACCCCACATATAATGAAAATCCAAATTACCTGGGACATGAATTATTATTCTATATTTTTCCTATTTTAGTTTTATTGATCACACCATTATGTGACATAAATGATTTAGGATGTTTCTTAGTTTGGTAATTATTTATTTTCTTTTTAACATTGGTAAGGAACTGTTGGTCACATGTATCATTATAGACGCCAAAGGATTCTCATGACATTTATATTCCATGTCATGTTTATAGTATGACATGAATTTCCAGTTCTATATTGTTAGTTCTTTAGCTGTTATATTTAGAATTGTACTAATTTTTCTTCAATTAAAAAAATTATATTAATTAATGTTTATAAATAAACCTAAAAGGTTTTTTCTAATATATCATTATGGTGGAAGATTAATATTCCAATTATGACATTTTTGAGCTATCAAACATTGGTTTCATGATTTATAATGGTAGTGGTTTCTATTAAATAGATTTAAATTTCAATTTAAAAATTGGATTTCTCTTTTAATTAAGAATAGTGATTCCAAAAACTAAACAATCATAAAAGAATCATTTCTATTACATGATATTCCAATTTTAACTTATATTGAATGTGAATTTATAACGTAGTAATTTTCACTCATCTAACTAAACCATTATACAAATGTACATACGAGACTTAAAAATTGTAATTATTTAATTATATTGTTGTTTATAAATTGGGATTCTAGTAGAAACATAAATAGTGTCTTCCTCTATAACATAAAATTGACACTCTATATACTAGATCCAAGCTATAAAATAGTTAACATTAAATTGACATGTCTTTAGTAATGGGAAATGGGGAGTGTCTCTCACAACCGTTGTGACCTTCTATAGCACTTGTGTAATGATTTAATATATTTAGTGATATGTGAATCTAAGTTATGAATTTGTTTTACCAATCATATTACATTAACTATGAAATTTTCTGTTATCAAATATTTTTTTAAGGACCATAAATGAAATTTATAGAGACATTCCATAATGAAGGCCTTAAGTTGAATGCTAGGATGGTTGCAACGACCATGCTCTGGTGGTGGTGGACCACAATCCACCAGTATTGCCTCTTGTAGCGCCACTTGTGTAACCTCCTTCTAATCCTAATCTGGGTTCTGATTCTTCCTTCTGAGAGGGTTTCCTACATTTCATGTAGAACATTAGGGGTTCCCTGAGACCGACCCCTACTATGGCATAGTTAATGGAATAATTCAAGAAGTGACATCCATTTATGTCTTCATGGGATGGTGGTCCTCTGTATATTGAGGAATTGATATAGATAAGGATATATATATTTTAACTTCTATAGAAACCTCTTGATTAGGGGTCATTCATTCATCATATATTCATTGAGGTTTAGCCAAGTGATCATGGGATGTTGTTATCCAGGCCTATTAGAATCTGAGAATAACCTGAATATATTTTCAAATAACTTTCTATGGCTATTTGTTCTAGGACAAGATTAGTACTGATAGAGCCTAAGTTTTTATCCTATAGTATTTAAATATATTGGTAATGGAATTCACTACTTTATTTACACAACTATATTTATTTTCCTTCTCTCCTTGGAGATAGGAAACCTAAATATTGATGTTTTGAATATTTTTATGTATACTCCATATGATCATAGGTGAATGTGTTTCATTTGACTTCCATTATTAAGACATAGAACCAAGAACATATCAATGATCATAACCATAATAATTTTAACGGGGTGTTTCTATAAAATATATTAAATTTATTGGTTTACAATTCATATATCAGCAAAAAACATCATTTTGAACCTTTTTTAGAGGTAGCAATAGTAAGGGTTTGTACCTATATAGTCATGTGATCTTTCATCATTATGGAATTTAGGGTAAAATGTGTCCCTAGTTAAGTAGATAACATAATTAGTATAGATGATTTGGTATAATGGAGTATATTTGTAGGTTTTTTAGACATTTCCACTTCTGTCTAGTGGAAGGGGATCTTCACTAGCTCCACCCCCATTAGTGGTTTTGGTAGCTCCTCATATAGTATGGAGATAGAGAATAATGGGTCATACATTACAAGGTTTATGACATGGTTGAGGGATCCAAAAATCATAATTATAGTTCTTGTAGAGAAGAACTACCTAGTGTTTTCAGGCTATATCTCAAGGTCATGGATCAAAATAGATATATGTTGTGCAGTTGGTACCTGGGGAGTGGTGATTGGGTCTATCAATGGTCTGAGGTAAAATTTTAGTATCCTTTACCATTGTGTATGTTTTATATTACATAGTAACACCTAAATACTTCATATCTATGGATACTATAGAATGAATTGGACTTGATATTGTGTAATTTTGCAGGGTAATGAAATGGGATACTCCATTGGGAATTCTATTAGAGAGTGTATACTGATATAGAGAGTCCCTCTTGAGGTATGTACTTTTTTTGTATGTGACCTTTTCTTCGTTGAGATAATCACTTTTGAAATCACTCCTATGATGGACTTGTTGGTCCCATGTCATGAACATGTTGATTTTTATCTCTAGAGGTGGTTTTTTAAATCGCTTGAGGGTGGTAATTTTGTTCATAAGGGGGAATTGAATGTCCAAGAGAGTTGATCTAGACCCAAGCATCATAGTATGAGTAGAGTGAATTTATATATTTTGAGTCTCAATATTCATTATTATCGAACACAAAAAACATATTTCCATCCAATAGTGAATCATTTTATTGACATCATCCCTAATAGTTTTTATAGTCTACCTTGTAATAAATATGTATTGTTTAATATTGGGTAAGATCTATGAGAAACCACAACATCCATTACCAATGACATGATTTATACTTCTATGTTTTATGATCTCAAAATAGAGTTAGAGGAATTTGAAGATAAGAGTTTTATATGAACCAGAAAAATACCTTTGGGTTTGTACATTCTTTTTTTGGAAGTATAATGGGGCCCTATTAATATTTCTACAGATTAACATCAGTTGAACAGTTAATAGGTATGAACCATTATCCACTAACTCATATAGATGACCTCTTTTACAAGCCTCAAGGAGTGTGATGTTTCAATAATATTGATTGGAATTTAGGATATCAAAAGGTGAACGTTAGATCATTATAGATACTCCATATAACATTCTATGATAGATATAGCGTCTATAGGTACCTGGTTATGTTGTTCAATCTCTTGAACATTTTGACTATTTCATGGCACTAATGAATTGGGTTTTCTACCCATATTTATAATATTTTTTGGTAGTCCTCATGGATGAAAACTAGGTATACTAATACAATGAACACATTCATGATAAATATATTGATATAATATTGAGTGTAGTGGGAGAGAATAGATTGTATTCAATGATCACAAAATGTCATTTCTGGATCTATAATTTCCACTTCTGAGGTCACATTATCTCACAGTAATAAATATATATTAACATAAAAATGTTTATAACCATTGTATCATTGGAGAATCCTAAGAGATAATTTGTTATATAGAGTATCTTAGTGTTTTATGGATATTACAGGTTGAATATTAATGACATTTAGTTACTACTAAAACCAATTATAGGATTGACTAAAATGGGGGTAAAATTTTTATGGTATGAATATTGTGAGAAATATTTTTAGGTCTGGATAAGAATAATGACTTCATCACTGATCCTAAATCAACCATAGATTAAAAGATGTTATATAGTATATTTTGATGCATAGGGAATTGATATGGGACTAGTTATGATGTAGGGAGATTGGATCACGGTATACGAGTCATAGATATTTACATCCCATTAACATAATTACCCAACACATTATCTGAAGATAGTAGTTGTTATTATTACATGCTCTATTATAGGTATTATTTGAGGGGATAATGATTTTTAGTATATATGTATTAAAAATTGACAAATATATTTTCACAAAACATGATTTGAATCTTAGATAACAAATATAGATTTAATACCTACAATCATTTGATTTCAATACTTCTTATATGTTCAAGAAGGGAAATGTAGTGGCATATGCATTGATATGGAAAAATAAATAATAGTTAGTTCATGGAGGAAGTAGTGAGGCAGAGTTTGTTGACTAGATTTTAATGCACATTGTGGTTCCAGAGTGTCATGGGTAGCCTACTAATATATCTTAAGTAGTTACCTCTTCAATTAGGGATAGATTGATGATGAGAAAAAATTTAGATCCTAAGGGATAAGTCCTAAGGGATGGTTCTTCATGCGAGGACCCACCCCATATTTTGGTAGCTTTTGAGGATAATATATTACACATTCATTGGCATTTTTGGGTGCTTGAAGTCATCCGAGAGGAGTTGTTGTGAGAATACCATACCTTTTATTGTGAAGTAAATCAGATATATTTAAGATTTTCCTTAATTTGTGCAGCAAAAATTGGTCGATTAGAATAAAAAGGGAGATAGATATCTTTGTTACATAGTGCTCCACCATTCAATTGGTGATGGTGGGAAATTAGAGACTAGCTAGAATTTTACATTTATTAATAATTTCTATATTGAAACGAAATTCGTTCACTATGGATTTTATGATGGGTTTACCATGGGCACATTGATGATGTCATGCAGTATGGGTTATCATAGATAGCATGGCAAAATTTTACCACATTGTATATCAAAGTAAGACCTTTTTAAAACACGATTTGGGGAGGATATGTGTTATGAAGATCATATACCTTCATGGAGTTCCACATACCATTGTATTAGATAGAAATTCTTTATTAATATTTTGGTTTGAGAAAATGTTTTGAAGTATTTTGGATCATATGTACTGATGAGTAAAACCTATCATCCTTAGACTAATGGTCAGACAAGGAAGAAAATCCGTGTGTTCTAAGACATGCTTTGAACATGTTTTCCTGATTTTAGAGGTTCTTAATAGTACAATTATCCCCTTTCTATGTTCTCAAACAATAAAATTTTCCATGTTACTACAAAAATGATTCCTTATGTGGCATTATCTTTTAGGTTGTTCTGTTCACCCACATGTGAGGTAGAGGCGGGTGAGGATGCAATATTTGTACTTCGTCTAATTTTGGAGACCTCAAAATATGTATAACTTATTATTAAGTATATGAATATAGATAAGTTTAGGTGAAATTAATTTTTCCAATCATCGCTTTTTAAATATTTATATTGGCATGTGGTATTAGGTACCCATTGATGTTTCGACTACGAATGGGTGTTGATGGATTTAGAAATAGGGTAAGATATCACCTCATTATACACGGACATTCAAAATCATGGAGAGATTCAGGCTTGTGGCTTATGGGATAAAAATTTCTAAGAGGAACCAGGACACACATGATGTGTTTTATATACATTATCTTTATCATTATCATTATAACCCATAAAATTATTTGACCATGAGGAATTCAAATGGGAAATTGAAGATTTATTTGGGGATCATCCTATACGTACTATAGATCATATTAAAATGGATCTTACAGGTTGGTAAATTCCAATACTATAGGTATTATGAAAGAAAAATCATGTACATGATGAAACATAGGATTTATAGGATGATTTATATGCTTATTTTATAGAATTATACTCACATGATACTTTACCACCCTTAAAAGGTATAATTGGGGATGATTTTTTTAATGAGGGAAGGTTGTAAGATCATTGATTTTTTGAAATATAAAGATTCATTAATTTAATATTTATTCCTCTCATTTTTAATATTTTAAATTCTTTTACGAGGTATGGGAGGGTTTGGGATCATTTAAGGCTTTTTCAAAGCCCAAAGATCATTTTTTTTGAAAATCATGCAGACATGCATAGTTTGTAGTAACTGTGTGGCACAACAATGTGGCCCTATAAGTGTAGTTTCATAGTAAACATACCATGTGTGGTAGGTATTGTGGTCATGATAAATGTTTTATGTGTGTAAGAAAACTAAAATAAATATTTACCATATTGTTTGTAAAAATGGGTACATGGCCATGTGAGGGGGTTGACAACATTTATAGTAATCACACATGGGGTTTGCTTGGTTTTTCTAACAAGGAACCTAACCATGTGTGGGAGTGGCACCCTAGATAGTGTGGGCTCATAGTTGGTGTATTGTTTTTCCAATCATGTAAAAAACCATGTCCCTTTAAATGTGGGTGAAATACACATTTTTTTTATTTTCTTCATTTAAGATTAACCCCCTATTCTTCCTCCCAAAATTATAGAGAACCTCTCCCCCTCTATCAAGATATCCTTCATCTCCTCCAATCAACCCTCCAAATTACTACCTTTTTTTGGAATCTGTTTCATTCATCATGTATCACATTGCATCCCTATTGATAATTTCTTCAATCCACCTTATTCCATTAATCTATCTTTTCTCCATATGTAATGTTTAATCCATGCAAGATAATGTGAAAAGTTTTCAGTTTAATTATCATTTTATCTAATTTATTTTCTTCTAGCCTGACTTGGAGGTTTACAATAGATGAGGATTCAAAAACCTATATAATTTAGGTGTTCATTACTTATTATGTTAAAATCAAGATGTTTAAAGCTCAAACTATTGTTCCCCGCATTACACAATCAGTGTGTTACTTCTAAAATGAGTGATACCTTAAATTAAATGTCATAAAACATGGTTTCATGTTCTATTTACAATTTGACATTGTTAGAGGGAATCATCCTCTACCTAAAACACCTCATTCATATGATTATGTTAACCCTATGGGTGTGTAAAACATTCCAACCATGAGTGATTGACATATAATAATTAAATTAGGATGACAAAGGTTGAATACCTATTTTTCCATGTATATTATATGTGAAATTGAATAAATTGAAGTTTTAAATGGGATAAATATTCTTTTAGATTATGAATAATATTGTTAATAGTTTTTAATGTCAAATAGGCACTAACATGGCCCTCATTTTTACAAATTATCAGTGAATTTATTATTGAATTGAATTTGATGGATTAAAATTTCAAAAACGAAAGAACACTATCATGTCCCCATTAAACCCTTGTGTAAAATTTTTTATGATGAATACTTATGTATGACATTCACATCATGACATGGCATAAAAAATTAAATTATATTGGAATCCATAGATTAGTACCATGGATCCATCTAAACTAGACCACTTCCTACATTCTCCATTAAGTCCTCCCATGACAATAACGAATTTTCTATAGATGATATCCATTTACATGAAGGGGGTGCCACAACCATGGTACCTCGGTTCATAGAACATGTAGGTTTACATTATACCATGTTTGGTATGGATGTGCACCATGAAATAAAATAGGATTCCTCGGTAATGTCCTTGGGTCCTGGACCATGTAGGTTTGATACTTGACATATCTAGAATCTGTCATCGATGATGGTTAACATTGGAAAATAGTTACTTCCATTAACATATTACTTTTGAAAGAGCTAATGGAGGTTTACTAGGATAGTTTTAAATTATTGTTTATAGCCTAATTAATATTATCCCTACACACTAATATAACTAACAATGACTATCTAGATTGAATATAGCCTTTTTTGTGGTGTCCTAATAATTTAATCTCACACCATGTTTGGACCACCAATTGGTTCCCAAGCAGAAAACCTGAATAAATTTAGGATCAAGGGAAAGGGTCCAAATATGGATGTTTGATATTTTGAAATAGGATGTAGTTTGGGAGTGGGGGGCCGAGATTATTCTTGTAATGATATTAGAGATTTTTTTGGGCCTTTTAACCACTTTTTAGTGGGATGATATATAAACTTATTTCAATATTTTCATTAATCCATGTAATGTGTTGCATGACATGACCATGATATTTGGATATGATATTGAGTACGGTTCTTCCATTTTTTTACATGAGCCTATTTATTTTATATGATACTTTAATATTTTTTATTATTAATATGTATATTATTCTTTTTATATAGTATTATCATGATTCTAATAATTTTTTGTCATCTACCATTGTGATCCACTTTTATAAGAAGATATAGTATCTCCAATGTACCATCAAGTACTTTCACTACTAATCCATAGCCTATGAAATACAGGGAGGCTCTCTTAACACCATTTCGACTACTAGGATAACATAAATATGAGTAAAAAGGGAATGATAAACTGTAATTAAATAAGGAATATGAAAGATGTTACAAAACTATAGAAGAAGGTGAAAAATATCCTTCAGTTAAACCGTGATTGTGATAGAATGATACCGTTATAAATATGTGTGGGTGTCCCATCAATACCATATTTTAAGGAGATATTTTATGAAGCACACATTTTGTCATTCTCCATCTGTATTATAAGTACAAATATTTATAGAGATATGAAAGAGTATTCCTGTTGGGATAAATTGAAAATGGATATTGTAGAGTATATATCTCTATTATTGTAATGTGATAATGTTAATCTTGAGACATATAATTCTAGTATTATCTTAAACCATTTGAAATGCATTAATTCAAATGTTAAAAACTCATTATGTATTTCATTATGAGACTCCAAAAATAATGTAAAGGTAGTAATGATATTTTGGATACAGTCAATCGACTTATGAAGTTAGAAAATTTCTCAATAATTAAATATGATTAACCTCTTGTTTGATTAATGGGAGACAAATTAATGTAGTGGGAATAATGTATAGAGTAACACATTCTATTTTATCTAATCGTTATTTTATGCTTACCTTAATGGTCAGGTGAATTCATCCAAAATATTTTAATACTGAGTTGATCTCTCATACTAAATATCATCTTCATATATATTTTTAGTCTAAGAGGACCATGTAAATAATATAAGATACTTTAAAATCATGTTAAATGGATTTAAAAGGTGGTTGGAATTGATACGTATCCATTTTCAAGTTATAATACAACAATGTCCCTAACTCAAGAATATACATATATCTTTATGAATAGCACTATGAAAATAATTTTAGAACTACAATATTATACTATTATCTTGGATGAAAATACAAACTCGGACCCAGGAATACTGAGCAAATGAAAGATAAGTTTAAATCCATTCAACAGTACATTAGGTTATCGCAGAGTCAGTATAATGGTTATGCTAACAATTTTATCTGAGATCTAGAGTTACAAGTTCATGATAAGGTTTTAATAGTAATATATAGTTGTAATAAGGGTATGATAATTGGAAATAAAGGCATGATAATAGATTTAAATATTGGTATTTTTGAAAAAAAATTATATAGAGATGATTTCTTATTTCATGGAACATTTAAAAATATCTATCTGGTGCATGATGCTATTTGTGTAACAATCATGGGGAAGTAGATACTTGAATGTTAATATATAATGAACTCAGAGTTCATAACACTATATAATAATCTCTATTATATATAATAACTAGTGGAGGTTCATTCATAATGCTATAATGTTTTGTGAAACAACACAGCTAAATTTCTCAATCTTTTGTGGGAAAACCAAAATTTTGAGGAATCTACGTGGGAATTTAATGATGTGATAAAGTAGAAGATTCCATTGTTTTTTGTATGAGAGTGATGTATCTTAAATGGAAAAATTCTTATACGTAATAAAATGTAACACCATGAGACTTTATGATATAATTCTCATTAAGTAAATTATAATTATTCAATAGTTTTCATTGCATGCATCACATAGTTTAAAGGAATTTTTATATACTATTGAATAAGTGTCATTAAATGTGAGAGTAATCACATAACCACTGGATTGGTGGGTTTGAATAGGAAAAACTAAATTATAAAAAATAATTTGTTTTATTTGTGTAAAATGAATTTATTGATTAAAAATATTATGTGACAGAAAATAAAGGAATTGGAATCTTATGTATATATATTTATATTAATTTTAAAAAATATATCATGTTTTAATTTAACATTTTATAATATTCATATGATTATTTTTTGGAAATTTTCTGAAATATTTGATTTTTGTGTAAATACTGAAAAATATAGATTTTACAAATATTTTCACTTTTATGACATTATTGTGATATAATAATATCATAATAATTTTTTAAATATTTTAGTAAACTAAATATATAGGTATGGAGTAAAAAAATTAAAACATTTATTTTGAATTTACAAATCCAACCATTAATTTTATTAACTAATTATTTATTTCATTCAAATAAAAAACTATTCATTTATATTTAAATTTAATGGTATTTTTGGAAGGTCACATTCAGTTTATATAGAAAAAAAGTCTAAAAATATTTTTTATTTATTATTAAATAAAATAAATCTTGAAAATAAACATTATAATTAATTTTAAGGTAGAGGTATTTTCACTATTATATCAAGAATTTTCATTAAAAAAATTTACATACATTCTGTTTTATATATTAAAAGTAATTAATGAAACCTGTATAAATTAAATAAGGAAAATTTGATTTAAAAGTTTGAACTACAGAAAAAAAATTATGTTATGACAATTAAGGATAAAGTTTGTTTAAAAGAATTTTACTTAGATATATGTATTCAGATGTTTCCAAATAATATATAAATATAATTAGTAGAGTTTATTTAGACCAAATCACATGTTATATTCTAATTTTGGTTCCCCTATTTTCACTCAACAATATTATTACAGATATTATACTTAAATATTTTATGTATTTTTGTGTCTGTCCTTACCCTCACATATTAAAGGGAACCACCTCATCTCTATTTATTCCGAAAGATAGATATTTCTAGCACCGAAGATTAACAAACTAATACCTTATTAGATTCATTTTTATCAATATAGAGATTTTTTTATTCTTCTATTACCATCCTATTATGTCTCAATTTGTAATCCAAAAAAGGAATCCCATATAATAAGTAATCATCTTTCTTGACTCTTTTATAGTTTATTTATTCTTCTATATCATATAAATCAGTTTTATCCATTATAAAATAATGAATCTAGTATCATAAATATATTTATCTGTTTTTATTATTATGGTATTACCAATTTCCTCAAATATTTTATCAAATGAAAATTGAATATATCGCTCATGTGTATATTTGGACAACAACCTCTAAAAAAAATTGATTAATTTTCCATCAAAATATTTCATTGTTAAAAATTGGGATGGATAAAATGATTATATATTCTATTTTTGAAATTATTATGCCTCAATAATTATAATATATAATCTACCTTTTTACCTTCACATCCTTTTGAAATGAATAACTTCACTCATCTTCACTTGTTGACAACCACCTCCACAAATCTGTTTCATTTATTTTTCATGTACATTTTTCATATTTTTAAAGAAATAGATTTGTAACAAATATATATATTAAATTTATGATATAATTATTATTTTTTAATGGTTTATTATTATATAAATTTCTTTTTTCATCCATTAGAAAGTGAAAACATCACTCGTTCCTATATATGGATTACCATCTCAATGAAGTAATGTAATTAATTTTTCATCACCCATTTGAATGAATTGGTAACTGAGTGTACATAATAAATAAATATGATACTTATGTAGTTATTAATATTATTGATATTGTTAAATCATTACCATATTCATGTACCAAAACCATTGAACCGAATCATGCTTAGAAATAGACTAGTTTTCACTAGAATGTTAATTTTAATGATGAAACTATTAATAAAAGGATAATTAAAGATAAAAAGAAATGAACTTATTATGTTATTTGTTAACATGTATCTATAAAATATATATAATGACTTTTTATTTTTTACTGGAGTGGTTTTAACATTTTAGAAGTAAGACAATACTTTATGTAAGATATTTATGTTACAATCTCATTTTATTTTGGGGTTATCTATGGTCAATTTACAATGAGATAAATTCTACAGGTATTTTCCTTAAAACCCCCTATATTTTATTATCAATTTTATATTCATATAATTTTCATGAAATAGTATTATTTTCCTTTATTTGTTACTAAAAATTATTGATAATTTTTTTAAGATGAACAAAACATATTTCATTTTTGGTTGATAAAATTTTTCCACTATGTCCATGCTCTTTCAAATGACTTTCTTAAAGTTTTATCTATCCAAGAAATATTTTATAAATTTTATTTTCATTAAATTTTACATCATTTACACATGTTTTATCTGAACCTTAATAGAATTACTTTTTTCTAATAATTCCATTTTTTACTTATTTTAATAGTGTGTAAAGAATGTTCACTTTTAACATCTATGGTGTGAATAGAACTTCCCACTATTATGTTGTTCAATTTTTTGAATCCTCATTAAAAATCTAATGGTAATTTTCATATAATATAATTCCTCAATATTATATGAATTTTTATATAAACTTTTATTCAAATAATCATATATTTTTATGGTTTTTCTAAGAGAAATGTTTGAATGACATTTTAAAGGTATTTTTAATCTATGTCAACATTATTTAAGTATTTTAATGACTTACTATAAAAAATCCTTATGGAACCATCCAATATATTTCTATGGATTGATTATGATGATGATTTAATTTTTTTTTAAAGAAAACCCATATCTATCCCAAGTATTAAATAATTTGTAATGAAATATTCTAAAAATATCACTTTTTTATAATGCGCTAATTATGTAATGATAAAATAGTTATGAAACCCATTTCTTTTAGACATTTTATTCTATGATGATGTAATAAACTATTTTTTGTAACCCTTATCCTTTATATGGGTTTTTCTATAGTAAATTCATGATTTTTTTATGATATTTTGGTACATATATTCATGGATTACATTATGTGATGGGTGGTCAGGTTAAGGCCATCCAATGCATTATCTAATGTTATATACATATCTCAAGAGATGATTATGATTATCATGGAAATTATTATTAATATATATTATAAATTTTTTTTGTGTGAGATTGATTTCATCTAGATATGTTCACCATGTTATGCATGGGAATTATAGTGAATATCAATCTTCAAATTTTGATTCATGAGTAATATTTCTATAATATATTCCCTCAAGATCATATGAGGAAATTATTGGGAATATCAATGATCGCATTTTGATGTATGAGTTTGATTTATTTACGATATACTCATAATTTTATCCATGGATATCAATATGAATAACTAATTTTACAAGATTATGATTTACTATTCTTTTAATAACACATCCATATGAAATTAATCTTGAATAATAAATATTTCAATGATAGCCTTTATAATAATTCTTTTGGATATGTAATGATTTTAGATTTTATGATCTTTTCCTATCAGGATATAAATCTATTACATTGAGAACATGAACATGATTATGTTATCATACACTTATGATCATATTATGGTATGTTATGAATGATATGTCACATATTTATTCAAAATGAGAAAATTATATCACCAATTATTATATTTTCATTCCATAGGTTTTGAATGATGGTTCTAAGTATGATATTTCTAGAATTATACTAATATAATGGGTTTTTGGGATATGTTGAATATATTTTTAGAAATAAAAATTATTAGGTATATTTTCTCATAATATAATTAACATTTATTGTCATAAGGAAAGTATAATTGTGAAATGTACTGAACGTTCATCATAAATAATTAAATATATATGTTCGTTATGAATATGACACTTGAGGTACTATCATATGAAAAGTTTGTTATTTTTTGAGATTAGGTTATGTTAAATATGAGGATATGACATAAGAAAACCTATAGTGATGAAAAAGAGATATAGGATAGACCAAAAATGTCGTAGGTTTATAAGAAAGTGTTAGAAATTAACAAATAATAAGAATTATTTTCTTAAGTTTTATTTTGTTATTATTTCACAATACTTATGTTAGCTATTTTTAGTTTTTGTATATGGATGGAACTATAAGAAAATATGATAAAAATGAATGTGGAATGTAATGAAATTTCCTTCTTCCTTAGAATAGATTCATTATTTAATAGATATTCTCACTCAAGTCCCTCAATCTATGAGAAATAACATGAAATATTTTTATCTTTTAAATTCATGATGGAAGAAGAAACATGATTTTGGGAATTTTATCTAAAAACATCCACCCTCCTTATATGGGGATTATGATCCACTAGTTTTAGAGAAATGTATTAATAAGATGGGAAATATATTTTATATTATTATTTTCTTTGACTATGGGAATGTTTTTATAGAGTATTTTATATTAGAATGAAAATATTATCTATGGTAGAATATTATCAAGAAAATAAAGAAAGAGGAAGAAATAAACACCATGTAATGGGTGAAGTTCAATAAAATATTAATTAATAAATAAATTCCTTGAAATAATCATACAAAGAAAGTTTGAGACATTCTAGAGTAATAATAGAAGGATGGCGAATCCAATAGTACCTATTAAGTAATCATTACAATAAATTAAAGGTATCTTCCAAAATTTATCGTCTACCCCATGATCAAAATTGATCGATTCATTAGATTATAAATTCCATGTTTTTAGAAGGTGTTAGATATAAGAAACTTTGGTAAATATGAATAAATCATTCAATGTTCACTTTTTATAGAAATTAAGAGTTGGAAATACAATTATTCTTCGAGTTTTAGATACCAGAATATAAAAAAATATCATTATGGAAAAATTAAGGGTAAATAACATTGATGAATGGAATTAATACCACCCACATGGTAAAAATTTGGGATGAAACACTATGTAAATTATCTAACATGAAATATAATATGAATTAGGTGTGGAGTGGATGGGTATCAAGGTATTTATTATCGAAGAGGGATGAAAAATTCAGAAACTAAAATCCCTAAATTAGAGTAGAAAATCCCTAAAGTGGAGTGGAAAATCTCTATAACATATTATATTCAAATCTTGGGTTACTTGGTTCTAGTAGACATGATTACGAAATATATTTTATTTAAATATTTTAGTTAATTCTATGTGTGTCTTTTGCTTCACATATTATTGGCCACCTCCTCTTATACTTTTTTCACAATTATTGTGCACTCTGGAATATACAGTCCATAAAGTAATAACTTCCAATATTTATAACCATTCTGATATCGTTTTAAGGATTAATGTGTAATCCAAATGAGGTCTCCCAAAGAATAGTTAATCATCTTACCTGACTTTTTTAATGTTTATCTTAAATTCTAAATCATATTAATAAGACCTATCCATCCTAAAAAAATGTATGTAGTATCATAACTATATTAATATGTTATTATTATTATGGTAAAAAAATTTCACCTCTTTTCATTAAATTATAAATACATGTACCCCCCCCCCCCCCGAGTTTTTGTAGATTATCACCCCTATGTCAAGATATGAATCATTTTCCATTAGCATATTTCATGGTTTGTTATTATGATGATTTTATTGTTTATAGATGATTTTTTTCAAATATTTATTCTCTTGTAATTATAATATCTTATCCAAATTATTATCTTGCTATCTATAATAAAAATACAGAGTCTCTTGTGTGTACGGGTGGATTACCACCTCCACATTGTTATATGATTCATTTTCCATTTCCATTTTAAAAAGATTTTAATAAGGATATATTTAATTGAATTATATAATATTTATGGTATAATTATAATTATATAAAGGTGAAGTATTATATACCTTTCATTCATTCCATTCTCTTAAAATTTAATACATAACATGTGTGTACGTATAGAATATCATCATGACGTAGTGATTTAATTAATTTTCCATAACCACATTAAATAAATGGATATAAATTTTTAGAAAAAAATAAAAATTATAATTTTGACTCGATTAATTTTATTTATATGATTAAACTATGAAAAATTAAATTAAAAGAACCATCAAACAAAAACATTCATGAAAAATAATTAGGTTTTCCCCCTAATGTTAATTTTTAGATAAAACTATAAGTAATAGGAATATTGGATATTATAAAAGATTTATAAATAGTATTTTGTTTATTACTATATATATATATATATATATATGAAGAATTTATATTAAATATATATTTTTATAGGAGTTTTGAACATGTACAAAGTAGTATGTGACTTGAGGTAGGGAATTTAGTTTACAATCTCATTTATTTTATGGATTGTCAATAATAATCTTTTATTGAGAGAATTTATATAGATATTATTATTAAAACCCCATATATTTTCATATAATATATTTGTTATAGTAATTTTCATATAAAAGTTCTTTTTATTACAATTATTAACTAAATATTATTAAGAAAATATTTTTAGGGAAAACCTATATTATTTCCTCTATGGTTGGTAAAATTATCTTCCATGTGCAGTATCTTTGACATTTATTTATTTAATGATGATTTTAACTATATTTTAAATGTTTTAAAATTTTAATTATATTTACCATTTAATTTTTTCTCAATATTATAGAATGAGTCATTTTTGAAAAAATTAGTAAGTCATTTTTGACATGTTATGAATGTCTAAAAATAATGTTCTTTATTAACTTCTAAAATCTGAATGGATTTTTTCACAATTATATTTCTTCAATGATTTTATAGCTCAATTGAAAATTTTATTTTATTTTTCAAATAAATTAATTCTCCCAATATTTTGGGATTTTTTAGTTAAAATATTTTCAAAACAAGACATCATTCTTTTCATATTTTAAAAGAACAGATTTAATGAAATTTGAAAGTTTTTTTTAATATATGTAAACATATTTTCATGATTATTATGATTCATTAGGGATATCATATTAGGAAAAAACATAAAATATTTATTTGTATGGTTTCTTAAGATGATTGTTTAAGAATGATAATATGAAACCCATTTTTTTCCAGGGGTTAATTATATTATAATAAAATCTTATATGAAATAAATTTCTTTCCCCTAAATTAATTATGATTTAAAAAAATAATTTTGAAACCACTTTCTCATCCATGTGTTATGTTATGATGATGTGATGGACTTTTTTTAGAGCTATTTACATACGATAAATTTTTATATGGTAAGATGATGAGTGGTTTTAGGATATTCTAGTACACTTACTTATGGTTTTCATTTTTTTTATTGGTGGGTCCAATAAACCCCTCAAATACATTTAGTAATGTGATATAGATATTTCTTGATATAATGTTTATGATAATATTGAACATGATTGGGAAAAACTTTTCTTCTATTTTAATGCATTTGTAGGATTGCTTCTTGTTATTATCATAATATCATGAAGGGAAATTGCATGTTAACCTGATTGTTGATAGTTACAGTCAATATATTAAGATTTCCTCTAATTAAAATTCACCCTACCTTTTTTATTAAACATAAAGGATGATAAATAATTTGAAATCCTTATTAATATTATGATTTTACATGAAATTATTTTGTAGTTTTTATCTATGTTTATTTTGGGATTGAATCTTTTACATTTTGAACATCCACTTAACTATGTTATCATACTAATATGATCGTATTATGCTCTGTTATAATTGTTATAACCCATTTTTTACCATATTGGGAATATAATTTCAAATTATATTATGTTTTCCTTCTAAAGGATTTTGTTTATGTTTCTATGTATGATATGTCTTGATGGGTAGTAAAATGAATATGGTTTCAGGATATGTTGAAGATATTTTAAGAAATAAGTAGATTATATATCTAATACCCAAAGACAGTAAACCTTTATGGTACTATAGAATTTATAATTTATATATAAATTGAACATTCATAATAAATGATATAATATTTTTTATGCTCTAGAAACATGAGATGTAAAGACCCGTAAATTCCATGGATTTTTTTTCTTAAATTCATTGTATTTTAACGAGTCCACAAAAATATATGGCAATAGATTCCGAGGCCCGGTGTGCCCAGAATCAATTTCTGATGTTTTGTTCGGGTACATTCTGTAACTGTACGAGCGAGATTTTATTATTATTGAACCAGTGCATAGAATTGAAATATGAGGGCACCATTGAATTCTTAGCGTCAGTGATTTCGTAATTATACCTTCACCGCAGTTGAATTCTAATGATAGTGGAAGTTAGATTTTGGGTTTCTATTTAAGTTAAATAAAAATAAGAGTTAGCATATTTTTTTTTTGTGGTGGATAAATCTTTTAAGAGGAGGTTAGAGGCGGGGGCCACCACAACATAACCTCCCATGAGAGGTTATGGTGGTGGCACCCACCCGCACATAACCTCCCATAGGAGGATATCCTTGGTGGGGGCCACATGGGCATTAAGCCACCTCTAACCCCCCCATTTATGTGGGAGAAAACTCTTCACCTTCCTCCACCATTTAATTGAGCCAACCCACCTCATTTATTTGGTTAAGTTTCTCAAATTCATTAAACGCCTTGAATCCATTTAAATTCTTTTGAACCATTAAAATAACAGATAACCTGTTTTTTTTGGGGGGGGGGGGGTTGGCAACTTTCATTTGGGTGGGACTTTGAGAAAGGACATGGAGAAATTTTGAGAACTTCATCCTCTCAACGAAGAATGAGAAGAACGCCTCTTCATCGTTCACCGAAGATCATCGAACTCCTTTATAAATCTTCAACTGAGGCAAGGAGTAGAAGCACCGCTGCCAATGAAGAATGCCATTGACATCATCTTCGACTCAGTTTCTCTGAACTCTTCCTCTTCTGACATTGAAAAAATGACACCGCCTTCCCACGACTTTGTCAACGATCATTGTCATACGAGGTAGAGGGATTTGAGTTGAATTTATTCCTGATATGTGTTATTCAATTTATGGTTCGAGAACCGAATGATAACACCATAACGAGGAGGGCTCGGACCACAGGAACAAGGCCCAACCCTCCCTCTTTGATTTTTCTCATTTTTTGACGATTGTGGCGGCATAATGGTGTCGCCGGAAGAGAGGATCTTAGGGGAGGAATGGGCCGCGAGCGACGGGCCACGTCAGTACATGCGGCG
This sequence comes from Viscum album, assembly GCA_963277665.1. Lineage (NCBI taxonomy): Eukaryota > Viridiplantae > Streptophyta > Magnoliopsida > Santalales > Viscaceae > Viscum > Viscum album. The sequence continues at coordinate 1,926,224,491 of OY728125.1, forward strand.
AACAGCAACGAGAAGGCCATGGATGAAGCTGATGGATCAAGGGCCGTCAGGTCGCCAGAGGGGTGTTGTGACGTTGCGCTGCATAGAGAACTGAGTCGTGCCCAGGAAGGCCACCGCGCTGCCAGAGGGGCGCGGTTCTGCCGCACCGCGCAGGAAGAAGGAGTCATGGACACATGGTTCGAGATTCCGTCGCGCCATTCCAGAGAAGAATCGCAACAATAGGCCGTGGCCGACAAGGTAGGGTGGCTAGCTGAGCTGGCTGCTAGTGTGTGCTACATGAAGGACTCGAAGGGTCCCTCGATGACATGGATTGGTGCCACCTGGCACTAGTTAGGGAACCTACCCAAACGGCTTTGCCATTCAGGAGCCAGGGGCGCGCGTTTCCCCCTGGCCACGGAAAAGGCAGACCCTTGTCGGGCCCCCATGTCACCAGGCCAACCGGGCCACCAGGTCGACTGTGCCGACTGGGCCACCAGGCCGACCGGGCCGATGGGCCAACCGGGTCGTCGAGCCGCCTCGGGTTGGGCCACCCCCTCGGGTCGGGCCGCCTTCGGACCGGGCCACCCACTCAGGTTGGGCTGCCTTTGGTCCTGGCCACCCCCTCGGGTCGGGCCACCGTCTCGCGCCCGGCCTCCCTTCTTAGGCCGGGCCACTCCCTTCAGGGACAGGTCGGACTCACGGACTGGGTTGGACATGCAAAACAGGTCGGACCCCAGTGTGATCCTGATTAGCCGAATAGACCTTTTCATAGTATCTCGAGCTACGAGTGTCTGATCGATGAACCACCTGTGGCAATGGAAACATTAGAGTAAGTTGGTACTTTTGGCATAACCTACTTCAGGTTTGGACATAGTTGGGGTATGGTCAGGTTGGTTTTAACCTAAAACCCAACTGGGCCCCTGGAATTTAAATGCCAATAACTCACAGACCGGTTTTCCGATTGACGTGTCGTCTATTGCGTTGTGTCCCCTATGACAAGGAGGACTTTTGAGATACATCTACTTGGGTCTTCATCATACGTGGAGTATTGACCACTAGCTCATGGAGCAGATCCTCCTAGAGAAGAGCAAGCAGTGTATGGAAACCAAGTAACTGGTTGATACCTGATGACTGCTGACCTTTGGACTCGGAGTGTTTCGACTAGCCCAGTGGAAATCACCTCTGTGTGACGTGGCAAGCCCACAACGTGGAGAGCCTTTGTTTGACGTGGCATAGCCATGATAATTCACAGGAGGAGTGACTCAGTAGGCTACGAGGGGGAGCTCTTCTATGTGAGCACGACAGACCCACAGTGGGGAGCCCCTCTATATGATGCCGCAAACCCACAGTACTCGAAAGGAGGAGTACCACAGCAGTCCAGAAAGGTGGGAATCACCTATGTGTGACACGGAAGCCGCATTGTACACATTAGAGGAGGAGTACACCATTAGTCAACTTTCCAACAGAGTGACTGGGGTTGTTACATGATACAACCCCGTAGAATAAAATCCTGGTTTAAGCTGAGTCAGGGAATTTTATGTTCACCTCAAGATTGAGATGGGTTACAAGATAACTTAGGTATATGTATGGGAATATACCTAAATAAGGGTTATCCATTGAATATTTCCTTTTTGGTTATCCTTGTTGGATATTGTGAGTCCTTGAGGGTCTTCAGGTCCCTACTAACTATCATTATACTCACCCATACACGAGCTATGTCTGCACCTCGTTGTGTTGGATATAGATGACAGATAGCACTAACGGAGGCCGAGATCTCCAGGACTAGACAACACCCTGAGTTGGACCTTATGATGAGTCGGTACACAGAGGATTCTGACAGACCTGGAGTGCTAAGGTGTCCATTTGTACTGACCCTTCAAGTAGGAACCCTGGAGGATGATCTAGGAGCTGATCTTTACCTCTCAGCTATTTTTCCCTTTTTCAGTTTTAATTGTTTTCATTTTTACCTGTACTTTACTATTGGGCTTGTATTTCCAGCCCCTTTTTTACATTCTAGCACTTCTTCTCTATACATTATTTCTTAGCGTTTTTCTTCCATTTGTGTACTCTGTTGTGTGTGTTTACTTTATATAAAGGAAATTACATCCCAGCTTAGAGATTTATGCCTTTGGTGCTAGTCGCCAACCCCTGGCCTATGGAAGGCGGGCTTGGGGTGGTCACGAACGGGGCTCGAGGATGGGTCGTGAAAAACTCGTATCAGATGAGTCGGTTCTATCGCAGAACATAAGACTCTGATCATTATTTTCTGTAAAGAAATAGTTTTAAGGGTACTAAGTGTGTTTTTCAGTTCAGGGAGTCCAATGTTGGTGTGGTGGCTGACACATTAATACACCAGGACCGTGACTTCTGATTTCTGACTCGGTGCAAGAAAACACTCATTACGTGTGTGTTTTCAAATGTTTTCTGTAAGTCAGTTCAACTAGGTCAGCTCACCAGGTATAATCTTTTGACTGTGTCACGTCTGTTTCTTTCAGGTTACCTCCACACAGAGCCCTGAGAGTCATACGCTCTGACAGCCCATAGAGAGAAGAGGCTTCAGGGCAGGTCCCTTTACCAATGGAGGCACCAGTGGTACCACTTCTCATTGGGCCACCGATTCCACCTGACCCAACAGCAGATGATGCACACCACTTGAGCACATTGCATGGGTTCCAATACAAGATTCCACCAGGGTTACGGGGAGAGATGGACCCATAGGTGTTTTAGGATTGTATAGAGGCTGTGGTGAGAGTATTCAGGCTAGTAGGGACACTAGATAACTAAATGGTGATACTTGCTGCCAGTCTCCATCAAGCAGCAAGAGGCAGATGGTAGAGCCTAATTCTCCATGTGCATGATGAGGCGACACTTCATAAAACAGACTTCGATAGCCTATTCCGGATAGAGTTTGTACCAGCAACCCTTCGAGAGGTTTGGATACAGGAGCTACTACATCTATTGTAGGGTAGCATGACAGTGGCGTAGTACTCAGCAAGGTTCACTGACCTCTCACGATACTCCACGGATATGGTACGGGTCCCATTCTTCAGGGCCCGGACCAACAAGAAGGGGCTCAGGCAAGTGATTAGGGCTTCGATGATCTCCCTTAGCATCCTAACGCAGGAAGGGGTGTTATAGACAACCCTCTTAGTAGAGAGTTTTCTTGCTGAGCAGACACCAGCAGTAAGACCCACTACTAGTCGACATGTAGCAGAGTCTTCTAAAGGTAGTAGTATACAGATGATGCAGAGGTCCAAGTGGACTAGAACCATGGGTGGATGACCATAGGACTCAGGATCAGTTGTGTAGGGAACCCGAGGTAGTGACTTAACTGCCACTAGCAGGCAGTGTTGCCCATGCAGCGGGAAGGGACATATAGCTCGTGATTGTCCGACCCAACGTTCAGAATATCATCAGAAAATTGAGGGACCTCCCAGGCAGAGGCAGAGGTTCTATCAAGGCGGTTTGCAGGTCGCAGGTGGATGTGGAAGATGATAGGGTCGATCAACTGGTAGTGTATGACGTATTGTGGTGTTTCCACCACCACCACCAGGAGGTCCCCCCCGATCACAGGGAGTCGGTGAACAGGGGAGAGCTAAGTTTCAGGAAGCTGAGGTCTAGGACCATGGTTCTACAGAGATGATTTGAGGTACTATCTGTGTCTACTCCACCATAGTTGTAGTTCTTATAGACACATGTGGCAGTCATTCATTCATAGCCACTTCCCTCCTTTGGAGCTCGGAGATTCTGACAGAGTCGTTGGCTTGATCCATACAGCAAGAGACTCCTACGGGAGCAGAATCGACGATTATGCATGAGTGACCGCAGTCTGAACATACTCTAGGAGGGGATAGCTTCGGTTGGGATCTCTTCGTAACAGCATAAAGGCCTTTTGACGTCATCTTGGTTATGGACTCGTTATCTACATCCCATTCTTAGATTGATTTTATTAGGCGCAAGGTGTGGTGTGTCCACACAGATGGGATAAGGCTCAACTTAACTGGAGAGAAGGGGACATCTTCTACATAGGATAGACTTACTCGGAGGATGGTGCAGCTGATCACTCACCAGTTGGCTTGCCTTACCCTCAGAGCAGTATATGTGGAGAGTCTGACTTATCCTGTAGTAGTGGACCGATACATGAATGGTTTCCCTAACGATGTTCCAGGACTACCTCCTTGTAGAGAGGTGGACTTCTACATTGACTTGTACCCTAGGATGACACTGATATCTACTCCAACATATCGGATGGCTCCCGCTGAGTTTTGTGAGTTGCAGGTATAGCTATAGGACTTGTAGGGGAAGGGATTCATCTGGCCCAGTGTTTCTCCCTAGGCAGCCCCGATTCTATTCGCCACGAATGTTGATGGGAACTTGAGACTCTTTGTCGACTACCGTCGCCTGAACCAGGTGACTGTGAATAACAAGTACCCTCTCCCATGGATTGAAGATCTATTTTATCAGCTCAAGAAAGAAAAATGGTTCTCAAAGATAGACCTCAGATTAGGCTATCACCAACTCAGAGTTCAAGATTAGGATGTGTAGAAGACGACCTTCAGATGTAAGTACGACCACTATGAGTTCTTGGTTATGCTTTTCGGTATAACCAACACTCCTTAATTGTTCATGTTTCTCATGAAAAGGATCTTCGAGCATTACCTTGATCGCTTTGTCGTGTTCTTAATTGACGACATTTTCATCTACTCGACTACTGAAGAGTAGAATGCCTACCATTTGCAGTAAGAAATGGATACACTCCGAGTGCGCATTCATTATAATAAGCTCTTGAAGTGCCAGTTTTGGATTTGAGAGGTTCACTTCTTGGGAAACGTATTCTAGGAAGCTAGAGTTGTAGTAGATCCAGTGAATATTGAAGTGGTACTTGCTTGGGATCCACCCTGGAGTGTGATGGAGGTACAGAGTTTATTGGGTTTGGCTGGGTACTACCGAAGGTTCGTTCCAGACATCTCCAATTTTGAAGAACCACTATCAACCTTGATGATGAAGGGGAAACCCTTTGTGCGGTTGCAGAGATGCCATCAGAGCTTTCATGAGTTGAAAAAAAGGCTAACTAGTGCCCCCATCATGAGGCTTCCAGAGGACGTCGTAGGGTATGTAGTTTACTGCGATGCATCAGGTATTAGAAATGGGTGTGTCCTGATGCAGGAGTGAGTAATGACAGCATATGGTTCTTGGAAGCTAAGATAGAATGACTAGAACTACGCTACCCATGAACTATAGTTAGAAGTAGTGGTATTTGCCTTGAAGATGTGGTGGCACTATCTGATGGGAGAACGTTTTATAGTCTACTTTGATCACAAGAGTCTCAAGTATATATTCTCATAGAAGAACCTGAACCTGATATAGTGGCGATGGATTGAGTTCCTCTAGGACTATGAATTCGAGATAGTCTATACTCTTGGGAAGGGGAAAGTTGTTGCGGATGCTCTCATCAGGAGGACTAGTATACAGCTTCTAGGAGAGGTGACATAGTAGCTGGTTTCTTATAGATATTGTTTGTGGATGGGGGTGAAGCAACCTATCTACAGTCTCTCACAGTCACTCCACCACATCTTCAGTAAGTCAGGGAGGAGAAGTGTGGGTACACAAACTGCGATACTCAATGTACTCAGATATCCACAGGTCAAACACCTGATGGATTTGTTAAAGGTGGGGAGCACGTCATCCTCTTCATAGGACGTACCTTGGTACCAGTTTCACTTCAGGAGGAAGTGTTGAGGGAGTTCCACACATCCCCATTAGAGGTACATCCAGGATTGGAGAATATCAACCAGGACCTCAGACGACAGCATTGGTGGCCAGGTATGAAGAAGGAAGTAGTAGATTTTGTCTCTCAGTGCCTCCCTTGTCAGCAAGCGATGGCGGAACCCCAGGTACCAGCAGGCTTGGTATAGCCCTTAGAGTTTCCAGAATGGAAGTGGGATGGGATATCCATGGACATCGTGAAGGGTCTTCTTGTATATCCAGGAGTCACAATTCGATATGGGTGATCATTGACCGACTCACTAAGTTGGCCCACTTCCTACCGATCAGGGAGTAGGGCTTAGTAGAGATCTTGGGACTCCCCTATGTACAAGAGATTGTGTGTTTTACTTGAGAACCTACTTCTATTGTCTCCGAACATGACGCACGGTTTACTTCCCGGATATGGAATGGGTTACATGAGGCTTTCGGGACACAACTTTATTTGAGCACCACCTTCCATCCTTAGATGGATGGTCAGACTGAGAAGACCATTCAGAATATCGAGTACATGCTTCATGCTTGTGTCTTTGACTTTGGTCGCATATGATAGGACCACTTTCCTTTGGTCGAGTTTTCATAAAACAATAGCTATCACTCCACCATCAGTATGGAACCCTTTGAGGCCATGTATGGCCGACCTTGTAGATCACCATTGTGTTGGACAGACCCAGGGGAGTCAGCACTAGTGGGACCATAGTTGGTACGGGCTACCATGAAGAAGGTGCACATCATCTAGGAGTGGATGAAGACTATGCAGAGCAGGCAGAATTCATATGCATACAGGAGACAGAGACCTATAGAGTTTGAGGATGGAGACCACCTCTTCTTACGTGTCACCTTGATGAGGCCTACAGATATTTGTCCGAGGAGGCAAGTTATCTCCACAATTCATCAGAACTTTCTAGGTCCTCATCAGAGTAGGCGAGGTGGATTACCGCCTGGCTCTACCACCTCAATTTCATCGGGTACACGATGTCTTCCATGTATCTCAGTTGAGGAGATACGTCCATGAACTTTACCACATCATCGACCATGGAGAGAAGGACATTGGTGACAGGGTGACTTTCACTGAGGTTCCAGTGGAGATTGAGGATTGATAGGAGCGGGTCCTTCATGGATGGTTGATACCTCTGGTGCACGTTCTCTAGAAGCATGGGAACCTCGAGGAGAGCACATGGGGGCAGGAGGCTCAGATGCATGCTCAGTAACCCCATTTGTTCCTTTAGTTAGTTTTGTAGCTTACAGGGACGTAAATCCCTTTGGTGGGGAGAATGTAAAGACTCAGAAATTTCGTCGAATTTTTTTTTCTTAAATTAATGGGATTTTTACGAGTCCGTAAAAATTTATGGGACTTGATTCTGAGGCCCAGTGTGCCCGGAATCAATTTCTGAAGTTTTTTTCAGGTACGTTTAGTAAAAGTATGAGTGGGATTTTATAACCTTTTAACTGGTGCTCGGAATTCAAATTCGAGGGCGCTGTAGAATTCGCAGCATCAGTGATTTCATAATGATACCTTCACTGTAGTTGTGTTCTAACGATAATGGAAGTTAAATTTTGGATTTTTAATTAAGTTAAATACTAATAATAGTTAACGTATTTTTATTTTGTGGTGGTTAAAATATCCAAGTGGAGGTTAGAGGTTGGGGACACCACATGATAACCTCCCATGAGAGGTTATGGTGGTGGAGCCCACCCCCACATAACCACCCTTGATTGGATATACATGGTGGGGCCCACACTGGATTTAAACCTCATCTAACCCCCCATTTATGTAGGAGAAAACTCTTCCCCTTACTCCGAAATTTAATTGAGACAACCCACCCCATTGATTTTTTTATGTTTATCAAATTAACTAAACTGCTTTTGAATCCATTTCAATTCTTTCAAAACATTAAAATAATAGATAGCATATTATTTTATTTTGGGGTTTACAACTTTCATTTGGGTGGGACTTTGAGAGAGGATTTGGAGGAATTTGGAGACCTTCAAACTCTCAATGAAGAATGTGAAGAACACCTCTTCATCGTTCACCAAATATCGTCAAACTCCTTTATCAATCTTCAACCAGGGAAAGGAGTGGAAGAACCACTACCCACGAAGAATGCCGAAAACGTTATCTTCAACCCGCGTTTTCCGAACTCTTCCTCTTCTGTCATTGACAAAATGACACCGCCTTCCCACGACTTCATCAATGATAACCATCATACGAGTTAGGGGGATTTGAGTTGAATTTATTCCCGACCTTTGTCGTTCAATTTATAGTTCATGAACCAAATCATAAAACCATAACGTGGAGGTCTCGGACCGCACAAACATAGACAAACCCTCCCCTTTGATTGTTCTCGTTTGTTGATGATGACGATGGAACAATGGTGCTACTCTAAGATAGGATCACAATGGAGGAATGGTCTGCAGCCTACAGTCCATGAAAATACATGTGGTGACTACAAATGAGCCGACCGTGGAAGAAGCTGGGGGCGCAAGGGCCCCCGGGTCACTGAAGGGGCGCGGTGCCATCGCGCCGCGCAGAGAACCGAGATGTGACCAGGCGGGTCATGGCGGGGTCGAAGGGGCGCAGTGTCATCACCCTGTTCCAGAAGAAGGAGCCACTGCCATGTGGGTCGTGGCTGCAGATGGGATGGGTGTGTTGTCGCCGCGCCTTTCAGGAGAATAAACACAGACATATGGCACGACGGACATAGTAGGGTGGCTGGCAAAGCCGGCAGTTAGTGCACGATATAGGAGGGACCTGGACTGGCACCACCTAGCACCAGTTTGGGATCCTAATCAAACAGATTTTCCGTTTGGGAGCCAGGGGTCACATGTTTCCCCTTGTTCGCGGTTAAGGTAGACCCCGGTTGGGCCGCTGGGTAGCCAGGCCGACCGGTCCGACGGCCAAACCGGGTCGCTGGGCCACCTTCATGTCAGGCCACCCCCTCGATTCTAGCCACCTTTGGGTTGGTTCACCACGCCACCCCCCTCAGGCTGGGCCACTCCTTTCAGGGCCAGGTCTGACTCGCGGAGTGGGTCGGACCCCCGTCCGAACCAGATTAACGGAATACACCATTTCACCGTATCTTGGGCTACAAGTGTCCTATCGATGAACCTTCTATGGAAATGTAAATCTTAGAGCGAGACTGTACTTTTTTCATACCACGTTGAGGTTTGGACATAGTTGGGGTATGGTTAGGTTGGTTTCAACCTAAAAACCAATCGGTCTCCTACAACGGAAATGCCAATAACTCACAGACTAGGCGTCTGATTGATGCTCTGTCTGTTGTGTTGAGTACCCTATGACGAGAAGGACACGTGAGATACTTCTACTTGGGACTTAGTGATAGTTGGAGTATCAACCATTAGCTTTTGGAGCGGATCCTCCTTGAGATGAGAAAGTGGAGTATGAAAACCTAGTAAATGGCTGATACCTGATGACTACTGACCTTTTAACTCTGAGTGTTTCGACTAGACCAGTGGGAAGCCCCTCTGTGTCACTCGGGAGGCCCACAGTGGGGAGAGCCTCTGTGTGATGTGGCAGACCCACAGTACTCGACAAGAGGAGTACCTCAGTAGTCTACGAGGGGGAGCACCTCTCTATGAGCGCGGTAGACCCACATTGGGAAGCTCCTCTATGTGACGCAGCAAACCCATGTTACTCAACTAGAGGAGTACCACAGTAGTCCAGGAAGGTGGCAAGTGCCTCTGTGTGATGTGACAAGACCACTGTACTCGTTAGAGTAGGATTACAACATTAGCCATGTTTTCGATAGTGTGACTAGGGTTGTTACTTGATACTACCCCCTAGAATAAAATCATGGTTTGAGCTGAGTCAGTTACTTTTGTGTTCACCTCATGATTGAGATGGGATACTAGATAATGTAGGTATATGTATGGGTATATTACAAAGTAAGGGTTATACATTGAATTGTTACTTTGTGGTTATCCTTTTTGGATATTTTGAGACATTGAGGGTCTCAGGGTCCCTACTGAGTATCATTATACTCACCCCTCCACGATCTATGCCTGCACCTCATTGTATTGGATGCAGACGACAGACAGTGTTGACGGAGGATGAGGGTGCCTGGAATGGACGGTACCCAAAGGTGGACCTTACGACGAGTCGGTACAGAGAGAAGTCTAATGGACGTGGAGTGCTGAGGTGGCCATATATACCTACCCTTTAGGTAGGAACCCCGAAGGACGATACTTGAGCTGTTATTTACTTTTATATTATTTGTCCATTTTCAAGTTGTACTTTCTTTCTGTTGTACCAGTACTTTAATATTGGGCTTGTATTTCCTACCCCTTTTTATTTTCCAGCACTTCTTCTGTATACAGTATTGCTTAGTGTTTTTCTTCCAGTTGTGTACTCTGTTGTGTGTGTTTGCTTTTTATAAAGGAAATGCCTTCCCAGCTTAGGGATTTATGCCATTGGTGCTAGTCGCCAACCCCTGGCCTATGGAAGGTGGGCTTGGGGTAGTCATGGCATGGGTCCCAAAGACGGGTCGTGACATGAGAGATAATCTGTCATGCCTGAAGGACAATGTTGTGAACAAGGAGAACGACTCAAGGTGATTAGATCATTATGCTATCACCCAATGTTCCACCAATTCCTGTTATAGATCATGGATAATATTTTAATGAATTTATAGGAATTATAATTGGGTTTATTTAATTTTATTAATGATTTATCCTGAATAGGGTTAAATTGATCAATTTCCAGACTAAAAAAGTTCTCAATATTGAAGTATTTTTTAGTATAAAATTAATTTCTAAAATTAATGTGAATAATACCATCTTCATGGTTTTGGGATTCACTATCGTGTTTCTCTATAATATTTATTTGACATTATGATTATTCATAATGTTCTTACAGTTTATTCATTGAATATTGTGAAATCCATGTTTGTTATAGTCCCAATCGACATTTCCCCTATGTGCAAAAACCTTTAGAAATGTAATATATATAAATATTCTCATCCATCAACATTTATTATATATAATGACATTAAATATGACTCACACACTACATTAATATGGTTTTGTAAATGTCTATTTATTCTTTAATATTACCTATGAGTCATGTTTCCCATTTTCATGACATTATTTGAGGAATACTGTTAAGATTTATGAGAACTATATTTTATTTAAACTTTACTTAATAGATAATTTAGTTGTTTAAATTGAATGATCCTAAATGGACCTCATATATAGTTTTCAAATATTTCATTAAAAAATATACAAATTCTATTTGTTATGAATATTATATTATCATTCTTAAAACCGTACTAATTTAGACAACAAATGGATGATTTAATATTCACCAATGGTCATTAGTATTCACTTGAAATTGAATATAAACCCTATAAAGATCCACGAATTAAGGGTTTACTTTGATATAAACCCCCAAAAATTGAATGCCTATAAATATTTAATATCTTATAAATCCAATTTTAAGACTAAAAATTGGATTCAATAATTTTAAAATTCATAGGTATAATAATTCACGAAAAAATATGTTAGATTATTCTAAACATGTGGGTGATTTTTTTAAATCCCACCAAAACATATAGATTAAAATAATTTGGAAGTATCATTGTCTATAAAATACATTTTTTGATTAATTAGAGTTATTTATGAAAGTAAATGAATGAGATATTTTCATTTATTTAAAGAAAAATATTATTTCATAATGATTTATGTTTTAAATTTAAATTTTATATACCACTTAAAAATTGTAATCATTTGTTAATTGAATTTTTAAGAGAACCATCATTATCCATAATTCATTCAATACATTAATTATTATGGCAGTTATAATTTAATTTTAAAAATTTCATCATAAAAATTATTTTTATTTAAAAAAACATATAACAATATCATTTGTCTTTCAAGAATCCTTTTAACATACCCTTAATATGCTATAAAATCCGTTGAAAAAACACCTTCAATGTATTCTAACATTACAAAATTATGAACAACAAACCTTCAATTTTACATCAAATGGGTTCATATTTTACATAGAAGATATATATTTTTATATTTTTATATAACTCATTAATGATTTAGTTCAACTAAAACTCTATTTATGGATTGAAAATATTTTCTATTCTCATTGGTGGATATAGAATGTATTTTATCCTCCCCATATCTTATCATGGTCATCATCACCCCCATATATTGATCTTCATAGGGATCCAATGATTATAAAAATCATAAATATGTGATAAATATGATTTATTCACACTTCTTGTAATAAAAATATAAAATTATTGATGAGAAATATTTTTACAGCGGAACAAATATTAATTATTTTGTAGGTTGGAATAACATATGTCATGTATTTAGGAGTATATTGAACATTTTATATGTCATTCTATAATTATCGGTAAATATAATTTCATCCAATTATTCTTATACATTTTTACAATACTATACACATATCGTATACATACTAATAATCACAAGACATTAATAATTTTTGGTAAACAAATACTATAAATAACCACATAAAACATTATGTTTCATTATAAAATACAGTAACATATTCCACTTATTTTTCATTTTCGTATATATTTGAAAATGAAACATTAAAACTAATGAATATAGTCTTCCATCAAGTGAAACATCATCCTAAAAAGACAACACTTGTATTGTCTTAAAGCATTAAAAATGATATTTTAATGTTATTTTTCCAAAATATATATCTTCCAATTTATTTATTTATCATGAAATATGATTAACATGCATTGCATCTCACATAAGATCCTATAAAATAAAAAATCTCATATATGATAATTTTTTTACATTCCTTATACTCTTAAAAAAGATAAAATTAATTAATTATTCATGTAGGGATGTCTTAACAGCCACGTTAGCAAATAAATTAATGTTTTTAAGAATATTCAATCCCCATTGAACACAAATTCTTGAGTACTAAATAGTATAATTATTCTCTATCACATTTGGGGACTCTTTCAAATCTATTGTAAATATCTAAAAGATTTAATTAGGCTCTGTCATATTTTTTACAGTCATGAGTGTGGATTATTATAAACGTTTGGGAATGTGATTGAGATTTTTTGGTGTGAATTAAGATTCCCTAATATTGTTTCAAATTATTCTAAGATGATTTGAAGATGGTCTGGTTCATTGAGTTGAAGATGAATGATTGGAAAATTAACCTAGATTTTACATTTTGGTATTTAATATTTTATAGTAAATAAAATATTAGAATGGTATACAAGTTCTATGGGATACATTTTATTACAGCACATATAAAGATATTGAAGTGTCATGAGTTAACCTTGATAGGTAATATATTTTACAAGATTAGGTAATACATTTACTATCATTAATATATTATATGGAAAATACAAAATCATTACATTAAAATATAATATACATTATGAAGGGAATTTTGAAATTGTGAGAAATGAAAATAATTGATACGTAGTCTATTTGAATTTTATAAAAAATAGTATCTACGGTGTATATTGGATGAGTTAAATAGAAAAAACATTGCATTGATAATTAATATTTCTATGGAATGCATAATATTTTTTATATTTATATAGAAATATTTAAAATTCACGACATTACTAGTATATAAAAATATTTATGATGATACAAGATATATTCCATGGTTTCATAGAATATAGAAGATTAAAAAAAGTTAAATTTTGAAAATCATTAAAGGTAATATGATAAAACATTTTTTTTATTTGAAATATATTTCATTTAAATATTATGATTTATTTCTTTCACAATTGTTATTATTTAGTAGATTTAAATCTAATGATGTCATGTTTTTCATAATGGAATAAAACATCATGATGATAGTAGTTGACCTATGATTCATTCTATGTTAGCTTAATAAATGATTGATTTCTACAGGTTTATCAAGTGATTCTGATCATTAAAATTTTAAATTTCATATTGGGGATCAAATATTCATAGTTATTTTAATATTATATTTATCAATTTGAATTTACAAAGGTGCGAGTTTATAAATTATGTGGATTCCTTTTCTAGATTTTCAAATATTTAAATAGTAAAAATCTCTTATAAACAACAGATATCTTCATTAAATAATATATTCCAAAATAGTAAGAATAAATGATAAGATACACACCTATTGATATATGTAGATAAAATTATAGAATTATTAACTATCGATGCCATAATTTTATTGTAAAAATTGAGAATACAAATATTGAGTTTCTCAAAAAAAGTTATAAATTTAAATTCATTAGAAACTAGTGATAATTTAACTAGATTATTTTCATAAAAATGTAAAAATGTTTTTACTCTGAGTTTTTTGTATGAAATTTTTTTATTATGAATATGTTATAAAGGAAATATAAATAAAAACAAATCTTTCCCATCCATTTTGGAATTTAATTTATAATTTGGTTGGAGTTATTATAAATTACCCTTGGGATTCTATTATTATTGGAATGTAAATTTTGTTTAATGATTATACCTTCCCATAAATTTTTTTATAATTTATGATACTAGTGGAAACATTTCTTATCATACTTTAACCAAACATGGGAAGGATGTAGTCTATAAAATTGGGATGGAACTTGTAAAAAATATTATGTGAAAAATGTTTTATTTTTGCTATATAAAATTGAATAGGGATATAAATATTAATTGGACCATGATTATACAAAATCACACATTTTAATTTTAGGTATTAAATTTAAAACTCTAAATAACCATAATGCATCCCTCCTTTTCAATATTACATTAGATTCTTGAGAACCACAATTAAAATTGTAACAATTATTGGATCCCTTTTATTTGATGTTTTCAGTTGACTTGAAATACAAAAATACTAAACAAAGTTAATTCAATTAGTAAAAATTTATTTTATTTAAATAATTTTCATGGATCCATCGATATGATTGTTTCTTATAATATTATTTTTAGATAATAAGTCATTGATGTTTCTACAATGAATTGTAAACCATTTAAGAGATATTACATAAGTACATTTCTATAAAAAAGAATTGTAGTGGTTGATGGAAAAGTCAAGAATGGTTTTTTGATGTTTTTATTTGAAAGTGTTTTTCAAAAGGGAACGTGAATCAAATATGACAAAGAAATATGGTATAATATAGAGAGAATATTTAAGGTGAACTTCAATGTGAAAGAATCTATGATACAGTTTTAGGGAATTTTTTTGAAGATTTTCGAATGGATGATAATGGGGAAATTGTTGAGTATATCACAATGTAAAAAAAATTCAGTAATATCAATGATTTTGGAGAAACATTGGAAGATCAACCACTGTTAATACAGTGATGATAAATTCCCTAGATATAATTTACTAAAGGATATTTATATTTGAAGATATATATTATTTAACTCTTCATGAGGTATATCAATATATTTTTTCTTATGCAATGAGACAAGAAACCTATTTTTAAAGATAATTTCAAATTGAAAAATTTTATTTATATATAATGCTATGAAAAATATCATTCCTAAATAAAGTAAAAATAAATCATTTTTAAATTTAGAAAGGGTGGAGAATGTGATAGAAAATTTTCCCTCACAACAAAAAAGATAATAAATTGTTAATTAAATGTAACCACTTAAATGGTCAAAATTGGGATATTACGGAACTTTTTAGTTGGTTCCAAAAATAATATATATGGTGAGTTTTAAGATTAATAAAGGAAAGATACAATATAAAATAAAAATGGGTTAAGAGATGAAAATGATTTATGAGGCATGCATAAAAAATTTTGTGGTTCATATGAAGAATGAGAAGAATACTGTTTCTTAATGAAGATGACTAATAGTTCATTACATCTAGTTAATTTAACTAATAAATGTAACACCCGAGACTTTTATATGAAATATTTTGTTTTTATGTTATATAAATCATTAAAGGGATCATTCACTACACACAACAATAGCTAGGCTTGCTTTACACACAATCACGACCTTCCTCCATAGCTTGCGTCGTACGCAATACTGACTTACACTAAACAACGATATGATATTAAATTATTATTAAAACTAGCTGTTATGAATAGTAGTAACAAATTTTTGAAATTTTTTAAATTTAATCTTTCAAAATGAACTTTATTTTTGGATTCGGAATATCGAAATTAGCCTAGGGTTAAATTTTGGAATTTTTCTGAAAACATTCAATTTTGGATGAATAGTGAAAACATTGGGTTACTATTTAAAAATAGAATTTTTATTTAAATAATTATTTATTTTATTTAAATTTATCTTAGGTCAAAATTGATACATAATACCTTTATATGTTCAAATTAATTCATTGGAGTCATTTTATAATAATTTTAGATATATAAAAATCTTATTGAACTTTTCACCATCTTTTACCCACCTCCTAGGAGAATTTGCAAATTTACATAAAACATAATTTTACCGCTTCTGTGAGGGAAACTTCAAAAAATCTGAGAGACACAGTTAATTTCAGTAAGTAAAATGTGGTTCAATGAGATAAAGATAATTTTTGGTGAATAGTAACTTTTTACTTTTTTACCACAGTTAAAAGTAAATAGGGTAATTAAGGTTAAATATGATATTATTATCACCATAACACATGTCCTAATTCAATTGGATAAATGTAATTAGACCAAAAAACCCTTAGGAATAAAATATGACCATTTAGGCCCACTTGATTTAGATTAGGACATTTATTATTAATTTATTTAAATAAGGGTTAAAATAGTTAAAATCAATATTTAATAAGTAAATCATTTTTAATATCGAGTTATACATAAGATAAATTCGATTATAAATATTCATTAGAAATATAAAAATATTTCCAACATAATTGTATTTAAATTATAATTTTTAGACATTATATAATTTAATTTACTTATGACACAAAGATGATGCAGTTATTATCTTAATAATGAATTATTGACATAATTGATGTTATAAATATCCAAATAAATGTAATTTGAGACTTTTTATGAATTAAAATAATTTTCTAGGATAATATGACATGTTATTATTGATATAAGTAGCTTTCTTAGAACTAATATTTCTGTTATGAGATTCACAAAAATCAATTACCAGATAGTGTCAAAATTGACATAAAATAGTTTTTAAAACTAATATTATATTATTAATTGTTATTTTATTCCTAAAAATCTAAGTATCGGCCAAATGTCTTAGATAAGGTTATATATATTAATAATAAACAACGTGGGTTTATTTTGGCTTGTTATGGTATGTTTATTAACCTTATAGTGTAAGAAAACAAAAACACACGGTAAAAGTAAAATTATCTAACTTAAAGTTAAATCTAAACGATAAAGTTAAAATAGATACCTAAACTTGTCAAAATTCTATTGGATGAGAGTATTTAGAACCATCCCCACATTATCTTCTAAATAAATCAATTTGGAGCTATTTATAACCGAATATTACTTTATAATAAAATAATATTTTTAGTTTTTCGAAAGGTGCCCCTCTCCTCCCTTATAAAAGGGCACCTCCTCCCTCTCTTCCTCACACCACATTGAGAATTCATGCATTTCTGAACCCTGCCAAATTATCTTCTCCACTTCTATAGAAACATCCTAGAGGTCCTGGTATTCTTCAATGACCAATTTTAGTGCCCTAAAAGGAGGTCTCAAAGAGGCGCTTCAAAGAAGAGGTAATGTCCGATACCGATTCTTTCAAATTTATTTATTATTCAACATCTTCTACTGTAGATGTTTCATTATGAAGTAATAACATCAGTATCACTCATATACTGGTATGTTATTATATGTATGAAACAACCCTATTTCACCATCTATCCATTCTATGTAAAACGAAATCACCGCGGGTGCGTACGTACGGAATACCGTCTCCACGCCGTGGTGTAATCTATTTTCCACCACCACCTTACTTGGATGGGTATAATGGTGAAAATAAATAACTATATATATTTCATTTAAAGTTATATTGATTCTAAAATAGTATACATACACACCAATACAATTACATGATCATGGGAACAATATCGTCGCTCGTGCGTACATACGGAATACCGTCTCCACGATGTGATGTGACTCGTTCTACATGATCTTCATTGCATAATGATTATATAAATGAATTGAATGAATTAATATGATATATATTACAATAATATAATTCTTTAAATGAGGTATCTATAACCTAAAAAGAAGAATAATATTTTATTCGACACAACACGCATAAGAACAAAAAGAAATAAACACCCGAATAAGAAGTAACAATGAAATATTACTAATATGAAGCTAATAATATGACCATATATGATATCATAGAAATAAGTATGATTCTGGAAGAAGTCAATAACATTATTTAAATCATTATACAGGAGGTTTGGACACTTACGAAGAAAATCAAGCCTAATGTAAGGGAAATTTTCACAATCCCATTTTTATCCGAGATTGTTTATACTTGGGTATTTACTGGGGTGTATTTTATCATCCACATCCATGTTTTCTCAATATGTAATAATATTTCCATCCACCTAAAATTGATTAAATCCAATATTACCCTTCTTTTAGTTTTTAGTAAAAGATAGGAAATGAATCTTTTGTCGTTTTTCAAACGAGGTACTTTTTGACTTTTCCGACAAAAGTACGAGAAGAATGTTTTTTTAACTTATACGGCATGAATGGATTTTTAAAACATTATTTCCAGGAAGCATCATTTATAAGTTTTCATGTTTATTTTTAATCAAATTCTTTTAGTTTAAAATAATATGTCATGTTAAGAAAGGATAAATGTTTTTGAAGCAGAAAGGATATTATCCTCAAGAATGGAGTTCAAGTGTTTTATCAAAATTATTTTCCATCTAAGAGAATATAAGGTTCTGTTTCTATTCCTATTATTAAATTGATTTTATTATGTTGTGATGGAAATATTTTTATGAATTCATGTATCTTATATGTATTATTTTATGACGTCACGATGTTTAAGATTCCCATTTTTATTACATGGGTTATGCTATGATGTATGGTTTGTGATTTTGTGGCACACATAATAATGGTATAATTATGAGATGGGTGGTACCTATATCTCCTTCCAATTCATTGGGTAAATATTTTATATCTCATGAGATAGACATGGCTAGAACGGCAGGTTAAACCGGTTCAGTGAAACAGGACTGAAACGAGGAGTGAACTCTGTTCAGAAATGGACTTTGTCCACTAAGATAGTCTTGGAAATGAGTCTTGACTAATAAAAAATGATTCTCTATTATTATGTGTGTATTCCACAAAGCTTCATGTTTTATGTTCTGATTATTGTGATTACATTACACTACCTTGATTTATCACATGTTAAGAAATTATGATCTCTTTTGCTGGGTAAGATTTCCAAAATGTTATGTTCTTATGAATATGATGTGATTGATATTTCTTTTGTTTACCATTACTGAGCATTTAATATCATCCTTTTGTATGTTTTCTTTCCCCAGGTCAGGAAGAATGTTATTAAGTAAGATATTCCAAAATGGACTATAAATATGATGAAATAAATGGGAGACAATGTAGATGCTTTATGAACCAGTTGTTTATGTTTCCCAGTTTCTAAAGACATTATACCTATACGGTCCTTTCAAGATTTTGTTATATGTTGTAATAAGTATGCTTTAATTTTGAAGTAATATCCTTCGATGTAAATTATGAGTCGTTATAGTTGGTATCAGAGGAAAGGTATAGTCAACCTTTGGAAACTAGGATGTGAAAGCCTTAGTAAGAAACCTAAGGACATGTCTAAGCATAGAACACAATCTTAGTGTTTTAGAAATGGACAGGAACAACCTATGATAAGACCTTAAGTGTGAAAATTTATTCTTTATTGTGTGGTTTTCCTATTATAATTAGTGTTGCTCAAACTATTCTTCTTGGTTTTAGTCAATGGCTGGAACCCCAAAGAACCGTGTTAATGCGGAATGCGGCAGGCAATGCAATGATTGTCCCCCTAAGCAACCAAACGTTATGGGAGATGGAATGCAAATTCTTGTAGCCATGCTCACACAACTTTCTGAAGCTATGAATCATGCAGGACTTCCAAACTAGCAAAGTAAAGAGAAACATTCTGTTGAATCCTTCATGAGGCAGCGCCCACCTTAATTCCGCGGGTCTACTGATCCATTAGTTGATGAACAATGGATCAGTACCACTAAAAAGATATTTTAAGTTCTTTAATGTTCGGAACATGATAAAGTCATATTAGAAGGGTATCATTTGGAAGGTGATGTTGATCAATGGTGGAATCTTATCAAGAATATGAGGCAAAGGATGAAATTGAGTCCATGGAATGGGACGAGTTCAAGAACTTATTTTTAAATAATTACTTCCCACGTATTCTTCGAAAAAAGATAGAGAAGGAGTTTCTTGAACTGAAGAAAAAGGATGATGAATCGGTTGGTACCTTTGAAGAAAATTTTACAAGACATGCAAGGTACGCTTCTGGTATAATTATCCAACCTAAGAGTAAGATTGATCGATTCTTTAGTGTCTTAAAACCAAGACTTCTAAGGGCATTATCCATAAGGGTCTTCAATATCTATGAGGATATCGTTCGATGTTCTCTCAATGTTGAGATGGAGATTAGAGCAACCCATCGGTCATATGGGTTTTATAAGAAGAGGAAAAAGGAATTCAAAGGAAAATCTAAAGAGCACATTGAAAATAAGATGAGTTTTCCCTTATGCTCAAAGTGTGGAAAGAAACATGGAGGGAGTTGTCTTAAAAGGACAAGTAAATCTTTCAAATGTGGAAAGGAAGGTTATCGGTCAATTGAATGCCGCAATGATGGGAAGAAGATCTCTAGCGAGGAAAACAAAGAAAAGTCTACACAGAGTGCACCTCCTACACTTCAATGTTACAAGTGCAAGAAAATGGGGCATTATGCCAATCAATGACCTAATACAAGGGTTGTTGATGATTTTCGACGTCATAAAACTCTTATGGCTAAAGACAAAGGAAAGTCACATGCAATTTCTATCAGTGATGTGGAGTATGATAACGAAGTGGTGAAAGGTACACTTACCATCCCCTCAAAAGTAGAAAATGTTTTATTTGATTCTGGATACACCCACTCTTTTATTTCTGAAGAATTTTCTAAGGGTATAGTCGTATAACCTCAACAATTAGATGTTGAGTTAGATGTGACAACCCCTAACGGCACAACAGTCGCATCAAAAGTTTATAATTCTTCTCCGATTTATGTTTGTGGGAAAGTGATTCCTACAAATCTTGTGATCCTTCCTATAGTGGAATTTGATGAGATTCTTGGCATGGATTGGCTTTATCTATATGGAGCTCATATCAATTTCCAAATAAGTGAAGTCACATTTCATATTCTAGATCAATTTATAATCGTCTATCGATGCAAGGATGAACATAACCTTCTAGTGGAAATTTCTTCCATCTTATGGTTCTTGATTCCACTAAATGAGGGTTATTTATCTCAAATGGTTGGAGAGAAACTCACGATTAATAATATTCCCATTGTATTGGAGTTTGATGATGTATTTCTAGAGGAATTTCCGGGTCTTTCACCAAATCATGAAGTAGAGTTTTCAATAGAACTCATATTGACTGCTTCGCCTATTTCAAAGACACCTTATAGAATAGCCCAAATTGAGTTGAAGGAATTGAAGAAGAAAATCCAAGAGAATCTTGATAAGGGGTTCATACACCCTAGTTCGTCACCTTAGGGAGCACCTGTTCTGTTTGTTAAGAAGAAAGATGGATCAATGAGACATTGCATTGATTATCGAGAACTTAACAAGATGACTATCAAGAAAAAATATCCTCTCCCGTGCATTGATGACTTATTTGACCAACTACGCGGAGCTCAATACTTTTCCAAGATTGATCTTCGTTTAGGTTATCATTAATTAAGGGTCAAAATAGAGGATATACCAAAGACGGCTTTCTGTACAAGGTATGGAAACTATGAATTTATAGTGATTCCATTTGGTCTTACTAATTTCCCTACTATGTTCATGGATCTGATGAATAGAGTCTTTAGAGACTATCATGATTAGTTTGAGGTAGTCTTTATAGATGATATTCTTGTCTATTCAAAGAGCAAGGAAGAATATGAAGATCACTTGAGAATTGTATTGAAGACCCTAAGAAAGGAGAAGCTTTATGCCAAATTTACCAAGTGTGAATTTTGGCTTCAAAAAGTTACATTTTTGGGTCACATAATATCAAAAGAGGGGATATCTATGCATCCAGAAAAAAACAGAGGTTATCAAACGATGGTCGAGACCAACAACAGTAACTGATATCTGAAGTTTTCTTGGTTTGGCTGGATATTATCGATGTTTTTTGAACGTTTTTTCACGATTATCTAATCCACTCACTAGGTTGACTCGAAAAGGAGTTAAGTTCGTGTGGATAGAGGAATGTGAAGAGAATTTCAAGGAGTTGAAAAGAAGGTTATCCAGTGTACCTGTGCTCACACTTCCATTTAGTGGAGAAAGTTTTTTGATATACAGTGATGCATCCAAGAAGGGATTAGGGTGTGTTCTCATGAAAAACAATATAGTGATAGCTTATGCCTCACGACAGTTGAAAATACATGATCCAAATTACCCAACTCATGATTTGGAGTTACCTGCGTTAATATTTTCATTAAAGATTTGGAGGCATTATCTTTATGGAGAAAGGTGTGACATTTATACTGATCATAAAAGTTTAAAGTATATTTTCACACAAAAGGAGATGAATATGCGACAAAGAAGATGGTTGGAGCTGATTAAGGATTATGACTGCTCAACTCATTGCCACCCTGGGAAAGCAAACAAGGTGGAAGATGCATTATGTCGACAAGACCATTCTAGTTTATCCATGATGAGGATCACAAAAGATCCAATATTAAGGGATTTACAAAGGATGGATCTTGGAATTATAATGGAAGGGGAAATTATTATCTTTATCAAATGAATTTTCAACCATCTATACATGTGAAGATTAAGGAGGCAGAGAAAGAAGATGTAGAGCTACAAAAGAAGGTGAGAAATGTTCCTGAATACAACCTTGATTGTGATGGGATAATAATGTTCAGAAATCAGGTTTGTGTTCCTCCCATCCTAGAATTAAAGAAGGTGCTGCTGGATGAGGCTCATAGTTCTTCATTCTCTATTCATCCTGGAAGCACGAAGATGTATAGGGACCTAAAAGAGTACTTCTGGTGGGATGGAATGAAAAGATATGTTGATGAATATGTCTCTTGATGTTTGTTTTGTCAGCAAGTTAAAGGTGAGAGATAGAAGTCTAAGGGGATGTTACAACCATTACCCATACCTGAATGGAAATGGGAAAACATCACTATGGACTTTGTCACTGGACTCCCTAAAACATCCAAAGGCAATAATGCAATCTGTTTCATAGTTGATCGTCTTACAAAGTCTGCACACTTCATCGCTATTAGAGAGGATTTCTCTCTAGATCAGCTTTCCATGATATATGTAAAGGAAGTGGTAAGATTACATGTAGTACCACTATTTATTATATCTGATCGGGATCCGAGATTTATCTTGAAGTTTTGGTGAAGTGTTCAGCATACTCTGGATACAGAGTTGAGTTTCTGCACTGCTTATCATCCTTAGACAGATGGTCTATCTGAGAGGACAATTCAAACTCTAGAAGATATGTTGAGAGATTGCTATAGGAATTTCAAAGGTGGTTCGGATCAACACCAACCCTTGGTGGAATTTTCGTATAATAATAGATTTCACTCTAGTATTCAGATGGCTCCTTATGAAGCTCTCTATAGAAAGAAATGTAGGACTCCAACTTACTGGGATGAAGTTGGGGAAAGAAATCTATTTGGACCTGATCTTTTTGATGAGATGGTAGAAAAGATTTGATCTATTCAACAATACATAAGAGCATCTCAGAGTCGATAAAAAAGTTATGCCGAAAACCGAAGAAAAGACTTAGTGTATAAAGTGGTTGATAAAGTATTCTTAAGAATATCTCCCTGGAAGAGGGTCATGAGATTTGGAAAGAAGGGAATGTTGAGCCCTGGATATATTGGTCCTTTCGAAATACTGGATCGTGTTGGAAAGGTAGCTTACCAATTGGCGCTTCCACCAAATCTCTCTCAAGTTCACGATGTGTTCCATGTATCTAACCTGAGAAAGTACATACTTGATCCTTCACATGTACTCAGCTTAGAAGTTGTACCACTGGAACAAGATATTTCTTATGAAGAACAACCGATAGAGATTCTTGATCGTAGTGAAAAATCCCTACGGAACTAGACCACTCTCTTGGTGAATGTTTTATGGAGGAACCACCAATTAGAAGAAGTTACATGGGAGCTTGAGGATATTATGAGGGAGAGGTATCCTCATCTGTTTGTTACAATGTGATGAATTTCGAGGGCGAAATTTATTTTATGGGGGGTAGAATGTGACTCCTGAGACTTATATGAGAAATATTTTGTTTTTATGTTATATAAATAATAAAAGTGATCATTCACTACACACAACACTATCTTGGCTTTCTTTACATGCAATCATGACCTTCCTTGATATTTTGCGTCGTACGCAATATTGAGGTTCACTAAACAACGATATGCTATAAAAATATTATTAAAACTAGCTGTTATGAATAGTAATAACCACTTTTTGAAATTTTTTAAATTTCATCTTTCAAAATGAACTAAATTTTTGGATTCAAAATATCGAAGATAGCCTAGGGTGGAATTTTGGTATTTTTCTGAAAACATTCAATTTTGGATGAATAGTGAAAACACTAGGTTACAATTTAAAAACTGACTTTTTATGTAAATAATTATTTATTTTCATTAAATTTATCTTAGGTCAAAATTGATACATAATACATTTATAAGTTCAAAGTACATCATTGGAGTCATTTTATAATAATTTTAGAAATATTAAAAATTGTATTGAACTTTTCACCGTCTTTTACCCACCTCTTAGGAGAATTTACAAATTTACATAAAACATAATTTTACAACTTCTGTTAGTGATATTTCAAAAATCTGAGAGACATGGTTGATGTCAGTAAGTAAAATGTGGTTCAATGAGATAAAAATAATTTTTGGTGAATAGTAACTTTTTACTTTTTTTACCACGGTTAAAAGTAAATAGGGTAATTAAGGGTAAAAATGAAATTATTATCACCCTAACACATGTCTTAATTATATTGTATAAGTGTAATTAAAAAAAACAATCTTAGGAATAACATATGACCATTTAGGCCCACTTGTATTAGATTAGGACATTTATTATCAATTTATTTATAGAAGGGTTAAAATAGTTAAAATCAAAGTTTAAGAAGTAAATAATTTTTAATATAGGGCTACACATAAGATAAATTAGACTATAAATATTCATTATAAAGATAGAAACATTTCATACATAATGGTATTTTATTTATAATTTTTATACATTAAATGGTTTAATTTTTTTGGCACAAAGATGATGCAGTAATTATCGTATTAATGAAATATTGACATAATTGATGTTATAAATAACAAAATAAATGTAATTTTAGACTTTTTATGAATTACAATAATTTTATAGGTTTATATGACATGATATTATTGATTTAAGTAACTTTTTTCGAACTAATATTTCTGTTATGATTTTCACCAAAATCAATTACCAAATAGTGTCAAAATTGACATAAAATAGTTTTTAGAAAAAAATTTATATTATTAATTATTGTTTTATTTTTAAAAATCTAAGGTTAGGCCATATGACTTATATAAGGTCATATGTAATAATAATAAACAACTTGGGGTTCTTTTGTCTTGATATCATATGTTTATTAACCTTATAGTGTAAGAAAACAAAATGACACGGTAAAAGTAAACTTATCTAACTTAAAGTTATATCTAAATGATAAGGTTAAAATAGTAACCTAAACTTGTCCAAATTATATTGGATGAGAGAATTTTGACCCATACCCACCTTATCTTCTAAATAAATCAATTTGGAGCTATTTAAAACCGAATATGACTTTATAAAAAAAATTAATATTTTTAGTTTTTCCAAAGGTGCCCCTCTCCTCCCTTATAAAAGGGCACCTCCTCCTTCTCTTCCTCACAACACTTTGAACCTTCATGCTTGGCCAAACCCTGAAAAATTATCTTTTAAACTTCCATAGAAACATCCTAGAGGTCTTGTTCTTCTTCAATGACCAATCTTAGTGCCCTAAAAGGAGGTCTCAAAGAGGCGCTTCAAAGAAGAGGTAATGCCCGTTACCGATTCTTTCGACTTTATTTCTTCTTCGACATCTTCTTATTTAGTTGTTTCATTATGAAGTAATAACATAAGTATCACTAATATACTGATATTTTATTATAAGTATGAAACACCCCTATTTCACCATCTATCCATCCTACGAAAAATGAAATCACCGCACGTGCGTATGTACGGAATACCATCTCCACGCCGTGGTGTAATCTATTTCCCACCACCACCTTACATGGATGGGTATAATGGTGCAAATAAATAACTATATATGATTATTGTAAAGTTATATTGATTCTTAAATAGTATACATACACTCCAATACAATTATACGATCATGGGAATGATATCGTCACTCGCGCGTACGTACGCAATACCATCTCCACGATGTGATTTGACTCATTCTACATGATCATCATTGCATAATGATTATATAAATTAATTTAATGAATGAATATGATATATATTACACTAATATGTTTCTGTAAATGTGGTATCTATAACTTAAAAATAGTACTACGAATTTATTCGACAAAACACGCATAAGAACAAAAAGCAATAAACACCCGAATAACAAGTGAAAATGAAATATTAATAATATGAAGCTAATAATGTTACCATATATGATATCATTAAAATATTTATGATTCTGGAATAAGTCAATAAATCTATTTAAATCATTATACAGGAGGTTCGTACACTTACAATGAAAATCGGACCTAAGGTAAGGGAAAATATCACAATCCCATTTTTATCTGAGATTGTTTATACTTTGGTATTTAATGGGGTGTATTTTATAATCCACATCCATGTTTCCTCAATATGTAATATTATTTTCATCCACCTACAGTTTTATAAATCCAATTATACCATTCGGTGAGTTTTTATTAAAAGATAGGAAAGGAATATTTTTTCGTTTTCCGTACGAGGTACTTTTTGACTTTTCCGACAAAAGTATGAGAAGAATGTTTTTTAACTTATACGGCATGAATGGATTTTTTAAAACATTATTTCCAATAAGATTAATTTACAAGTTTTCATGTTTATTTTTAATCAACTTCTTTTAGTTTAAAATATTATGACATGTTAAGAAAGGAAAAATGTTTTTGAAGCAGAAAGGATATTTTCCTCAAGAATGGAGTTCAAGTGTTTTATCAAAATTATTTTCCATCTAAGATAATATAGGGTTCTGTTTCTATCCCTATTATTACATTGATTTGATTATGTTGTGATGGAAATATTTTTATAAATTCCTATATCTTATATGAATTGTTTTATGATGTCACGATGTTTAAGATTCCCATTTTTATTACATTGGTTATGCTATGATGTATGGTTTATGATTTTGTGGCACACATAAGAATGGTATCATTATGAGATGGGTGGGACCTATATCACCCTCCAATGCATTGGGAAAAGATTTTATATCTCATGAGATAGGCATGGCTAGAACGGAAGGTTAAACTAGTTTAGTGAAACATTACTGAAACGAGGAGTGAACTCGGTTCAGAAATGGACTTTGTCCACTAAGATAGTCTTGGAAACGTGTCTTGACTAATAAGAAATGATTCTCCATGATTATGTGTGTATGCCACAAAGCTTCATGTTTTATGTTATGATTTTTGTGATTACATTTCACTACTATGATTTATCCCAGGTTATGAAATTATAATCTCTTTTGTAGGGTAATATTTCCAAATTGTTATGTTCTTATGAATATGATGTGATTGTTATTTCTTCTGTTTACCCTTACGGAGCATTTGAGCTCACCCTTTTGTATTTTTTCTTTCCCCAGGTCAGGAAGATGGTTATTAAGTAAGATATTCCAAAATGGACTATAAATATGATGAAATGAATGGGAGACAGTGTAGATGCTTTATGAACCAGTTGTTTATGTTTCCCAGTTTCTAAAGACATTATACCTATACAATCCTTTCATGGTTTTGTTATATGTTGTAATAGTTATGATTTAATTTTGAAGTAATAACCATGGATGTAAAGTATGGGTCGTTATAATAAACTATTAAATCCTTTAAAAATCATGTATCATATTGAAAAATGACAATAAATATCATGATGTGATGAATAAGGGAAAATTATTATATTAAAAACATGTTGAATCCAAAGAAGGAATTGTATTGTTGGAAAATAGGTAATATAATATTTTGATTTTATATTTTTTTAGTATTTTTTTCAAATCCATTTTATGTTGATCCAAAAGTTTGGAAAAAAATGAAGGTGGTTAATGAAGTGGAATGTAGAAAGTGGAATTGAAAAAGCTTGTAAAATAGAATAGCTTTATAGTGTTTCCAAAAAAATTGTTACATTTTATAGGAACATTGGATTCATGTTGGTGGATTCAAAATTATATTTATAGTAAGAAATTAATAATTTTTTCAATGTCAATGTAATTTAATGTGGTAGACTTTAATGCTGGTAGAGATGTAGGTGTACATTTGTCATTCTAGGAACCACATTAAAATTTGTTCACTTATAGATCAATTGGGGATAAATAGTTATAGTTTCATTATAAAGTTGATTTGAGTAAACAAAACACATTTTATTTTAGATATAATTTTTTTTAATATTAATTTTTTTTATTATAAATAGTTATCTATTTCTTAAAATTTGAGTTTAAGAAATTTTATAAAATGATTAATATGATTTATCATCATGAATGTCGCACAGTAGTTAACTAAACATGAGAAAAGAATTAGAGATTAGTAGTTTCACAAGAATGTTATAGTCAATATGGATTATCTTAGGGATTATGAAAATAGGGTTTCATGAGTATAAATGATAAAAGTTGGTAGGGTGAACCTCCTTGGGAGAAATCACTAATTTGAAGGGATTTCCATGGACATACATAATTTAATTGATATGAGTGCACCAAAGATGCACAAAGGGACTTGAGTGAATAAGTCTATTAGAATGGAACATTGAAATCCTACCCTATGTAAAGCTAAAGACTCGAGAAAATAATAACAAGGAAAATATAGATATATGAGACGATAATACCTTGTTAGATCAATGGATTTTGGAAAAGGTGGCCATAGAGAATCAATGGACCCATGAAAAATAACTTAGAAAAATTGAGTAAATATTTATATACACCGATGTAGATATTAATGAAACAATTATTAGTTATAATTTATATAAATTTATAGGATATCCTTTTGATATTAAATAATTGACGATTTTATTTAGATTATTGGGAAATTAGGACTCTAATAAAGTGATCTGGTAAGGGATGATCAATAATCCGTAAATTCATTTTCAAATATAGTTCATCAAAAATTGAATATCTGTGACCAAAATGGTAATCCACAAAACCAATAAGTCATAGTGATTTAATATATATCAAACACATCTTCTGCATACACCCCATGTATAATAACATTATGTTGAACCATGTAAAAGTATTTTCTAATATTATATTTTCGAAAATTTTTATTTTATGGCGCATCTATGTACCATTAAAATATATAATTATATCCTTCCAATTCACAAATAGGATCCTATAAATCAATAGTAAAACATAACACCTTGATCCTCCATTTATTAGGATTTCTTATGTTACACCACATTTAATAGTAAGGAAAAATTTTAGGAAGGAAAATAAATTATATTGAATGATAATAAGAAAATAAATAAACGACATGTTGATTTCACCAATAATAATAAGGATTTAATTAATGTCATAAAAAATCAAAAAGATTAAATTTCTAAAGTAGAAATTATATTAAAAATATTAAATTGAAATCCAATGCGAATGAATAGGAATTAAACAAGGCATGATCATGGTTTCTTAAATATGAGAATATCATAAACAAGATATTTATCAATAAAAAACTTTTTAAAGTAACATATTATTCATTACAATATTCTAAAATGTATTACTAAAAAGTATATATAAAAGCTACACCTGTGAACCCCTATAATGTGGAATATTAATTGAATAATAGTGAAATCCATGAAGGAAGTTATATGAGTTTTTGTACAAATAAAATTCAAATTATGATAAGATATATATGAATTAATGTTTTATAAAAACTCATAATAGAAATTTTATAATGGAAAAAAAGTATGAAACATGGAATTATCCTAGATATTAGAATAATTTCAGAGTCGGTTTCATCTATTTTGTGGAAGATCAAGATTTATATGATATTATTTTTTTTGTGTTTAATATAGAACCAAATAAAATATATTCTAGTTACATATGTCATTTTCCATGATTTGGGGGATGTTTAAATTGAGGGAGACAATGTCAAAAAAGATAAGGAATAATTTTGGGAATAAAAAACTGTTTGGAGACATCTATCATGATTACATAATCAAAATACTTTAATTTCATGGATAAAATCAATGTATGGTGTAACCTAGAATTTCATTATACTAAATAATATATAACAAAACATCTAGGTAAAACTCTTTAACCATTAAAAGATGAGAAGAATTGGAAATACCAAAACGTTTTGAAACAAATTCTTATTAAGGTGTATCAAGAATAAAGAGAGAGATGAAATACATAGATAACTGACAGTATCTATATATATCCTATAAAAAGAGACCTAGAAACCAATATGAACATAGAAGAACAAGTTATAGATGTTGTTACATTTGGAAATGAAAATTAAATAAGTATTAGATGAATCAAGACAACTGATATTAAGGATAAAAAACAACTTTCCAAAGATGTTTATTATTTGTTTGGGATCGAATATTATTTTTTGAGTGAAAATAATCTTTTTGATGATAGGAATAATTTCATTATTCACATAAATTATTATATCAGTGTGTTCTTATAGTCTGTAATATTTTTCAAAAATGGAAAAATAACTAGTGGTAACTTGTTGCAAATTGGGAATTCATGTTATACTTGATATTTAAAGAAACTAGTTGAGAATAAGATAAGGGAAAATGACTTATATATCTTTGTAATTGTATTAGGAGTAAGATATAATAGGATTATGTGGTAATAGTGTTTCTCTATAGGAAATGGGAGAGATAAAATATATGTGAAACCTCCCAAAAAATAAAGGATGTCATCAGAGTGGATATTTATTCCGAAATTCCAATTTAATTGTTTATTTTAGATTTTCATGGGCCAGTGATACATAAATATTCTAAAAGTGGTCTTTACTTGATCATGTGAATTGAATATTTAATGATAATGAAAAATGTGATATTTATGAAGAAAAAATATTAGAATGTAGATATGTTCAAGATATTAATAAGTGATTTTGAGAAAGATTTTTGGGTTTATATTAAGAATATACGAATATATAATTGAATTTTCCTCAGTATAATTCCATTTTAATTTTATCATATCAGTCATATGATAATTGGGAAATATAATACTCCATATTCACCCTATAAAATGGTTTTGAAGAGAGAAAAATTCAGTGTTTTGGTTAAAATAGGAAGAAAAAAACTATTATATTTTATTCTATCAATGTTACTCTATAAATAATAATTTAACATAAATATACATAAAAAATAGGTTCATTTTGAGGATTTAAAAAATATGATTTATATTAAAAATAGTACAAAAGTAATCTAATAAGGAATTAATTCATTGCATTTATTAGTCCTTATTTTATGATAATAAGAAATCATATTTGGGAAATTTAAATGAGAAAGATGAATAAAGTGTATTCGAGTGAAATTTGTCTAATTTAATTAAGTAAATGTTCTGGAACAAAATTTTAATTTGGTTTGGGGACTATTATGATGAGACCATTATTGAAAATAAACACAATTACTGTACGAAAAATAATAATTGTTTTGAAAATATAAAAATAGATATAATGCATATTTATATAAATGTGGTTGAATTAGAATATTTTAATGATCCATATATTTTTTATAAATATTTATATCAAACTAGTAATGAATAAGGTTATACTAAAGATGATGAAATTAATTATTAGATGATGAAGAAACATAAAGAACCATGACATGTTATTAGTTATGAGAATACACTAAAAAACATGATGAAGGTTGATATTTTACTACTGAGAAACCCTAATATCTCAAATTGTTCCACAAAGAGTTACTAATTCATTTGGGAATAGAGACTTGATATATATAATGAATGATGTGGTGGATCTAATTGAGAATAATTGTACTCAAGTTAATTTTATATGGAAAAAAGTGATGAATTTCATTGGAACCATGTGGGTTTTTGAGAACAAACTGAATAAGATGGTAAGGTTTAAAAGAATAAAGAAAAATAATGATAAAAATTATATTCTTAAGTTGAAAGTGATAATTTTGAAAAAATGACGCTTATTACATGGACTAATGAAAGATGGATTCTCATAGCTATTACAGCTCCCAATAATTAAAAAATATATCAAATGGATTTGAATCATACTATAATGAATAGAAATTAATTAACATTATATCCTAAAGAAAAAGACCTTTTTATTGATAAATATGGAACTATGTTGTTCCTAAAGAATACATTTCTTTATGTGCTAAAACTGGCCTATAGAGCATCATATTGATGATTTGATATTTTCCTGAGGGAAATGTATTTCCCTAATTAGAATATTTAAAGCATACTTTATGTGATAGAGATGATCATAGGTAATATTATTTTCATTTTTTTTTCATGAAATAATTTTTTTTCTATGTAACAAAATAAATTGTGATGATTTTATAAGGAAAATAAAAAGACATGTTTAAATGTATATACATGGAGAGATGAGTTTCTTACTAAGATTTCATGTAGTAGAAAAATATAATATTATCTGTATTTCCAATGAAAATAATCAAACATGTTATTTACTAAGTTTAGTATGGAACATACCAAATTGGTGTCCACTCTAAGGATTGTTTGGGTGAATTTATGTAATGATGATCTAGGGTAATGTTTGAAGTAAAGGTAATTTTGGTATTTTGTTATATTTTTTATTTATTTCACTAGATACATTCCATGAATAGTTTATGCAGTTTAATTATGTTATATGTATCAATGTGATAAAAAATAATCATTAATATATGGACCAAAACCAAAATTAATTACATAATATACTGTCTTATTGGTTGATTTCACATTCTTTCATTCCCAAAGAACATTAAGGATTATATTTTTAGATAATTCGATCATAAATCTTATATAAAAAACCTATACATTAAAAAGATGTCACATCCACTCAGTTTCAATTTTATTCACAATATTGAATTTTTACATTTAAACAAAACTAATTTTCAATAAAAAATTTCATTAATTTCATCTTGACTTATTCTTTGTTATTACTCATCCTTAAACTAATAAAAAACATTTGAAAAATATTAATCCACACAAAAATCCCAGTTAGGGACATAAAAATCATTAATCTATTTCTTCAATGATAAAACATGGAAACCCATAAATTTCTTACACTTTTCACATTATTATTTTATAATATAATATAAAACTTATCTAAATTTGTAAAAAACTTTTTTTCTCAAGAAAAACCATAAAACCATAATAATATAATTGAATTTTTTAAAGGAATATTATATAATTATATTTATTACTTGTGTTCACTCACATAAAGAAAAAAAATACTAGTTAAATATATCTTGTAAAACTCCCTTGTTATCTCAATCCATTATTTAATTGAAGAACATAATCATTTTAAAAAGTATTAGAGAACTATATCCAGTTCATCCATCAAATAAGCTTTATCAGACTCAGTTATCTTATAATAAATTATGCGATCACCCATTATAAAATATTTATTCAGTTCACACATAATCAAATATAATTATCAAGTACTATATCATGAATAAAACATTTTGAACATTCTAATTTTATTCATAATACCATTAAAAACTCTTTTCAACCCATATAAAATATTTTCATGTATCAAAACACCCATTCATTTGAAAAAACAATTTGAAAACTATAATACAATTAAAAAAAATAAAACAAAAATTTCAATTTAAGAAATAGGGAATCATATAAAGGAATACAAATATAAAATTTGTTTTGTTTTTAGAAAATCCATTTTTGTTATATATGTTAACCGAAAATATTTTTTTTTATTTATTAACAAAATTCAAAATTTTTTGTTTAAAATACATAAAAATGTTCTATTTGAATCTATTTGAAAAAATAAAATGAGAAATGAAATAAAATTTATAATTCATTTATTTCCAAAAAATTAAATTAATAAAATTATTTTGGGAAAGAAAAAATGGTAGAAAAATATTTATAAGAATAAATATTACAAACATTTTAAATTATTTTTTAATGTAATGCATCCCTTACCTCCAGTTTGACACATTTCAAGCATTATTTTCCATGAATTATTATTAAAATATATTAATTATTTACTTTCTCAATAACAATTTTGATTTTTTTATACATTTTATTTGGTTTATTACTATGTTATGTAAATTTAATTAGTCAATTGTGTTCATGTTAGATGTTTTGGGAACATTAAACATATAAATTGGAAATGAATTTTGTAGGTTGAATGAGGTCAAACTACTTATGGATATATCATTTTCATAATCTTAATTGTTATATAATTATTATTTTTATATATTAGTTATAATTATAATTTCAACAATGTAAGGTGTTTAGGAAAAAATGGATTGCATTACAATCATGGAGAATGTAGGTTGTATGTGTGCAAGCGTAATGTTTCCATTCATCACAAAATATGATAGAAATAATTTAAGTATTATTTTATCTTTATAGAATTATTTTTTTATCATAAATATAATTTTAATTTTTTTAAATCAACAAATATAACCATCCACCATAGGTGGTGATGAAAAGTACAATACATCGTATCACATGGCAGTAGTCTACAGCACACACGAGTGATGTTTTTATTTTTCCTTTCGAATTTAAGAAAAGAAGTAAGATATTTACTTTACAATTAATGAATTTAATTTATCTAATATATTTAATTTTGTATGAATTTTTCCATAATATTAAAAGAATTAAGAGGCAGTTACCAAAATTGAATTACATTAGTTTACTAGGAGGTAGCCCACCATACACATGAATGAATGTTTCATTTCCCATTAGCTGTAAAAGAAAATGGATTAAGGTTAATAAATAAAAAATAACATTGGAGTATATATTATATATTTATGTTATTTTATCAAAATCGTTAGAATAGTTTTCAAGGAGGTGGAAAAATAAAAAAAAACTTAAACATTTGGATAATATCTATACATCATTTCAGAAAACCTCTTTTTCATTACACCATAATCCCTCTATGGTTAGTATTCCTAAAAAATAAGACATCCAGGATATAGTGGGGTTATTAGAAAGATATTTGGATAGTTATTTTTGGAAAAGGAGATCTATATGTTATTATTAGATAAAATATTGGGTTTCCCTTTTATAAGTCAGATGGAGGACACACATTGAATTTTTAAAAAGATATAAATATTATCATATAATTTTCATATCAAAGTAAACCATAAAAAGTTAATTTTCAAGAATAATGTTAAACGGGTAATAATAAATCCGTTCAATAAGTATTAAAGTTGTATGGTTTTGTTCTTATCACATTTTTTAGCATATGTTATCTCGATTTACCCTTTTACTTTATATAAACATTTTTACCGAAGTTACTATTAATAATGACAAAATGAAATTTTACTCATTACTATATTTTGAAATTAAAATTTCAAAATGTAATCCATTATTTCAAATTCAATTAATGTAACTGTAGGTATTTAATTTAAAAATAAAAACAAAAAACTTGATGAAAAGTAGTTTTCGAGAAAAAATATCTTCTCTAGTAAATTTTTTTATACCAAACTCTATCATAAATATGATCGTAAAGACCAAAATTTGATTACTAACAATATAAAAAACACCTTTAATTTCAAAATACATTATCACAAAATGGACAATTTTATATCCTTGACAAAACAAAAAATGTTTCCAATTAAAATCAGTATTATTTACTATTCATTTGAAAATAAAAAATTGTAAAAATTACACAAATAATTCACCCAATGTTAATAATAAAATTGAAAATTTGAAAATCATAGCCTTTTTTAAACACAAATTTTAAACTTTAAAGTGAAATATTTATATAAAACTATATAATCAATGGAAACCAAATTTTCTTACAAATGAAATTTTTTTCTGTTTAACAAATAAATTTTGTAATATTCTTAAAATGTATATAACACTATAAAATATAATTGATTAATATTAATAAGTAGCAAAATTTATTCAATATTAATTTTATATGGGTTTTATAATTCTTCACAACTTTAGAAATTTGCAGCCTCATAGTTTTATTCATTATTTAAATAGTTGTGGATAATTTTCCATTATAGTATTTACAAATTAAGATGTTCTTAAATCAACAGTATGGGATTTCCAAAAAACCTTACCTTTAAGAATCACCTTGTTATGTTATAAATTGTCTCTATGATTATGAATTTGTACATGTTTAACCTTATATGAATGATTCTTCTAAAACTCTACTACATTTTGGATCAAAACATGAGACAAATCTGGCTCATATATCCTTAATTTTGAAACATGAAACAAGGCATGAACCTGAAATAAAATTTTTAAAAATTACACTTGATATGAAACTGATATAAATTTCTCAAAAAAAATTTATGTTTTATTGAACTGTGTACATAACATTCCATTTTGACCAAAACATAAAACCCTTTTACGTTGATATTCTTTAAGAAAAACATAATCTCCTTCCTCAAAAAAATGTTCCCCTGATTATATATATAACACATTATTAAACTATGTGATTATCTCATGTCCTAATAAATCATATTTAAATTCTTAACCATTTCTGTTATATTCACTAGTCCCAACAACCTAAATTCACCTACTTCATCCTAATAAGCTGTATTCCAACACATATTTCCATACAATTCCTTAAAAGGTTTCATCTGTATATTTTAATGAAAACAAATATTATAAGAAACATAAACTAAAAAATATGATAATCCTAAATTCCCAAATTATCTATTATATAATACCTTAATAATGACTTCTAAAGTCTGAATCGTTTACTCCAAATATCCATCATATTGAAGATGAAAATCTATACTAAAATTTTATTCATTAATTAATGATTTTTAATTCCCTTTAAAAATTTTGAAGTAAACATGAAATAATTGTATGATATAATAGAGATAATAACCCCATTTTAACTTATTATTATTTTAGGAATCAATTGAGAAATATAATATATATAATTATATCCCGAAAATGAATAAAATGTATAGAGTTAGTCAATCAATCAATAATAACCGAAATAATTGTATTACCTAAATATTTATTTTGAAATACCAATATGAAATACGTAGATATATTTTCCCATTTCAACTCAAGCTCTAGAATATGATAAATAATTCATTTCAATATTTTTAATTCAACATTATCCAATTTAAAATTCATAAAATTTATGGTTAAATTTTCAAAATAATTCTTCATTATCTCCCTATAGTATTACTTATAACAACATATATATATATTATAATTTTCAAGATAAACATATATATTATGAATATTATCTCTACACATCAATTATTTTTCAATTAGGGAGATAAGTGGAACAACTAGTGATTTTACAAATCTCAATACACATTTCTTCACAATGATAAATTTAGATAACAAAAATTCCCTTAATAGTTCGACCTTTTCAATAAAATAATGTGCTTCTTTCCAAGAATTATTAATTATATCTAATAAAGATTACTATACAAAATCTTAAATAATATCCTAGGATATTCATTCATGAATAATATCAAAGACAAAATTCATCAACTCATTTACTAAAGTATCAGGTTCCAAACATTGAATGGATAATTTTGCATTATCTTTTAGACTCAAATTATTGGATAATTTTTTTTATTTTACAAGATGGAAATGAATTTCTTAATTATTATCCCTTATCAATTCAATCCACCTTGTTTTCCTCATGATCAAATATTTTTTAGGGGATATATACTTTCAAAATTTATGATCAGTATATATTTATAATTTTAATCCATATTAATTATTCCTTACAATTTTCAAAGAAAAAACTAAAATACTGAGTTTATGATCATATATAGAATAATTTAACACATGAGGTTTTAATTAAGATGAATATTTAGAAATTATCTAATCCTTATACATTATAACATAATCAATTCCTTTAAATGAAGCCTCACCAATAATAAAAAACTCACTATTTAATGTTGGTATAGAAAAAATGAGGCATTAACCTATATTATTAGTTCCTAAAAACAATCAACACACTCTTTCATCAATAATAATTTAACTTCGTTTTGAATAAACCTAGTTAGATGGAAAGCTAATTATGAAATTTTTTCATCAAACTGTTATTGTAACCTTTTAATCCAAGTAAACTATGAATCTTCATGAACTTTTTCCCTTCTTCATTATATGACCACTTTATCATTAGAATGATCAATAGTTATTCCATATTTATATTAAATATTATAAAGGAATGAATTATGATACAACTAAAAAATAAATTTATTAAATAATATATTTAGTTTCTCTAATTTCTAGGTTTGAAAATCATTCCTTACATAACTTTCATGGTCCTCGTGACTTTTTTGAATATACCAATATATAATCCAAAACATAACCAAAAAAATATACATTTAGTCAATGAAAAATCTATTCACAAGATCCATGAATATAACGGTGCATTATACACCCAAAAGGATATAACCAAATAATAATAGTTCCATTATCTAGTCCAAATCACTATTTTCAAAATATCATCCTCCATCACATTTAACTAATGGAACCCTAACTTGAGATTATTCTTTGAATAATATTATGCACCTTGAATCATATCAAACTAATCATCCAATTATTGTAAAGTATATTTGTTATTAATAGGTATAGTACTCAAGTATTTATTATCAATTTAAATCAATATTAAACCATATTTATTTTAAAAAAAATAAAATTGGACAACCCCATGATGAAGTTCTTAGGTAAATGAAACATTAAACAATAAACACCCACAACTGAATTTTCAATTACAAATGATTTAATTGATTAATTTGATAAGGGGGATTCACACATGTAATAGGAACTATGTAAAAAGTAATCTAAACCTCCCATTTAATAATAAAAATAAAAAAATTATCAAGAAATGCATGCATATATTCATTCACTAATAACACACCACTAATTTGAATTGACTCTTTATTTTCATAAATTTTCATTAAGAAAAATTTACTCTCATCAATAATAAATTTAGTGGCTTTTAGTAATTTTATTAAAGTAATGAAAACATTGAATATAACATTCATAGATCAATATTACATCATAGCATGAAAAAATTAAATGTAATCTATACAGAGAATAATATAAAACATTAATATGGTAAGTTCTACAAGATTTGTTCTAAAAACCATCCCACTGATATTTATAAGATAATTCCTTTAAATATTTCTTATTTTAATACACATAAAATGAGTTTTAAATAATATTTATATTCTATATCCATATGGTTATATTACCATTTTAACTGAAAATTTACTAAAAATGATTTAATTTGAAGATCTAGCATCATGTAGTGCATCAATATAATTCTAAAAAACAAGTAATGTATATATAAAAACATTATTAGATAACCCATCATATACCATAGTAGTAGGAAATGATTTTGTCACATATTTTTAATTTAGATATTGATAATTTCCACCTTGAGTAAATATCCTCAAATAAAAATTATCATAGTTCACTAACCAATTGAAATTAAGAAATCACCCTATTAGTTGACTTTATGTTTAGTGATTTTTTAGATTATTTGAGAAACATGTATTTACAATTAGAAGCACTATGTATAATATTTCCTCACCTGTAACACTATCTAGATACTAACAAACATTTCTTAAAATTTTTTACCACACTTAGAACAAGTTAAGGGATTACCTCCTATTTTATTTTTGACGTATTCCTTATTTATTTCCATCATTACCGCATATTAATCTTATCATCTCGAGGAACATAATGGTTAGCTAAAAATATCAAAAAATTTAATGAACATCAAAAAAAATATCAGACCACTTTAATTCCATATAAATGAACCTATTATTATTTTTTAATCATTATTAAAATCTATTTATTTTACTATCAAGGTCAGGAATAAAATTTTATGCAGACATAATAAATCATGTAATATTTTATTCATTCATAGCTACTAAATATTATACTTTTTCTATCAATTCAAATATTCATTTCACTATTATGAGTCAAAAATACTTATGAAAATATTCCTATAAGAATATTTTCTTAAGTATATAATATTAAAGATATTCCAGGTCTTCTCCATATTTAGTATACTTAACCTATAAAGCCTTTTATCAAATTCAACATCAAAATAGTATATATAAACAGTTACATTTTTATGTTCTAAACATTCATCAACTTAATATATTATTTTAAAATCAATGGTGGATCTTTTGGTTACCACTAGATCTAAGGTTCCACTAAAATTCCAGATGGTACTATTTCATAAAATTCCCTACAATGGTTATGTTCCTCTATGGTGAATCAAGTTTCTCTATAAAATGGATTTCACCACCATATATATAATATTTCAACTAATACATGACTATAAAAAACTACTTAGTTCCAATTATAACCACTCGAGGATACTGATTTGGAATGATATTTTACTCTTGATACCTACCTAGTTCACCTTCTATCTTTATTCTATGAAAATTTATTATATACATACATATATTAGAAAATGAAACATATAATCATCAAATTCAATTTCACAAAAATATAACCATAACGTATAATATATAATTGGTAGCCTATTAACATAATTATAAACTCATAATACATCTAAAACTTCTCTAAAATACTGAAAATAACGACCCATCCATAATAAATTATATAATATAATGTCTTATGAAAATAATTCACCTTAATTAATTTTCATGGACCTTTTTGGTTTGATGTTTTTGAGAATTAGGTTATAAAATTTATGTAAAATACCCATAAATTAAAAACTGGTCACTTATAGTTAATATCTACTTTACAATCAATTCAAAACTTTTAAAATGAATCTTTTTTTCTTTTTAATAAAAAGCATCATGTCTTGTAATGTGTATCCTTTGTTATTATTACTCATCACTAAATTCTATGAAAAACAATTGATATTGTCATATCAACGTGGAAATATATTTAAGAGACATAAATGGTTGAAGTCCCTCAGTCTAATGAAAGATATGAAAAACCATACAATGTTTAACATTTATAAATTTCTATATGATGATATAAGTCTAATCAGATCCATAAGGTTAAAACATTATTCATAGAGAAATCCATAAAACAACATATAATGAAAATTGAAACCATTGTTGTAATCTTAGAGCATTATATTTATAACCCACTTTCACTCTTGTAAGATATAATAGGAGGCTTAGGGAAATATTATCGGTTAACTACCTCTTTATATCCATTGATGATAATGAGCATTTCCTAATGAATTGGAGAGAAATATCAGGCTGATCATCACATAAGATTTATCAGGATCACTCGTATTCATTATCAGGATCACTAATCTTATAAGAATTATAATTCTCATTCATCGCAATATACGTTTTTCATATACTATCTCACGAGTAAAATAATTTAATCATATAAATTTTCATCATAAAACACTTTAAAAACACATTTGATCCTATATGAAATTCATATTCAAATATTGAAATACCCTTCTCTTTTAATAGTCCATTTTAATTACTAAAATACATAGAATAAAAGTTTGATTCTTTATTCACCGAAAAAAATGTAATCTTATATAGGAATCCAAATATAAAATACTGATCGTGTCATGGAGAAAATAATTTTAAACCATCTACATTAAAATCAAACAATCATTTTTTTATATTGTAATGAATGTCAAAACATTATATATAAAATATATAAAATGATTTCTCATTAAAACAATTAAAAAAATATAAAAATTTGAATAAACTATCCTTTAAAATTAATTAATTAATATATGGATATATTTATAAATTAATTTTAATAATATAGTCACTGAAGAAAAAGATTTTGAAAATTTAATTTTTAAAACATTTTTAACCATGATTTAGGTAATGTGTCCCTTACTTCAAGTACGAATCATCACATATGTTGTTCATAATACTGAATAATAAAATTATATAAATTACATAATTTAATAATTACACTATTAAAATTAGTTTTTTTTGTTTTATTAATTATCTTTGTTTATGAATTATATAATCATTTATGTTCATGTCAGATGTTTTAATAATAGTCCACACACAACCTACTTAAAACCATTATTTATAACATGGGAAAAAGAAACATATTAAAGGTTGAGATTATATTATCGGTATCGGTAAACATGGGATATATCAATATATATTTATATTAATGTTTATGATAAAAATACGGGTATGATAATATGAATAAAACATTTAAAGGTCATACCCAATATATCAGAGATCATAATCATGATTCATGAACTCCAAAGTAATCATTTCAAAAGACATGAAT
The DNA here is from genome assembly GCA_963277665.1 of Viscum album. Lineage (NCBI taxonomy): Eukaryota > Viridiplantae > Streptophyta > Magnoliopsida > Santalales > Viscaceae > Viscum > Viscum album. The sequence goes on from OY728125.1 coordinate 1,926,266,979, forward strand.
CATGTGATTTCTAAATTCTTATATATTATTTATGAACTATATGTTCATTTTATATTATTATATTATAATAAAATGTACATAATCCATTTTATATATCATGGTTAACTACTGAGACTAATAAATCATAATAGATCAGGCACCACACCTTTATTCATAGTGGATCAAGCACATCAACTTGTTTCCCATAATATATCAATTTCATTGACGTGTTTCTCATAGAAGAATAAAAAACATTATTTTTTTCATATCTGATCATATACATCAACTTGTTTCCAATAATTATCTCAAGATATATAAAACATTTCCCAATTCATTGGACTGAAATATAATTCTGGGGATAACTATCACATAATGAAATCCATATATATTTTTTCTATAAAATAATTAAATATTCATCAATTATTCATTCCATAACCAATTTTAAAAAAATTGGGTATTATAATCATTTCATCAATAGATCATATCATAACCCGTGTAAAATAAATGGATTCTATAAACATCTCCTCTTAATAATCATAAAATATCCATAAAATGAATAATGATGGTAAAATTTGACCATATCCATAGTGAAACATACAAATACCAAATATTATTATCTTTTATGAATGGATGTTTCATAAAAAGGTCATTAAAATAGTCTGGAAGAAAACATCCTTCCCACATTGGAAATAGCCATCTTAAAACTGAAAAATTTGATAAATAATTTGAAAATAAATTTCTATTGAATATAACCTTTGAAATATATAATGGAATAATAAAATAATTGAGTGGTCATAATTTTGGGGGATTTCATTAATGCCTTACATGTTGAAGTAATACATTCCTTTCACATAATTATTAAAGATAGTCTAAAATTACTTCATTTGTAAAATCTTGAGAAGATTCATTTTGAAAAATTTTATTAAAAAGTAAAACCAAGGTTAAATATATATTTATTCAATAATTATATAGTATTATAAAAAATAATGATTTTTTTAGAATTTATGGACATGGAATAGAATGTATTTTCGACCAACGTGAGAAATAAATTTATTTTTCCATAAAACAGAAATTATTTTTGTCTCTTAAGTTATTAATAAAAGAAAAATGTTAGGAAACCCTTTATTATTCCTAATTTCGTAGAGAGAAAGAAATTTTTTGAGATTAAATAGAATTAAATATATAAATTTCCTCATCTAAATCATAAATATAAACAATACCAATAAAATATAATATTGTAACATAAATCTCATACAAGTTTTTTAAATTTTTTCATGAATCGAATCTGGTCACCACTAATACCGGCACAAAATACATCCCATGATAGGGTCCTAAGGGTGTTACCTATCCCCGTGGCCTGTCATAAGTTCTCATGTATCAATAAATTTTGTTTGGGAACGATTTACCTGAGTATGAAAGCATAAAACATTAATAAAAATCAATAATATGAATCTGATGTTTTCATGCCAAAAAACCTTAATAGATTCTATAACTAAATACATGGTTTTAAATAATATACCAGATGTACAAAAATAAAAAAATAGAATAAAACCATCCCCAAATACTCAACACTACATGGGTTCATCACCCCTGAGCTGTCTCCACAGCACCGCACCATAGGTGTGGACTATCAACCCGAACCACCATAGGTAGAGGTTTTTCCTTTACATGTATCAAACATAATAATTTCTACTTACACCCAAGGGTTTTATGTAGGTTTTTATCCTAATACCAACAATAGAGTATCCAATTATTCCAAACAGCATGCAATAAAATGTGGAAATGAATGCAGTTTTAATATATAAGGAAAGTAAAATAAATTCTAAGAATTGGAAACATCAATTGTACATAGTTTTAATAATAAAACATTTAGAATGCTAATACATTTGAATAATATGTGTTAGAAAATTTAATTTACATCCAAACACACTCTATAAAATTGTTAAATACTACTAATCCAATGAGCACCAATATAGGGAACACCCCTAAGCACAAGATAGTCTCAGGCCCTATGTACCACATACTTGAAGGTAAAATATCCATATTGCAATCTTTTACTATACACGAGCCACTATTAGGGAACATACCCATAACCTATTGGTCCCCAAAAATCATCCACATTATTTAATTAGAGTTTTCATTATCCAAAATTCTAAGTGAAACAAAGAAAAAACCCATCCAGATCACTAGCATACTAGTACATATCCACCCACCTAAGTACACGGGCATCCCCCTTTGTCCTCAAAAAATATAATTATTCTAAATACATCACTTTTCATATAATAACATCACTATCGGTCACATACCAAAAATAAAGTATCAATATACACTTTATAAAACTTAAAACACACAACAAAACATTTTGATTTTCAACAAAACAACTTCTCAAAATCTCACGTTGTTTTGCAGAGAAAACTCCTTAAAATCCCCACTTTTCAAACTATTTTCACACTTATAAGTCACAAAAACAAATATTTAATCCCAATAACATTAAATTAAAATAATAAATTAGTTATTGGGTATCCCCATATTAACCAAGAAGTGATATCTTCGCAAAACATCCATTTTCACACAAACATGGCACTTAAAGTCTATATGCTTCACAAACACCATTAAAAAAATTTGAAGCAAAAAAAATTATATAAACCTTAAATACATTATTTTCATCCCTAATCTATTTCAATAAAATAAACTATGTAGTTATAAGGCACCCTCATATGATAAAATAAAAGATTTCTATGAAAAACCCCCAATGTCACATCAAAATGGAACATAAATTTAATTTTCTTTACAAATACCACTAAAAAATCACCAATAATCAAATGATATAAACATGAATATATTATAAAAACATCAAGATAAGTAACAATGATTTTGTATACGTGGAATCACTTACTTAAATTTTTAAAACATTGAATCCTTTCTCTGAAAATTCTATCGCACCACCGCCACACCTCAAGGAATTTAAATCAGGCCTCAAATCAAATTATTGGACCAATAAAACCAAAATTCAAACCCTTGGTTCAAAACCCTACCTTATAATCATTTGGGAAATCATGTAAATTGGATGAAATATCATGAAAAGTGGAGGATCTGTGAGGGAGAAACCCTTACTTGAGATTGTGTGAAGTTCCTCCACCAAATCCCCTTTCAAAATGTAGTTTAAATAAAGGATTGAGAGGCTTTGAGGGAAGACATGGATATTAGGTTTGAAGTGGTAATTAAAGGGACGAATTAAGAAAAATCTAAGAAGGATAAAGAATTCATTTAACTCATTTCTAATGATATAGACATGGGAGCGTGGTTTGTGTGCATGGTTTGGTAAACCATGAACCTAAACTATGAACCCTCATTTATCCCATAAAAACATCACCAAATGCCACCAATGTTTGTGGGGGATTAGGTATAAATAAGGGGGTAATGTTAGGATAAAAATTAAATAATTATATATACTTTAATAAAGTACTTTGGATTGAAAATTCTCCCCATCATGAAAACATTTCTTCTCAGAAAGTCGACTAGATGATTGATTAGAAAGCATGAATGGGTAGTCGTCTTTATCACATGAATTATACTTCATGGTCCCATGTCTATCACTTCCATACTAACAATGAACCTCGACCAACAGAATAGACTAACCTCAAAGAACCTTTTCATAGAAGACCACTATGTGCATTGGATGCTCAAAAACTGACAAGTCAGACTCCATCTTCAGTTCTTCCCAACTCAGCACATGGGATGGATCCAAGTTTTATTTATTAAACTAGGACACATGGAAGATGTAATGGATGGATGTCAACTGGTAAGGTAACTACAAACTATAATCCGCCTTTCCAATATTCTTGGTGATCTCAAATAGGTCAACATATCGTGGTGTTAGCTTCCCTTTCTTCCCCCAATCGACGATGGCCCAGACGAGGTGCCACATTCAAGAATATCATGCCACCCACAAAATACACTATGTATCGATACCTCCTGTCAAAATAAGATTTATGAAATCTTTGAGCTATAAATAAGCGATGCCAGATCATTTTGAAATTCTCAGAAGTTTCTTGCAGAAGGATCCAACCCCAACAGTGAAGTATCACCTACCTCAACCCAACATAGGGGGGACCGACATGGTCAAAAATAGATCACCTCATAAGGGTCCATTAAAATCGAGGATTGGTAACTATTATTATATGAAAATTCAACCAATCCCAAATGGTTATCCCAAGAACCTCCAAATTCCAAAAAACATGCATGGATAATGTCTTCTAGAATCTGCTTCACCCATTCTGTCAAACCATCTGTTTAAGGATGGTACACTGTGATCATCTTGATCATTGACCCTAAGGCCTTCTGTAGGACTTCCCAAATCTAAGAAGTGAAATGGGGGTCTCTATTTGTGACAACTACTGATTTAAATTAATGCAATCCCACCACCTCTTGAAGATTGAAATGGCCCAACTCATCCACTTTACTTATATCTTTGACCAAGATGAAGTGGGATGATTTAGATAGATGGTCTATCACCACCAGAAATTTCATTGTAACCCCGAGTTGTATGAGGCAAACCAAAAATGATTTCCATGGGAACCTTTTCCCATTTCTAGGTAGTAATAGGAAGTGGTTAGAGAAAACTGGAGGGTATTTGGTGCTCTACCTTCACATGCTAACATGTGAAGCATCTTGACAAAATTTTCACTATGTCCCATTGCATACCTGGCCACCAAAATTGTCTTCTCGCATCTTAATACATCTTAGCTACACTCGTATGGACTGACCACTAAGACGGGAGGCTATCCTGCATTACCACCTTTCGCAGAGATGATTTCACTATTTAACAACCCTTCATTCAAAGGATTCTTTCAGGAGATGATTACTAATAATGGGACATCTCCCCACCCAGAAGAAACTGCCTTGACCATTGAAAAAGCTCATCACTAGGCTGTTCTTGATGAATCAACTCAAATAGTGAAGGATTTAATTGAACATTTCACAAGAACACATCTTCACTACACTCCCTGGTCTCCACATTCATATAAGCAAAGAGGCCCATTTGTGTCCAGTCTTCACTACACTTCCTCAAGGCTTTCACTGGTACCTTTCTACTCAAGGCATCTGCCACAACATTTCACATGCTTGGGGTATTAAAAATGTCAAATTCAAACCCCTGCAAGTAATCTATCGAACAACATTCCCTTAGATTGAGGTCCTTATAAGGGAAGATATATGCTATGATTTTGTGATTAGAGTACACCACAAAATTCTCCCCCAAGAGGTAGTGAGGTTAGTTCTTCAAATCATGCCTCAAATCTACCAACTCCAATTCATGGGTCAGGTAAATTGTTTTCATGTGGTCGGATATGGCGATAGCTATCGGCCACCAGTGATCATCCTGCATAAGAACGCACCCAACACCCATACCTAAAGTGTCACAATAGACCAAATACCCCTTCCTGACCTCAGTCAAAATCAGTATGGGGGAGGTAGTCAACCGTCACTTTTCTCCTAGAAGGATTCCATACATTCTATTCCTTATACAAACATCATCACTTTCCATGTTTTTATAGTTATTTGTGACGAAATCCGAGAGAAGACCCGAATGAATCACCTGTAATAACCGGCTAGGCCTATGAAACTCTTGATCATGAACACATTCTCCAATTTTTATAATGATATGACCAAACTGATCTAATAGGGATCCACTGAACCCCCCTTCTCTGAGATCACCTGACCAAGAAATTTTACCTCCCTGATCCAGGAGGTGCACTTTTACCACATTGCATAGAGGTGGTGATCACGAAAAGTGCACAAAATGACCCTCAAGTGTTGTTCCTAATCCTCCTCATATATTAAGAATACTATAATGTCATCCATGAACACCACAAATAAATAATTTAGATACTAATGGAACACAGTTTTCATGAGTTTCATAAAGACTACTTGAGAGTTAGTCATTCCGAATGGCATGAAAAAAAAAATCAAAGTGGTTGTACCAGATTCGGAAGGTCTTCTTCAGGATATCTACCAATTTAACACTGAGTTGATGGTATCCCGAATGCAAGTCTATTTTTGATAACCACGTTTTCACCCATAAAATGATCAAAAAATGATATATTCTATTCAAATGGTATTTATTCATAATTGTTACCTTATTCATCTTATCATAGTAAATGTACAACCAGAGGGATCCATCATCCTTTTTCACGAACAACACAAGAGCGGCCCAAGGAAAGACACTCAGGCGAATGAATCCTTTGGATTCTAAGTCATCTAGCAGTATCATTAATTCCATCATCTTGGTAGGGGCTATATGATATAAGGGAATAAATATATATTGTGTTCTCATTGACATATCAATCCAGAACTCCATATCCCGCTACGTGGGAAATCCTGAAAAACATATAGGAAAACCACTGGACAATAATTCACTAGATGAGGTAGTGAACCTTCAAGGTAATGACCATTTTCCTCTAGTTTGAGCAACGATAACAAGACGATACAACTTCCCAACACTGTGATTGGAGGTCTTACCCAACTTGAACGAGGATACCGTTCTCCATGTTAAACCTGATGACTCACATCAGGTGTAGTGAAACACACTAACTTCTTGTAGCAATCAATGTGTTCCTAGAAGTGTACTATAAAATATATGCCTTGTATTATGTCATATAGTTCCATATCTAATACCAAGATGTCCCAATCCATCCAAAAACCTAATATTGAAAGTGCACACAATGGGAACCTGAGACTCTACTCCTTCTTCTATCCCAGCAGAATCACCAACATCATCACAAGAGACATAAAATCAGTTTTAAAATTCAGTGTGTCTATAATATAGACAGATATAAATGAAAAAGATTCACTCTTATCAATAAGTGAAGAATCTATAGATGATGCAATCAAAAAATGATCCTCGAATTGTCGATGGTCCCACCACTTGTTCTACTAGTCCCTAATCTACAACATGAAAATGTATGGTCTCTGACTTTGAAGGATCACTAGTCTGTGGATGTGCCCTAGACTGGATCTTCCTAAAATAAGACCCAGACCTACCACCCGGCTACCAAAATGAGATCCCCCCAACCTCGACGGTTCTGACTGAGCTGGCACTCAATTTATGGCCACTGATCCTACCCCACTCTAATGTGGTCGCGTCACCATTCAAAAGCACCACAACTAACCCATAACACCAAATTAGTAACAGTTTTTTGGTTGAAGTTGGCATGCTAGACAGATGTTTCACGGTCTCCCACAATGGTGGCACATGAACGATCTCGCATCAGAAGCCACAGATGAAAATTTCCTAGATGTGTGGCATGAACTGCCACCCCCCCTTCTTCACCTGACCCTCTTGCTTTTTTTCCTCTCTGAAGAGCTGACACAACCCACTAATTGTAACGCCCCGACCCCAGTTACCCAGAGTCAGTGCATTATTACATAACATTGGCATGATCACAAGAAAGATCAAATCTCGAAAGACCGATTGGTTTAGTAGCCTTGGAAACACTAGATATATTCATAAGTTTTACATTACATCATAAAATGAAAAACTACTACAACAACATAATGTTTTCACAATCCACACTATTAACCCCTCATAAAATCCCTGCAGGTCATTCATAACTTACTTCTTCACATCCTGAGAAAAATAAAACATAGAAAAGGGGTGAGCTCAAATGCCCAGTAAGGATAACAATATAGCGGAAACTTTCATAAATAAGAATAAACATTTAAGGCAATGCATTACTAAAACAAAAGCCTTTTAAACTTTAACTTCAACATAGTATGGCAAAAGTAAAATGAAATAATGCCATTTACTTATTCACATGGATATTCTACTAATCGAATAATCACATGCAAAAATCAATAACCACTTTCATAATGTTGGAATGCATAATGCCAGACTATCATAACCACATAGCCAAGGCCTCGTGCCAAGACTACAAATAAGATTTTTTCAAGGCCTTGTGCCAAGACACTAGTTTGTCTCATGAGACCTACCGATGCATCGAGGAGCTATAGCGGGCTCCACCCGTCACATATTAAGTCCAATGCATTCCCATATGAAAAGGTTTAAACATAACATAAACATTCGTATTAAAACTAGCATATTAAATGTCAATACTTTCACCATAAACTATGAATGGTATAAAAATAGCACATCCACAGTCAAACATATCACAAAAACTTCAATACAATATAGAAGTTTTCTATCATAATAAATCAACTTCAAATAATCTTAAAATCCATCAAAGGATGTTGACATAGATGAAATCAAAATTCTTTTTAAAGAAATATCTCCTTTTATTTTGAAATCATTTAAGATCCATATATAATAAAACATTTTCTTTGAAAATATTCTTATAAGCTTGTAAGGAAAGCTTTGAAGATTTTATAACGGCGGAAAAATAATCGCACCCGCCGTATAAGTTAAAAAAGACATTCTTACCTCAATTTTGTCGAAAAGGTTAAAAAGCACCTTGTTTGGAAAATGACGGAAAGATTCCTCTTATAAAAAGTCAAAAAAAAGGGTATAAATGACTTTAACCCATATTCTTGTAAAAATGTTTTGAAATACATTTTGAAGAAACATGGATGTGGATGATAACGAGATCCCAGTAGATTATTACGTATAAACAACCTCGGATAATGAAGAGATTGTGAAATAACCCTTACCTTGTACTTTTCCTTGGTTGGGGTCGGTTAACCTCCTGTATAATGGTGAAATAATTGTTATTAAATTATACAAGAATCATATACATTAATATGATATCATATATGATCTTTTAACATTGCTTTATTAATAATATCTTAGTATTATCGTCGTTTCAGGTGATAATCGATTCGTTCTTCTTAAATGTTTGGTTACGTAAGACATGTTTGTAATGGATAGATTAAATCTTATTCATAATCAGAATGATATTAACATTATTTTTAACCCTAAAATGAGAATAAGACTTGAATGGATACGATGGAGGATGGATCTCACCGCGTTCGTGGAGACGGTAGTCCGTACGTACGCACGAACGCTACTTCCATTTAATTTTTATTTTAAAAGAATTGAATCCAAATGATACATAGGTATATTACTATTCCAGTATAATATAATATTTTATATATGTTACTTAAGTTCATTAACACCATCCTTTATACGTTCCATGTGTGGTATGAACGAGTCATATCATTTTAAGGGGGCGGTAGTCCGCACTTCCTCAAATGAAATTATCGTATGTATATACAACATGAAACGAATAATGGTATGAAATAAAATGGAATTACATAAGCTTATATATAAAATATATATCATTACTATCATATTTAATTACAGTTCCATCATAATGGCCACCATGAGAGGCGGTAAGATGTATTTGAACAATCATCGTTTCGTGAGGCGTTAGTTTTCCATCCACAGAAACATTATGTTCATCATCCATTAGATGGAGTTGTGTGTATGTGTAGTTTTAATACTTCTTATAACAACATCCTAGTATATTGAGGATACTGGTGTTGTTACAAAAGAAAGGAAATAAAAAGAGTTTGGGGGTTGGAGACGCAAAATAAATGAAAATAATTTAAGAGAAAACGTTACCTTTAATTTAGGTAACTCACTTTGGTTGGAACCAAAGGACTTCTTGAAATGCTTTCTGCCTAAGGGGAAGCTTCAAGTAGGAGGAGAGGGATGTGGGGAGCTTAGTTGGGCAGAGTTTGGACGATCCAAGTGGCTTGAGAGGTGTGAGGAATGAGTAGAAGTGGTCTCCTTTTATAAGGGAGAAGAGGGGCTCTTTAGGAAAGAGTGAAAGTATTTCATTATAATACAATTATATTCGGTTTATAATGGTCCAAAAATCATTGAGGTCGAAGATAAGATGACTCATATTCTAAATAACATCAACCAATAATAATTGGACAGGTTTTAGATAATATTTTAATCATTATAATCTTATTTATTTAAATGATTTATTAATGAGGTAAACATTGCATCATTATTTTGTCACTAATAATTTAAATTATTTGATGTCTAAAAATTATAAATAAAATATCATTATGTAGGAAATCTTTTTATCTTTCTAATGAATATTTATAATAGAAAATCCAACATGAATAACCCTATGTAAAAATTGTTCTTCTAAAAGATGTAAGCTTATGCCATTTTTATTTTTATTTTAACTTTATTAATATAAAGTGTCCCTACCACATAAAAGTGGCTCCAAGGGGTCCCAAAATTGACCCAAGGATGCTCATGGTCGGGTATGTGTCCACCAATAAGGTTAGGACACGTTTTAGGTTAATTATGTATTATTATAATATTATTTTTTAACCCTTATTTACCGGATTTACCCTTAACCATGGTAAATAAAAAATTTACCACAGTAATTATTCAAAATGTCTAAAAATAAAAGTTACCTATTTACACAATTTGGACATCCTGATTCCAAATATGGAATCCATTTTTCTAAATTCAAAACACAAAAGTGGCAGAAATTAATTTAAAATTAATTCCCGCTGTCAAAACAAAAAGCGTGTTTTTAAGAGGTAATAACAATCAAAAGATTGACACTTGTTTATGTTCGGTTTAATTGTAAAATTATGTCCAATGACCAACATTATATTAAATGGTAAAAATATATTCTAAATATACTTTAAAACCACTCAAATTAATAATTTATCAATATTAATTATTTTGATTAAAAAAGTTGTTTTTAATTAAAATTTAGTAATTTTCACTATTCATCAAAATATTATAGTTATCCGAAAAGTACCAAAATTTTACCCTAGGCTAATTTCGATATTCCGAATCCAAAAATGAAGTTCATTTTGAAATATAAAATATATATGATTTCAAAAAGTAGGTATTACTATTCATAACGGCTAATTTGATTGGTTACGGTGTGTTAGAACTCGGTGTTGCGTACAACACACGCTATCGCATTATTCGAAGGGAAACGTACCATGGAAGCTTGGGGTGTTACATTCTCCCCTCCTTCAAATAATTGCGTCCTCGCAATTTCTAGGGTATTACTGCATAAAAAGACTCAGGTGGTTCTTCATCATAAGTTCCTCGGGTTCCCACATTGCCTCTTCCATCTTATGATTTCTCCACAAAAATTTTACCAGACGTGTCGTCCGGTTTCTCAGTACTTGTTCTCTTTTATCAAGAATCTTGACGGGCTCTTCACAATAAGACAGATCGGGTTCCAGTTCTAATTCCTCATAGGTGAGTACATGCGTTGGGTCAGGCATGTATTTTCTCAACAGAGATACGTGGAACACATCGTGAACTTTGGAGAGACTTGGCGACATTGCCAATCGGTAAGCTACAGCCCCAATTCGTTCTAGAATTTCGAAAGGTCCGATGTACCTGGGACTCAATTTACCTTTCTTTCCAAAACGTATGACTCACTTCCATGGATATACCTTTAGGAAAACATGATCATCGACTTGAAATTCCAAATCCTTCCTTCGATTATCGGCATAGCTCTTCTGCCTACTTTGAGCTGCTTTGATGTGATTTTGGATTACTTTCACCTTTTCCAGTGTTTCCTCCACCAGTTCTGGGCCTACAAGTTTTCTTTCACCAACGTCATCCCAACAGGTTGGTGTACGACATCTCTTTCCTTATAACGCTTCATATGGTGCCATCTGAATACTTGAATGGAAGCTATTGTTATAGGAAAATTCTACCAGTGGTAAATATTGATCCCACATACCCTGAAAGTCAAGTGAGAAAGATCTCAACATGTCTTCTAAGGATTGAATAGTCCGTTCTGATTGTCCATCTGTCTGAGGGTGGTAAGCAGTGCTCAAATGAAGTTCAGTATCCAGGGATTTCTGATGACTTTTCCAAAATCTTGAAGTAAAATGGGGATCACGATCAGAAACAATCGATAGGGGTACTCCATGAAGTCTCACAACTTCATTAATGTATAGTCTTGCTAGACGTTCCAGGGGTAGATCTTCTCTTATAGCAAGAAAATGTGCTGACTTGGTAAGATGATCAACAATAACCCATATTGCATCGTTCCTTCTAGGAGTCTTTGGTAGCCCCATGACAAAGTCCATCGTAACATTGTCCCATTTCCACTCCGGTATGGGAAGAGGTTGCATGACTCCTCCAGGCTGTTGCCTTCTAGCATTCACTTGTTGACAAACCATACATCTTGACACAAAATCAGCAATCTCCCTCTTCATGTTGTCCCACCAAAAATGTTCCTTCAAATCTCTATACATTTTGGTGCTCCCAGGGTGTATAGAGAAATTGGAACTATGAGAATCATCCAGCAATTCCCTTTTTAGATCAGGTATATTGAGAACACAAAGTCTCTTCCCGAATTTCAAAATTCCATCTTCATACACAAAGTCTCTCAATCTCCCATCATTCACAACTTTAATCTTCTTCTGAAATTCTTCATCATTGGTCTGAGAACTCTTAATTCTTTCTAGTAAAGATGGTTTGGCAACCATTTGAAAAAGCATTGATGTTTCACCTTCCCTGGTTATTCCCATGTCCATCTTGACTAGATCCATGAAAATTGGATCCCTTTCAATTCTCATCATGTTCATAACTCCATGGTCTTTTCTGCTCAAAGCATCTTCTACTTTGTTTTCTTTCCCCGGGTGGTAGTGTATCGTGCAATCATAATCCTTGAGTAATTCAAGCCATCTCCTTTGCCTCATGTTGAGTTCTTTTTGTGAGAAAATATACTTCAAACTCTTGTGATCAGTATAAATCTCACATTTTTCACCATAGAGGTAGTGCCTCCATATCTTCAAAGCAAAGATTACAGCTGCTAACTCGAGATCATGAGTTGGATAGTTTTGTTCATGAATTTTCAACTGTCGTGATGCATAGGCAATAACTCTATCATTCTGCATAAGGACACAGCCAAGTCCTTTCTTCGATGCATCACTATAAATAACGAATCCATCATTCCCCGATGGTAGAGTCAATATAGGAGCATTGACTAATATTCTCTTCAGTTCTTTGAAACATTCTTCACACTCTTTTGTCCAAACAAATTTAACCCCTTTACGTGTGAGCTTCGTTAATGGGTTGGGCAAAATTCTGGACGAAACGTCGATAATAGCCTGCCAAACCAATAAAACTGCGTACCTCAGTTATACTCGTAGGTGCTGGCCATTCTTGGATTGCCTTGGTCTTAGAAGGATCAACAAAGATTCCATCTTTAGAGACAATATGGCCAAGAAAATAAATCTCCTGAAGCCAGAATTCACACTTGCTAAACTTCCCATATAATTCATGCCTCCTCAGAGTCTTCAAGATAATGCGCAATTGATTTTCATGATCTTCGTAGGTTTTGGAGTATACCAAGATATCATCAATAAATACCACCACAAATTCATCAAGATACTCCTTGAAAACTCTATTCATCAGATCCATGAATACAAAGGGTGCATTAGTCAATCCAAACGGCATTACAGTAAACTCGTAATGCCCGTACCTGGATCGAAATGCTGTCTTCGGAATGTCTTCCTTCTTCACACACAACTGATAGTATCCAGATCTAAGGTCAATCTTTGAAAAGTATTGAGCTCCATGCAGTTGGTCAAATAAATCATCAATACGAGGTAGGGGATACTTGTTCTTTCTCGTTATGGCATTGATCTCCCTGTAGTCGATACATAACCTCATAGATCCATCTTTCTTTTTAACAAAAAGAACAGGGGCTCCCCATGGAGAAACACTAGGGCGAGTAAATCCCTTATTACTCAATTCCTCTAGTTGTTTGTTTAGTTCGACTAACTCTACAGTGGCCATTCTATAAGGGGTCTTCGATATAGGCCTTGATCCAGGAATCAAATCAATGGAAAACTCAACTTCTCGTTCTGGAGGATGTCCAGGTAAATATTCTGGAAATACATCTACAAATTCTTTCACAACAGGTACATCCTCTATTTGAACATTCCTTTCCTCACCGACAGTTATTTCATTCTCTTCCTCCCCAATAATTGAATTAAGTTGAGCTACTGGGGGTGGATCTAAATAAGAATTAGGTGGTGACGATTCTTCTCTAAAAATAAGGTGCTCCTTATCATTGTCATCAAGAATCGTAACCTCTTTCTTCTTACAATAAATCTTCGCATCATATTCCGAAATCCAGTCCATACCGAGGATTATATCAAACTCAATCATAGGTATGACGATGAGATCAGCAGATAAAGAAAATTTATGTGCTCTAATAGGGACTGATTCACAAAACTTTGTTGCAACGATACTTCCCTTAGGAGTTTTAACTGACAACTCCCTTATTAAATCAAATTGGAAATATCTAATTTTCTTAGAAAACTGGGAAGATATGAAACAATGTGATGATCCAGAATCAAATAATGCATTTGCTAAACTTGAGGAAACCATTAAATTACCTGCCACCACGTCTTTCGGAGCTTCTACCTCTGCAGTAGTGATAGCATAAGCCTGGCCTTGATCCCTTGGCCTTTTTTGAGGTAAGTTCTCCTGACGCTTAGGACATGCATTTGCATAATGCCCCATCTCCCTGAAATTGTAGCACTGAACGTTGGTAGCTTCCTTCTTCCCCTTGCAATCATGAGCTTGGTGGCCTTTTTCACCACACTTATAACAGACTCACATTCCCTTCAAGCAAGTACCAGGATGTTTCTTCCCGCATTTACCACAAGATGGATATTCAACCTTTCCCTTCTTCCCCTTATTTCCATTCCCAGATTGATCAGCAGGTCTCTTCTTCTCTTGCTTTTCTTTAAAGTCATAAGACTTAGAGAATTCCTTTTCGGTCTTGATAGCACATGAGACAATGTCTTCGTACGATGAAAAGGATTGTGAGACTAACGCTCGACGGAGAAATGGTTTTAACCCATCAAAGAAACAATCAATCTTAATTCTTGGGTTGCGAATATAATCTCCAGCATACCTCGCTAACCTTGTAAAGTTAGCCTCATACTTTGTGACATTCTCATCCTCATTCTGTATCAGACTCAGAAATTGCCTTTCCATATCTGCTCGATGGTCGCGAGGGAAGTATTTTTCTAAAAACAGATCTTTGAACTCCCTCCATTCCATATTTGATACTTCATCATCTTCCTTCATGTTCTGAATCAATGACCACCATTGATCAGCATCTCTAGTGAGGCGGTAAACTGCCATGATAACTTTTTCCCTTTCACTGCTCCCCAAAGCCTGAAATATTTTCTCTAGGGAAAATATCCATTGCTCAGCTACTAAGGGATTTGTATTCCCATTGAACGTTGGTGGTTGTTGCCTCATGAATTGATCTAACATTGATCCTCCATGCTGCGGATCGGGGTGCTCCATACGGGTATGGTTATTATTCATAACCTGAGTAAGTTGTCCCAGTATGGTGATTAGCTGATCAGCACCAGTTGCATCACCAGCCCCACTATAATTATCTTGAGCAGGAGGGAAATCCCTACATGGAGTGCGTGCATTGATACGGTTTCCATTTCTTCCACTAGGCGCCATTTCTAAACAACGGAATAAACTAGATCAGTTTATGAATCAAAATACATAATCCCATACTTATAAAACACTTAACATAAATTGAACTATTTATGGATATAATCCATAATCATAAAAATGTTTTCTTTAAGGAAGTATATACTCATAAACCCTTCATAATGATTTGTAAAGAAAATGAGAGTTATCCTAAGCATATCCCCCGGGAGTGTCGTAACCAAGAGTGCAGCAAGGCCCGTTGTCATGCACCAGTTCCCGTTCGAGTCTAGCTCAAAGCAGTGTTTTCGGGTTTTACCCCTAGGTACATCTGTGCCAGAGCCGCCTCTACCTGCTCGTATCCAGACAGGGATGTATTTCTCAGAAAACTCACAAAATCTCTACAATACCAAAATTCTAGGAAGTTCTTCTATACTTATCCTCAAAGTTTATCTTAGGTCTACGTTCTCTAATCAGAGTTTATCTAAATCTAGTTTCCAAGGTTTGTACTAAACTTCCTCTGATACCAACTGTAACGCCCCGACCCCAGTTACCCGGAGTCGGTGCATTATTACATAACATTGGCATGATCACATGAAAGATCAAATCTCGAAAGACCGATTGGTTTAGTAGCCTTGGAAACACTAGATATATTCATAAGTTTTACATTACTTCATAAAATGAAAAACTACTACAACAACATAATTTTTTCACAATCCACACTATTAACCCCTCATAAAATCCCTGCAGGTCATTCATAACTTACTTCTTCACATCCTGGGAAAAATAAAACATAGAAAAGGGGTGAGCTCAAATGCCCAGTAAGGATAACAATATAGCGGAAACTTTCATAAATAATAATAAACATTTAAGGCAATGCATTACTAAAACAAAAGCCTTTTAAACTTTAACTTCAACATAGTATGGCAAAAGTAAAATGAAATAATGCCATTTAATTATTCACATGGATATTCTACTAATTGAATAATCACATGCAAAAATCAATAACCACTTTCATAATGTTGGAATGCATAATGCCAGACTATCATAACCACATAGCCAAGTCCTCGTGCCAAGACTACAAATAAGATTTTGTCAAGGCCTTTTGCCAAGACACTAGTTTGTCTCATTAGACCTACCGATGCATCGAGGAGCTATAGCGGGCTCCACCCGTCACATATTAAGTCCAATGCATTCCCATATGAAAAAGTTTAAACATAACATAAACATTCGTATTAAAACTAGCATATTAAATGTCAACACTTTCACCATAAACTATGAATGGTATAAAAATAGCACATCCACAGTCAAACATATCACAAAACCTTCAATACAATATAGAAGTTTGGTATCATAATAAATCAACTTCAAATAATCTTAAAATCCATCAAAGGATGTTGACATAGATGAAATCAAAATTCTTTTTAAAGAAATATCTCCTTTTATTTTGAAATCATTTAAGATCCATATATAATAAAACATTTTCTTTGAAAATATTCTTATAAGCTTGTAAGGAAAGCTTTGAAGATTTTATAACGGCGGAAAAATAACCGCACCCGCCGTATAAGTTAAAAAAGACATTCTTACCTCAATTTTCTCGAAAAGGTAAAAAAGCACCTTGTTTGGAAAACGATGGAAAGATTCCTCTTATAAAAAGTAAAAAAAAGGGTATAAATGACTTTAACCCATATTCATGTAAAAAAAATTTGAAATACATTTTGAAGAAACATGGATGTGGATGATAACGAGATCCCAGTAGATTATTACGTATAAACAACCTCGGATAATGAAGAGATTGTGAAATAACCCTTACCTTGTACTTTTCCTTGGTTGGGGTCAGTTAACCTCCTATATAATGGTGAAATAATTGTTACTAAATTATACAAGAATCATATACATTAATATGATATCATATATGATCTTTTAACATTGCTTTATTAATAATATCTTAGTATTATCGTCGTTTCAGGTGATAATCGATTCGTTCTTCTTAAATGTTTGGTTACGTAAGAAATGTTTGTAATGGATAGATTAAATCTTATTCATAATCAGAATGATATTAACATTATTTTTAACCCTAAAATGTGAATAAGACTTGAATGGATACGATGGAGGATGGATCTCACCGCGTTCGTGGAGACGGTAGTCCGTACGTACGCACGAATGCTACTTCCATTTAGTTTTTATTTTAAAAGAATTGAATCCAAATGATACATAGGTATATTACTATTCCATTATAATATAATATTTTATATATGTTACTTAAGTTCATTAACACCATCCTTTATACGTTCCATGTGTGGTATGAACGAGTCATATCATTTTAAGGGGGCGGTAGTCCGCACTTCCTCAAATGAAATTATCGTATGTATATACAACATGAAACGAATAATGGTATGAAATAAAATGAAATTACAGAAGCTTATATATAAAATATATATCATTAATATCATATTTAATTACAGTTCCATCATAATGGCCACCATGAGAGGCGGTAAGATGTATTTGAACAATCATCGTTTCGTGAGGCGTTAGTTTTCCATCCACAGAAACATTATGTTCATCATCCATTAGATGGATTTGTGTGTATGTGTAGTTTGAATCCTTCTTATAACAACATCCTAGTATATTGAGGATACTGGTGTTGTTACAAAAGAAAGGAAATAAAAAGAGTTTGGGGGTTGGAGAAGCAAATTAAATGAAAATAATTTAAGAGAAAACGTTACCTTTAATTTAGGTAACTCACTTTGGTTGGAACCAAAGGGCTTCTTGAAATGCTTTCGGCCTAAGGGGAAGCTTCAAGGAGGAGTAGAGGGATGTGGGGAGCTTAGTTGGGCAGAGTTTGGACGATCCAAGTGTCTTGAGAGGTGTGAGGAATGAGTAGAAGTGGTCTCCTTTTATAAGGGAGAAGAGGGGCTCTTTAGGAAAGAGTGAAAGTATTTCTTTATAATATAATTGTATTCGGTTTATAATGGTCCAAAAATCATTGAGGTCGAAGATAAGATGACTCATATTATAAATAACATCAACCAATAAGAATTGGACAGGTTTTAGATAATATTTTAATCATTATAATCTTATTTATTTAAATGATTTATTAATGAGGTAAACATTGCATCATTATTGGGTCATTAATAATTTAAATTATTTGATGTCTAAAAATTATAAATAAAATATCATTATGTAGGAAATCTTTTTATCTTTCTAATGAATATTTATAATCGAAAAGCCAACATTTATAACCCTATGTAAAAAATGTTCTTCTAAAAGATGTAAGCTTATGCCATTTTTATTTTTATTTTAACTTTATTAATATAAAGTGTCCCTACCACATACAAGTGGCTCCAAGGGGTCCCAAAATAGACCCAAGGATGCTCATGGTCGGGTATGTGTCCACCAATAAGGTTAGGACACGTTTTAGGTTAATTTTGTATTATTATAATATTATTTTTTAACCCTTATTTACCGGATTTACCCTTAACCATGGTAAATAAAATATTTACCACAGTAATTATTCAAAATGTCTAAAAATAAAAGTTACCTATTTACACAATTTGGACATCCTGATTCCAAATATGGAATCCATTTTTCTAAATTCAAAACACAGAAGTGGCAGAAATTAATTTAAAATTAATTCCCGCTGTCAAAACAAAAAGCGTGTTTTTAAGAGGTAATAACTATCAAAAGATTGACACTTGTTTATGTTCGGTTTAATTGTAAAATTATGTCCAATGACCAACATTATATTAAATGGTAAAAATATATTATAAATATACTTTAAAACCACTCAAATTCATAATTTATCAATATTAATTATTTTGATTAAAAAAGTTGTTTTTAATTAAAATTTAGTAATTTTCACTATTCATCAAAATATTAAAGTTATCCGAAAAGTACCAAAATTTCACCCTAGGCTAATTTCGATATTCCGAATCCAAAAAATGAAGTTCATTTTGAAATATAAAATATATATGATTTCAAAAAGTAGGTATTACTATTCATAACGGCTAATTTGATTGGTTACGGTGTGTTAGAACTCGGTGTTGCGTACAACACACGCTATCGCATTATTCGAAGGGAAACGTACCATGGAAGCTTGGGGTGTTACACTAATGACTCAGTTCCATAAGAACCATCCCTTCTTTTATATTCAATCTCTACCATACACATCATGTCAACAACCTCAGCATTGGTCCTTATCATGAACAAGAAAACTTGGAAGTATATCTCTAGTTTCAAGCCTATCTCAAAACATTGGTCCTTTTCTTGTTCATTCGAGATGATTTCTTGGGAATACCTTACTAGATCAGTGAAACTATTGGAATACTCTATCATAGAAATATTCCCCGTAATATGATCCATGAACTCTCAGGATTGGGCATATGCCAAGACTATAGGGAATTACTATTCATTTAAGACAACCTTGAAATATCCCCAACACATCTTCTCAATCTTCCCAGTTTGAAGTACCTATTCACGCCACCTGCGGCTGGGACCCTCCAAAAGAAATGAGGAACACTTCACCCTTAGTTCCTCAATTGTATCCATGAACTTGAACATGCGCTCAATCTTTTCAAGCCATTCCAATACTTCCTGAGGTTCTAGACTACCTCAGAAGGTAATAGGATTACTTTTCAGAAACTCCTAAGATTTATCCATTATAGGACCCATATCTTCATCCCTAAAACGAATAAGAACATGATTCATTCCCTATCTCAGATATTGGATAGCCTGACCGTATCCTTGATTAGCCTTTGATCAAAATCAGTGTGGGAGAACTCTCTCTGGCTTCCTCCTGTGGGTAAATGGAAGATTTTTGGGGAGGCATGTTGCTAAAAAATGAAACGCTCAGGAAAACAGTATTCAATACCAAAATTCTAAAAAATTAAATCAAAGACATCAAATATAAACAATATAAACACATAATAGTAATAAAAGAAACAATTACTCCACCCATGTCATATGTCTACCTGTGGATTGCAGCCCACATGCCTCACTTGGAAGTGAAGTAAATCATACAATTCCAACATCCCCAAGTGACTCGTAGTTTTTCACTAGAGATGTGGTACATGAACCCTACTCATTAACAAAACCCTATGCCCCAACAGTCCTTTCTCTTTTCTATCCCGACTCATCTTAAAATAGAAATATAAACAAAAAACATTGGCCTTCTTTGATACCATTTTGTCACAAACTGAATCTGGTTTCCACTAATACTGGCATGAAATCTTGCCCATGATAGGCCCTAAAGGGAATTGCCTATCACTACAGGAAGGCACAAGTTCCCAGTTATTAATAAAATCTGTTTGGAATGATTAACATTAATAAGAAAGCAAAAAACATTAAAAACAACCAATAATATGAATTTGAAATATTCATGCCAAATAATCCTTAACATAAATTAGAACAGGATACATGGTTTTAAAAAAAAGTACAAGAGTTCCAAAAATAAATAAAAAGAGAATAAATTCAGCTACAATGACTCCACATGACATGGGTTCATCACCCCCGAGCCATCCCTACAACACTGCACCATAGAAGGGGACTAACAACCTAAACCGCCTTCAACTGAGGCTTTTCCTTTATCTTTGACAAACATAATCAAGTATACATAAAACCAAGGGGTTTTATTAGGGTGTGAGATTAATCCAAATAGGATACAACCTGAATATTTTAAATAGTATGCATTTCAAGGTGAAAAATAATGAAGTATTAATATGTAAGGAAAAGAAGCGATAAATTCCAAGAAATGAAGCATTCAATTGTAAAATGTTTTCAGAATAAAACATTCATAATGTTAAATTTTTTGAATAAGATATGTTAGATAATGTAATGTACATCCTAACACACAAAAATAAAATGTTAAATACTAACAATCCAATGAGTATTAAAACTGGGAACACCCTAGGTACTTGATAGTCTTGGGCTTTTTGTGCCTCGTAACTCGGTCTAAAATATCCATGTCAAAATCTTTTCCGAAGCATGAGACGATAGTAAGGAACATACCCATAACCTAGTTTTCCCTGAATAATATCCATATAGTTTTGTTAGTGTT
The DNA here is from genome assembly GCA_963277665.1 of Viscum album. Lineage (NCBI taxonomy): Eukaryota > Viridiplantae > Streptophyta > Magnoliopsida > Santalales > Viscaceae > Viscum > Viscum album. The sequence goes on from OY728125.1 coordinate 1,926,288,446, forward strand.
TTCATTTTTAGGTACCCAAGTCGTGACATACATAAATCTTACATTAATTTAGCGGAATAGTTAAGACATAACAAAAACAGACACCTAAGGACCGTAATAGTTTAGTGTGTTTGGAAACATGGAAAAAATCTTCTAATCAGGGTGAAAGATCTTCAACATATCCCATAATGTTATTCCCCTTTTTTCCTTACCAAAAACCTTTACTTATATCATGACGAAAAACATAAAAAGGGTGTGCTCAAATGCTCAGTAAGGGTAAACATGGAGAATATCAAACAATCCATACACATTTTAATGAAAAAACATGAACATAAAAAATGAGTAATGGCATAAATCTTGGTAGTATATAAGGCATATATCATAAAGGAAGATTAATCATGATTAAATATCATTGGAATAAAACATGTAATTTTGGAAAACCATTAGGCAAATGATATGATTTTCATAGTAGCCAAGGTATTTTTGACAAGACCATCATAGTGGACAATGTCCATTACTGAACCGGGTTTACTTGTTGTTCCAGCCCTATATTACAGAACTGGATTTACTTGTTGTTCCAGCTATGTTTATCTCATAATATATAAATCATTACCCAATACATTAACGGGACATATAGGTCCCACCCATCTCATATTGAAATAATTCTTACGTGTGCCACAAAACAACAATAAATCATTCATCATAAACCAAGGAATAAAATGGGTTTCATTAACATCATCCCTTCATTATATAATCCATATAAAACAAATAGATATCATTTCATTAAAAGAAAACTCAATCCATGTAAATAATAGAGACATTATACATGAAACACAAACATACTAAATAATTTAATCTTATATGGAAAATAGTTTTGATAAAACACTTGAAATTAATTTTTGAAAAAAAAGTATCCTTTCTTATTCAAAATCATTTTCTTTTTACAAAATGACATACATTTTTAAAAGTAAAGTATTTTTTTTGAAAATAATCAGGAAATTGTATAGTGGAAGCATCATGAAAATAACGTGTTATAAAACCATAAAAAACTTGTTCAATCCCTAGAAGTTAAAAAACATTCTCTTCATACATTATCCAGAAAAGTCAAAAAGTACCTTGTATGGTAAACAAAAAAATATTCCTTCCATACCTTCTAGTAAATGTAATAAAAGGGTAAAAATGACATTAAAAATACATGTATTAATATTGAATATTTGATAAAAACATTTTGAGAAAACATGGATATGGATGATAAACATAACCCCGGTAAATACTTACGAATAAACAATCTCGGATAAGTACGAGATTGGAAAAATTATCCCTTAACTTATGTCCAATTTCTTCTATATGTGACTGAGACTCCTTTATATTAGGATTAAACATATTATTAACTTATAAAATAACCATAATAATATTTATTATATCATATATGATTCACTTTGACTTTATATTACCCTTTCATTTGGCAATTCCATGTTAAAGCAGTATTTTGGGTAAAATTGTTTCATTTATCATACATGTTTCGACATGTAATTATTCATATGATTACTTATATCATGATTAATTACTTATATAATGTAAAAACTTATTTATATAATATATATTCAGAATAATAGATCAATAAATGGAATGAAATACACCATTTATGGGGATGGTAGGTCGTATTTATCTATGAATGATGTTTTCATTTTCTTATTAAATTGAATGGAAGTAAATAAAATATATATATACATAAATCCAGTAGCATTATTATTTCTTATATTTCATTATTACTTATTATATAAATACTTTATAATCATTCTTGAATGTTTAACATGGAGAATGAATCTCATCGCATCGTGGAGACGATAATCCGTACGTACGCATGAGCAATGATATCGTTCCCATAACTATTTAATGGAATTAGAGTGGATGATATAACTTCTCATATATAGTATTATGTTATAATAATCATATGTAGTTATTACTTCCACCATTATACACATCCAAATAAGGTGGTGGTGCAAAAACATATTACACCATGGCGTGGAGACGGTAAGCTGTATGTACACACGCCCAGTGATTTCGTTTTTTCTAGGATAGTTTGAAGGTGAAATAGGGTTGTTTCATATTTATAATAACATATCATTATATTATTTATACTTATGTTATTACTTTATAATGATACAACTAATGAAGAGGAAGTAGAAGAAGAAATAAATTTGAAAGAATCGGTAAAGGATATTACCTCTTCTTCGACGCGCCTCTTCTAAACCTCCTCTTAGGGCACCAAATATGATATTTTAAGAAAACCAAGACCTACAGAATGTTTACAGGGTAGTTTAGAAGCGAAATTTACAGGTTTTGTCTGAGCTTGATGGCTCGAAATGTTGTGATGAAGAGAGAGAAGGAGGTGCCCATATATAATAGAGGAGAGGGACAGTTTGGGAATCCTCAAAAATATTAATTTATAATAAACTCAAACACCACATAAAAACATCCAAAGTAACTCAAATTAGAATATGAGATAATATTGGGTTTTAATCTAATCAAAAAATAAAATTTATACTTGTTTTGACTTTATTTTAAACCTTTTCATTTTGATTTATCATAATTTAATCTATTTAATTTTATTTCTAGTAATAAGATTCTATATTCTAAATTGTTATAAATACTTGATTATGTGTTGTGAATTGTACATAATTGGATAATTTAGGGAATTGTAGACCATATAAATTCCAATTTATAATTTTTCAATATTTTTGTGATTTTTAAACAATTTAATAATATTTTATTTTTATAAAATATCAATAGTGTCTATTTTGACACTATTCAATTATTTGAATTTATAAAAAATCCACAGATAAGAATATATTCAAAACAAATTATTTAATTGATACCTAACATGTAATATTCATCATTAAAATTCTTGGAGAACATTAAATAGTCCATATAATATTTATTTTAATATTTCTAAAACCATTTATTTGATATTTCAATCAATAAAATAATTTCCACATCACTATTGTGTCACCATTAATGATAATTATTTAATATATATAAATTCTAAATAAATTTACATGATGTTTATAATTTTATTATATTTATGGTGACTATTTTTGTTTGATGTTTTATGATGTTTATCACTTAATAAATTTTTTTACACTTATATGATATAAGAGAATGACATATTGTCACTTTCTTTCGTTTTAATAATAATTACCTATTTTTCATTGTCAAAAGTCTATGAAATGAATCTATTAATACCCTTTAGTGATATGGGTTGACTTTTAGTCTTCCATTAATATTTTTGAAGGTGTTATATTAATTTTATAATCTTATTTTTACACTTAATTATCCGATTTACCTTTAAATGTAGTAAATAAAATTGACCGTAGTTACTATTCATAATGCCTAAAAATAAAAAGTAGCCTATTAACATAATTTGGACCTAATTATTCCAAAAATGGAATCCATTTTTCCTAATTAAATACCCATAAGTGGCATTACTTAATTTAAAATTAATCCCGTTGTTGAGAAAATGGGTTCTAAAAGTTAAAACATTACCAAAGATTGATATGTTTTTACCTATTAATTCACTGTTAAATTGATGATAATGACATACATAATATTAAATGGTAAAAATGTATTCTATTTATAGTTTAAACCCATTAAATATTATAAATTTACCATATAAATTATCTTGATGAAAAAAGTTTTTTATAATTAAAATTTAATGTATTTTTACTATTCATCAAAATATGAAAGTTAAAAGAAAAAAATTATAAAATTATCCAAAGTACAAATTTGCATAATTATTAAAATTAGTAACTTTATTTTGTTAAATTTAACTCATAAACGTGTCAAAAACTAGATTTAAAGTGGGTGCGCCATCAAAAGGCTGCAAAACTGTATTTTTTTAAAAATATTTCCTTTATACAAAAAATTGATTTTTTCTCATAACTTGTTCTAGAAAATGATTAAGATGAATTATAATGTAAAAAAATTTAAAATTCAGTTCATACTATTCGAAATGGCCTGATTATAATAATATTAGAATAATATATCGTTGTTTATTGAAACTCGGTATTGCGCACAACACACGCTATTGAGGAAGGTCGCTCTTGCATGCAACACAGGACAAGAATAGTGTCTGCGTATACTAAAAACTAATATGGTGTTGTGTATAGTGCAATAAAATCTTTCTGTAGTGTATAACACAAGACATCAAACAAATTAAAAATAATATTTCTCATAAATTCTCTTGGTGTTACATTCTACCCCCTTAAAATAAATTTCGCCCTCGAAATTCATCAGGGTTATAAATGGTTTACTACGTGAAAGTTTCTTTCATAGAAACAGACATAATAAAAAGGAATACTAAAACATAATTTTAAAAAATAATTTACTAAATGTAACAATTACCCAAATTAAGTCATCACTAGGTTTTCACATCGGTGAAAATATGGATATTGAAGAGAAATCTAACCATCAAGTTCTGATGGAGAGTGGTAGAGAACATGGCTATAAAAAATCCAACAATAAAAAAGATATAAATTTTTTATGATCTAAGTTACCATCTGATTTAGTGGATATGAGGGTACTAGGACAACGTTTTTGGATTTCAAAATCATTTCCCTAAATTTGATGAATTTTTGCACAAGGATAAATACTTACTTGATTTTAGTGTAATGTCATAGTTGATCATTCCATGAACAATTTCCACATCATCTCTTATTTAAATAATGGTAGTTGAATTTTTACTTCTTGAAATGTTAGCAGATCATATGATAGAATGATAAGTTATTCAATCTGTCTCAAAAACTTAAAAAAAAGTTATTATATATACATAAGTCCATCTATGGTGAGATTAACCATATATGATTCCATAAATGGACTTATACTTCAAGTATCATAGCGCTTAATAAACTAAAACTAATTTTTACTAACCAGGGATATCCTATAGGCCAGTAGTAGGAGATACATGCATGTCTCACTTCAGTTGTGGATTCGATTCCAGTATCCCTATCCGACGAAATGGGTTGTCACTCATCCTACGGGTTGTCTTTTTTCTAAAACTGTACTATTATAACATTTCAGAAATAATATCAAAACGTTATAGCCTTAAACAATACCATCTAATTTCTAACACAATCTATTCCAATATTTAGGCTTATCCAAAATACTTTTGTCCAATCTCATAGTATAAAGAAAAATATTACTAGAGTGGTCATATACAAAGCATGTGATTACCATCATTTATCCCCCGCATATCATAAGATATATCTTATTGGTCATATTTCAAACATGTTAATACCTTAATCATGTATCCTCTTGAAACATGAATTACCATAGAACCTTAATTAAAACATGAATTCTGTCAAAAGTTATTTATTTACACATAAAAAAATCCCAAAATTTCTATATACTCAAACCATGATGTCACTTTGTCCTTATATCAGTCATGAGCTCATTAATACTATCAAACATGTTATTTTATCTATATCTCTTCATTATGTGCATATCATCTTCTTTCTAAAAATATTTCAATCACGTTTCATGGATTTTGGTACCATATAATTATTGAAAACCAATACATAGATATTCTAATATTCCATAATACAATAAATGATATTCCACAACACTATTTTTGGAATTTTGTTACATATACACTTAATCATTCCACCACATCGTTGTCATATTCAAAATCACAAATAGTGATCGCATGTGAATTCCCTTTGTCATTTTCCTTAAGAGGTTGTTGATGTTGATCATTATTAACCATTGGATTAGGGAATTGGTTAGCATAATTCCCCATTTCCTTGTAATTGTAGCATTGAAGTGTTGGGGGTGCGTTCTCTATAGTCTTTTCTCTATTCACTTCATTAGAAACCTTTTTCCGATTAATTCAAACCTCAACTGCTCGATGACCTTATTTTCCACAATTAAAACATTTTCTAGTCCCTTTAAGACAGTCTCCATCATGCTTCGTTCCACACTTTTATCATAACGAAACATTCCTCTTCTTTTCAATATTATATTGAGATTTTTCGTCAAAATCCATCTTCTGTTTCATGTCAAAACTGTGTGATGGATATGTAACACCAACTTCTAGTTCTAACTTGATAGCACAACGCACAATTTCTACATAGCTACTGAAGTCTCGTATAGCTAATGCCCTTCAAAGACTCGGTTTTAAGCCACTAAAAAATCGATCAACTTTACTTTTAGGTTGGATGATAAAGTCAGATGCATACCTTGAAAGCCTTGTAAAATTAACATCATATATACCAACAGATCCATAATCCTTTTTCTTAAGGTCAATGAAATCCTGTAACATCTTTATTCAAAGAATACAAGGGAATTACTTATTAAAAAACATGTTCTGGAACTCGTCCCATTCCATGGATTAAATTTCATCTTGGGGCCTTGTATTCTTACTTAGAGTCCACCGCTAGTCTGCTTCACCTTCTAAATGGTAAATAGAGAAAATTAATTTTTCATGTTCTGAATAGAGAAGTATGGAAAATAACTTTTCAATGGTATTGATCCATTGTTCATAAACAAGTGGATCTGAAGACCCACTGAAAGAATGTGGATGTTGCCTCAAGAAGGACTCAATAGAATATTGTTCGTTTCTATGCTCATTTTGAAGTCCAAAATGATTCATAGATTGTGTAAGTATAGCTATCAGACTTTTCACTCAATTTTCCATAACATTTGGTTGTTCATAAGGAAAATAATTGCATTTCCCAGTGCATTGATCATTAACACGGTTCATTTGGGTTCCATCTATCATCTATAACCTAAAAAGAATAGTGTGAGAGACAAAAATCATACTAGGAAAACAACATAATCAAGTGGAGTACTTTGAATATCTAACATCATAGGTTTAATACTAAGTTATTTAGGATCATTATTATAATTCTAGGACTATATTCTATACTTATACATAACCTCAGTGACATCCTTAGACATACCTTAGAAATATCTCTAGGGATCTCACTAAAGATTTATCACCCTAGTTTCCAAAGGTTAACTAAACCATTCCTCTAATGACAACTATAGAGACCCAAGGCTTGACATACATGGATGTTACATTACTTTTACTGAATACTTATTACATAACAAAAAAAGACACCCAAGGACCATATCAGTTTAGTGTCTTCGGAAACTCGGAAAAAAATCTTATAATCATGGGGAAAAATCTTCAACATTTCCCATAAAGTACTTCCTTTTTTCATATATAAAACCTTTATTTATATCCTAGGGAAAAGAAAATATAGAAAGGGTGACCCCAAATACTTAGTGATGGTAAAAATGGAGAACATCAAACATTCCATAAAAATTTGGACGTAAAAAACATGAACATAAAGCATGAGTATTGACACAAATCTTGGCAGTATATAAGGCATAGATCAGAGAGGAACATTAATCATGATAAAATAGCATGGGAATAAAACATGTAATCGTGAAAAACTATTAAGAACATGATATGATTTCTATATTAGGAAAGGCATTGATGCCAAGACGATCATAGTGGATGAATTCCATTACTGAACCGGGTTTACTGGTTGTTCCAACCCTATATTACTGAACCAGATTTACTTGTCATTCCAGCCATGTTTATCTCATGAGATATAAATCATTTCCCAATTCATTAGAGGAAGATATAGGTCCCACCCATCTCATATTTAAATCATTCTTATGTGTTCCTCAAAACAATCATAAATCATTCATCATAACCCAAAGAATAAAATGGGTTTCACAAATATCATCCCTTGATAACATAATACATATAAAACAAATGGATATTGATTAATCATAAGAAAAATAAAACCACTTAAATAATAGAAATATTATACAGAAAACATAAACACATTAAATAATGTCATCTTAGATGGAAAATAGTTTTGATAAGACACTTGAAATGAATTCATGAGGAAAATATCCTTTCTTCTTCAAAATCATTTTCTTTTTACAAAATGCAATGCAATTTTTAAAGAAAATGATTTTTGTTGAAAATAATAATGAAAAATTGTATAGTAAGATTCATGAAAATAAGGCAATATGAAACCGTAAATATCCGCTCATGCCGTATAAGTTAAAAAAACGTTATCCTCGTATATTAGCCGTAAAATTAAAAAAGTACATCATATGGTAAAAAAAAGAAAGATTACGTCCATACCTTGTGGTAAAAGTAATAAAAGGGTAGGAAATGACTTTAAACAAACATGGATGAATAATAAACATTTTATGAATAAAATTTTACAAAACAAGGAGATGGTTTATAAACATAACCCTGGTAAATAATTACAAATAAACAATCTCAGATAAGAACGTGATTGGAATAATTATCCCTTACCTTATGTCCAATTTCTTCCATAAGTGTTTGACACTCCTATATAGTAGATTTTAACATATTATTATGTTATAAAATAACTATGATAATAAATATGATATCATATATGATTCACTTATGACTTTTTATTACCCTTTCATTTGTCAATTCCATGTTAAAGCAGCGTTTTGGGTAAAATCGTTTCATTTATCATACATGTTTTGACATGTATTTATTCATATGGTAACTTAGATCATGAATAAATACTTTCATAATGTAAAAAATGATTTTTATTATATATATTCAGAATAATAAATTGATAAATCTAATGAAATACACCATTTATGGAGACGGTAGGCCATACGTACACATGAACATTGTTTCGTTACCTTATTATATTGAATGGAAGTAAATGAAATATATATATAAATAAATCTAGTAGAATTATTATGCATTATATTTCATGATTACTTATTATATATACTTTATAATCATTCTTGAATTGTTAACATGGAGAATGAATCTCATCGCACCGTGGAGACTGTAATCCGTACGTACGCACGAGTGATGATATTGTTCTCATAACTATTGAATGGAATTGGAGTGGACGATAAAATATATCAGAATTAGTATTATGTTATAATAATCATATATAGTTATTATTTCCACTATTATACCCATCCATGTAAGTTAGTGGTGGAAAAAAAGATTACACCATGGCGTGGAGACGGTAAGTCGAACGTACGCACGCACGACGATTTCATTTTTTGTAGGATGGATATAAGATGAAATATGGTTGTTTCATGTTTATAATAAAATAATAGTATATTTTTTATACTGAGGTTATTACATTATAATGAAACAACTAAAGAAGATGAAGTAGAAGAAGAAATAAATATGAAATAATCGGTAAAGGATATTACCTCTTCTTCGACGCGCCTCTTCTAAACCTCCTATTAGGTCACTAAAGAGGGTCTTTGTAGAGAACCTGGACCTATAATATGTTTCTGAGAAGTTTAAAAGAGAAATGGATAGGGTTTTGCAGATAATTAAGTCTCAAAATGTTATGAAGAGGAGAGGGAAGGAGGTGAACTTATATTGGAGAGGAGAGGGAAACTTTTGGAATCCTCAAAAATATTAATTTATAATAAACTCAAACCCCTCATAAAAATCTCCGAAGTGACTCATATTTGGATATAAGATATTATATAGTTTTAATATCATCAACCAATCAAATTTAAAAATGTTTTTATTTTATTTTAATCCTTATCATTTTGATTTAACCTTATTTAATATATTTAATTTAATTTGTGGTAATAAGATTCTAAATTCTAAATTGTTATAAATACTTACTTATGGGTTCTGAATTTTACATAATTGGATAAATTATGAATTTTAGACCATATAATGTTCAATTTATAATTTTTATAAATTTTTTATATTTTTATGCAATTTAATAATATGTTATGTTTATAAAATATCAATAGTCCCAGTTTTGACACTATTCAATTATCTGAATTTAAATAAACACCACACAGAAGATATATTTAAAATAATATTTTATAGATCCATAACATGAAATATTCATCTTTAAAATTCATGGATCACATTAAATTGTTCATATAATATTTATTTTAATATTTTTAAAACCATTTATTTTACATGTCAATCTATCAAATAATTTCTACATCACTATTTTTTAACCATTAATAATAATTATTTAATCCCTAAAAATTATAAATAAATTCACATGATCTAGATAATTTTATTTTATTTCTGGTGACTATTTATTTTTGATGTTTTATGAATTTTATCACTTAATCAAAATTATTACACTAATAAGATTTAAGAGAGTAACATGTTGTCACTTTTTTGGTTTTAATAATAATTACATCCTTTTAATGGTCAAAAGTCCATGAAATAAATCTATTCATACCCTTAAGTGATATGGGTCGACTTTTATTATCCATTAGATTTTTTTTCAAGTGTTAGGGTAATTTTATAATCTTATTTTTTCCCTTAATTACCTGATTTACCTTTAACTATAGTAAATAAAATTTACCTTAGTTAACATTTATAAGGCCTAAAAATAAAAAGTATCCTATTAACATAATTTGTACATACTGATCCAAATTTTGGAATCAATTTTTCCTAATTCAATACACATAAGTAGCAGTATTTAATTTAAAATTAATCTTGTTGCTGAGAAAATGAGTTCTAAAAGTTAATACATTACAAAAGATTGAAATGTTTTTATATATGAATTCAATGTAAAATATATGATAATGACATACATAATATTAAATGGTGAAAATATATTATATTTATACTTTAACACCATTCAATATTATAATTTAACCATATATATGTTCTTGATGAAAAAAGTGGTTTTTAATTAAAATTTAGTGTATTTTTACTATTCATCAAAATATTAGAGTTAAGAGAAAAACATTAAAAAATTATGCGAAGTTAATTTTTGTATACTTATTGAAATTAATAACATTATTTTGTCAATTTTAACTCATAAACATGTCAAAACTGGATTTAAAGTGGATGTGCCCTCAAAAGGTGCAAAAACTCTATTTTTTGAAAAATATTTCCTTTATATAGAAAAATGATTTTTTTCTCATAACTTGTTCTGGAAAATGATTAAGATTAATTATAATTTTATAAAATTTAAATTTTGGATTATAAAATTCATAATGGAGTGTTCATAATAATATTAGAACAATATATCACTGTTCAGTATAACTCGGTATTGCGTACAACACACACTTTTGAAAAGGTCTCTCTTGTGTGAAACATAAGACAAGAATAGTGTTTGTGTATACAAAAAGCTAATATGGTGTTTCATATAGTGCAAGATAATATTAGTGTAGCATAAAACATAAGACATCAAAGTAATTAAAAATAATATTTCTCATAAAATCGCAGGGTGTTACATCATTATCCAAAATGCTAAGTGAAGTAGGGACAAAACCTATCTGGATCACTAGGATACTAGTACATATCCCCTCACATAGGTACCCGGTCCTCCCCCTTTGTGCCCTAATAATTTCAGCATACTACATACATCTCTTTAAATATAAAAACACTACTAATGGTCACATACAAATAATATAGTATCTATGCACACTTTATATCACCTAAAACACACAACAAAACATTTTAATTTTAAATAAAACAACTTCTCAAAATCTCACATTGTTTTACACCTAATACTCCTTGAAATCGCAAATTTTCACACTATGTGCACACTTATAAGTCACCAAACCAAAAATTTCAACCCAATAATTTTCAATGAATCCAAAAAAGCAGTTATACCTCAGCCCCATATGAATCATGAAGTGATATCTTTGTAAAACCACTATTTCACACAAACATGGCACTAAAAGATCATAATGTTCCCAAACATCACTGAAACAAATTTTCACAGAAAAAAATTATATAAATGTAAAAAAAATTATTTTCATCCATAATACATTTCAATAAAATAAACTAATTAGTTATATGGAATCACCAAATTAACTAAAAAATGATTTTTATAAAGAAAAAACCCAATTTCACATAAAAATGGCACTTAAATTTCATTTTCATTACAAATACTATTTGGAAAAAATCCCTCAAGGCATCATTGAATCATTTTTGAGGTGATTGTGTTTATTGAAAAAGTAGACATCTCTGTGGTGATTGTTGACAAAGAACAACAATGACATAAAAATTTGTTGACAAAGAGGATTTCATGATGGAATGTTGAGTGCAAGAACTGAGGTCAACGATCCATGTTTGATTCAAGAACATCAATAAATGGAATGTATGATCTGGAGGCGGTACAAAAGAACAGATACAAGGTGGCACCGTTTTCTAATGTTTGCCAAATTTTTGGGCCTGAAAAGAGACAAATGAAGAAAAGTAGTTTTTGGAAAAGGGACTTGTGCACTGTATACATGAAGGCTTGGAAACTTGCACAACATATTTTTTTCAAGATCAGATCATCAAAATATGGAAAAGGGATAAAGTTCGCGTATGTTTTGGTGAGGTCACACAGGTGACTTGCGCGCCGTGAAAGATACTTGTGCACTGATGCCTTAACAGTTTGAGAACTTGAGGACCTATGGGTTTTCAAGATCAGAAGATCAAAATATGGAAAATTAAATAGGTTTGTGCATGTTTTGAATTAGGTAGTGCAAGTGACTTATAAGATAAAATACTTGTGCGCTGAGAGTTGCGCGCCGAAGGGAGAGTTCCACGCCATCGCACAGGGGTGACCCAATGCGTATAAATACTGGACCACCCCTCCTCATTCTTCACTGGTGTTCAACACTTGGAGAAATTAAAGCTTCCGTCATGTAGGTGTGGTGGTCGTGCAAGTGGTGTGTGGTTTTGCAAGTGAAGTTGCACGCCAGTGTGAGAAGTTACACGCTGGTTGGAAGTTGCACACCAATATTGGTTTGGGCATAAAAGGAAGAGAGTCACGCAAGTTTGGAGTTGGGGAATATTGTGTCGGGAAAGTGTCTGAGGTGGACTTTCATGCCCATTGTGACTTGCACGCCGATACTTGCGCGCTGAGATAGACTTTCGTGCCAATTATGGTTCTGTTCCAGCAGTGATTTTCGGGCTGCATGGAAGCTGGAAGTTTTCCTCATACCTTCGGTGAAAAGATAAATTCATCTACGGCTGAAAGATGGGCTTCAACAGAGCATATACACATAGAGGAATATGCATTCCTTCATGAAAATGAAGAGACCTACCGGTCTATAAACTGTGAGTGGATCCTTTCTAGAGCAGTGAGCGAAGGAAGAGGAAGAACTTGATCCTCTCCACCAGTAGTGAGCCAGAGAGAGAGAAATAGGGAGTGAACCTTGGGAAAGCAGTGATCTAACCCTAAATCTTGTAAAGGCAGTGAGCCTGGGACAGTGTGACTGTACCAAAACCTTGTAATCCACAGCTAGTGATGTTTAGTGTAATTTGGTATGACTGACAACTTGTCGGCGTATGCTCTTTAGACATATGACTTTGCGGTGAACCAATTAAAATTGATGTGTCTTGTGCATGCTTTACTTTCTATTTAATTTGTGCAGTAGGAAAGAGAGATAAGATTGTTTTTATTTAACAGTGAAACAAGATCAGAATGGGTGTTAATTTTAAATTAGTCATACCTTGATTCACCCTCCCCCCTCTCAGGGTATTCAGCCTTGTGGACCTAACAATTGGTATCAGAGAGAAAGGTTGATATTAGGTCTTCTCTCAATGGAGGTCACTAATCATAAAGGGATTCCAATCTTCGACGGATGTAATTTTTAGATATGGAAGAATCAAATGAAACAATATTTATGATCCTTGGGAATGGATGTTTTTTCAGTATCTATTCATGGTATCACAGCTGATATTAATAGTGGTTAATTATCAGAAGTTGAGCACAGATATTTGGATGCTGATTCCAAAGAAATCAATGCCTTAGGGGGAGCCCTTTCCAATCCCATCTACATGATGGTTATGTCATGAAAAACGTCACATGCCATGTGGGAAAAGCATTTGAATATATATGATGGGGTACATATATCAAAGAGGCAATGATGCAGGTGTTGTGGAACAAATATGAACATCTAAAAATAAACCTGAATGAGTCTGTTGACGCATTCTTTGATAGGGTAAATATTATTGTGAAAGATATGCGAGGTCTTGGCGAAGTCATTGATGAAATAATGATCGTAAAGCGCATCCTAAGGAAACTTCCACCTCAGTTCAATAAGAAAGTTTCAGTACTAGAAGATAAAGATCCAAAAGAAATGACACTAGATAATTTGCACAGTACCTTGGTTGCATATAAAATGAGGAACGATGATAATGAGGTTGTGGAAAAGGGGAAGTCCAAAAAGGTGGCATTTAAGGCCATGAAGAATCTTACCGTTGAAGATTCTAAGGAAGAAGAAGAGACATATGAGGTAATGTCATTCCTCTCCTCAAATCTTTGAAGAGGAAAAGGAATGTTCAAAGGGAAGCTTCCACTTGCTTGCTTTAGATGTGGAAAAGTTGGTCATCTTGCTTCAAGGTGCCCCAAAAAGTTTCAAGAAGAAAACGATGAAGATGAAGTTGAAATTCCCAAGAAAAAAACATCAGCCTATGTGAAAGGGAAGAAGCAGTTCAAGAGAAATTTCTTTAAGAAGAAGAATCTTCTTTCACAAGAAATAGACAGTTCAGATGAGTTTGAGGGTGAAGAAATTGAAGAGATAGAAAACTGAAAAGATCGTGGACAAAATGCAATGGTGGTTGTTGTTAGTTGTGCTCAAGAAAAGAAAGAAACCAAAACTGATGAGGAAGAAGAAGAAATTGAAGGGAGAGTTGACATGGAAGCTGAATTAGAAGAATCTCTTGAAGAGATAGATGATTGGAGAAAAAACCATGAAATCCAACAAGGTGTTACATAATTCCAAACTCTACATGCAATAGTAAGAAGAAGAGAAGTCTGATCTAGTGAAAGAAATCGAAAATCTTAAGTCTTCCAGGCCAGAGCACACATAAAAGGTTTATGAGCATAATCTCAAGATTGAAGAACAGTAAAGGGAGATCGATTGCTTGAATAGATAAGTGAAAGATCACTTCAAGCTTATTGAAGAGCTTAAAGAGGATGTTTTCGGTCTACAGAGGAAAGTTAAAGACCAGGAAAAACCTTTTAATCCCAATACATTCTTGGGAAAGTAGGTCGTCACAAAGACTGAAAAGAAGAATGAAGATCCGAGTAGTTCAGTAGGAAGGAAGCAACAATTGACCTCAGAAGTTAAGGTTGATTCATGGATTAATCAGAAACAATAATCTATGGCAGTTAAAGTCAAGCAGCAAGCACCCATCCCGAGATTGAAGATGGATTTGGGAACAAAGAAGAATCAGAATATTTATATATCCCGAGGGGAAACTCATAGTGATGAAGTAACACGAAGGAAAGCACCTTATATCAGATGTTATTGTTGTGGAAAGATGGGACATTCAAAGTATATATGTTCCATAACCAAAAGATATCTATGGGAAAAGAACAGAGATGACATCCAAATAGTGAATATTTTTCCAGAACATATTTCGAAGGACACTGTTTTTGGTGCGGAGGATTTTGGCATATGGCTATGTAATGCACTTCAACCATTCAGAGAAATGTTCCAAAGAAGAATCAAAACGTTGGAAAGCAGCAGTTCGATAAACCAACAAGTGAGTTAAAAATGAAGAATAGATTTTCGGCTTTACAAGATGAAGCCGGTCCATCATACTCTGAGGAAGAACAGAAGCCTCAATACATGCTGAGAATGAAAGAAAAAGTGTGGACTAAGAAGATGAAAATTGAGAAGGCCGTGGTGGCAGAGATTTCCCTTAAAGCATCAGATCGCTCTGGTGTGTGGATCCTTGATAGTGGTTTCACATCTCACATGACGGGTAATAAGGATCTTATTACAGGTATAAAATATTAAAAAGAAGGAGTTTTCAAATTTGGAAACCATGAAGGCCTAATGATTGTTGGCTCAAGGAAATTTGGGGGAAAAGAAATGAGATATGCCGGTGTCTTGGTAGTAAAGGTTCTCAGTCATAACTTGCTTAGTGTTAGTCAACTATGTGACTCTGGGAACTCTATCCGATTTACAAAGAAGATATGTATTGTTAGAGGAAAATATGGAGCCTTCATTCTACAGGGAAAACGAACAAAGCGAAAGCTTTACCTGGTAGGAGGGGAAGAAGATTCGTGCTTTGTATCCGGAGAAGAAGAAAACCAGCTATGTCATAAGTGACTTGGTCATCTATGTCAACCATCCATGGAAGATCTGGTAAAGTGTGATATCTATAGAGACCTTCCCAAACTATCACATGATCACACTCATACATGTGATGCCTGTCAACAAGGGAAGATCATCAGAAAGACATACAGGCCAAAGGAAGAAAAATCAACTGGAGTTCTCGAATTGGTGCATGCTGATGTATGTGGACCGATTTCACCACGAGCTATAAATGGGAAAAGGTACTATGTTCTTTTCATTGATGATTTTAGCAGAATGGCCTAGGTGTTTTTCATTACCCATAAGACATAATTGTTCAGCTACATAAAGAAGTATTGGAGGGAATCAGAAAGGATGCTTGGGCAGAAAATTCTAAGGATTCATACTGATAACGGTACAGAATTCACAAATTGTCAGGTCGAATACTATCTTAAGAAACACAGGATAAGGCATCAAGTTTCTTCAGTGAGAACTCCCAAAAGAATGGAGTGGTTGAAAGGAGAAATCAGATCATCAAAAACATGGCTAGAATGATGCTTATTGATAAAGACCTACTAGAGAAATTTTGGAAGGAAGCAGTTTTGACATCGGTCTATGTTTCGAATAGGTCTCTATTGTGTCCGAAGAAAGGTAAGACTCTGTATGAAATGTGGTACGGAAAGAATCCAATGATGAAATACTTTTGAATATTTGGAAGTAAGTGTTTCATTTTCAAAAAAGAAAATCACAGGAAGTTTAAGGCATGAGGATATGATGGGATGTTCCATGGCTACTCAGGGAAAATAAAAGCATATAAATGCTACAACAAAAGGCTGGGAAAAATTGTTGAGAGAAATGATGTCACTATAGTTGAAAATGAACAGAATACTTAATGACCCAGTGACGAGTTTCTGGATGAATGTGATGAGGAAATAAGTAACATAGGGGGAGTAGAAGTGGCAGAGGCTGACTCAAAAGAAGACACTGATGATAAACAAGAAAGTTTCAAGTCTGTGTCTCCAAGGAAGCCAAAGTGTCGAGCTGAAATTGATAGGCAGAATATCATTGGTGATCAGACAACCCCAGTTCAGACTCAAAGAATGAAATCATTACAGAAAACATCATTTTTATCTCAGGTGGAGCTGAAATGTTTTTCGGATGCAGCTAAAGATGAAAACTGGGTTTAGGCTATGAATAAAGAGCTTGATCAGATTGAGAAGAACCAGATGTGGGAGATTGTTTTGAGGCCATCAGACAAGAATGTCATCGGGACTAAATGGGTCTATCACAACAAGATGAATGAAGATGGAACTGTGATTAGAAACAAAGAACGACTAGTGTGCAAGGGATACTCCCAGATAGATGGAATAGATGTAGATGAGACATTTTCACTGGTTGCGAGGCTAGAGAAAATCAGATTATTTTTTTCCATAGCAGTGCAAAGAAAGTTCAAAGTGTTCCAGATGGATGTCAAATCCGCATTCTTGAATGGGGTTCTAGAAGAAAAGGTGTACATTAAGTAGCCAGATTGGTTTCTCATTCATGGGGATGAGAATAAAGTTTGCAGGCTGAAGAAGGCATTGTATGGGATGAAACAAGCACCAAGAGCATGGTACTCAAGGCTTGATCAGTACTTGAAGAAACTTGGTTTTCAGCGTGGAGGAGTTGATTACAATCTCTATTTCCGTAATGACAGTAATCAAAGGATGATGGTCCTAGTGTATGTCGATGACATAATTTTTGGTGGATCAGATGAAGCTCAGTGCAGACAGTTTTTCAAATTCATGAAAAATGACTTTGAAATGTCAATGATTGGAGAGATAACGTTTTTCCTTGGTCTACAGGTGACACAAGGAAGGAATGGAACATTCATTTCTCAATATAAATATGCCAAGGAGGTTCTGAGAGGGTTTGGAATGGATAATTCCAAGGAGATGAAGACTCTGGTTGCTACCTGGATGAAATTATCAAAATATGAGGATGTTAAGGATGTTAATATCATAGAATACAAGAAAATTATTGGAAGTTTGTTTTACATAACTACAACAAGTCCTGATATTGTTTTTTCCACATGCCAAGCAGTGAGATATCAGAGTAATCCCAAGGAAAGCCACATGCTTGCAGTAAAAATAATACTTTGGTATATCCAGGGCACAGTGGATTTCGGCTTGACATATTCTGAAAAATCTCAGACAAAGTTATTGGGATATACTGATGTAGACTGGGCCAGTTCAGTAGATGATAGAAAATCAACGTCAAGTGGTGCATTCTATCTTAGTGTACTATGTATTTCTTGGTTAAGCAAGAAGCAGGATTTTATTTCGTTGAGCACCGTAGAAGCTGAATATATTGTGGCCACTCAAGCATGCACACAGTTATTATGGATGAAACAACAGCTTGAAGATATGGGATTTGAAGTGAATTCTCCGATCGGAATCCAGTGCGACAACTCAAGTGCTATAAATCTTAGCAAAAATCCCGTCCATCATTCAAGGACAAAGCACATTGAGATTAAGTATCATTTAATCAAGGAGAAGGTGGAACAAGGACTTGTGAAGTTGGAGTATGTGCCTACAGAGTTACAGGTTGCAGATATTCTGATAAAGGCCTTACCTAAGGGATCATTCAAAAGGCATAAACTAGCTCTGGGATTTCAGTTGACTTCCCACACTTGAAATAGTGTGGATGGGAAACCCGCCCCCCCCCCCCCCTCTCCCCAAGGTATGATGTGTTTTCCCTGATGTGATGATTTGTTCTCTACTCTGTTACAGACTACAAAGGGGTGACCTTTGGGTTCGTTGACAAATAATGAGAAAATAGTGATTGTTCAAGGGGGAGACAATGTGGAGATTTGATAAATCATGAATGATATGAAGAGAAGCTGACAGGTGGAGCAGCCAGATAGGGGGAGTTGATGCTATTTGAAGGTTCTTAGCTAGAGATTAGCTTGGACAACACAGGAAATAGGGCTAAAGAGGTGTTGAAGCTGCGAGTAGAAAGGGGGAGTGTATAAAATCTCACGATGCTAGAAATGATCGATCAATGATTAGATATCACGATAGATGATGATCGTGATAAAAGCAGAGAAGTGGTGAAGAAGGGTAGTGTTGGAATGTAGTAAAAATATTTCCAAACAAAAATTGGTCTTCCAACAGGTCCTTCAAAAATTAGTATCAGTTTAGTACAAATTGGTATTTGTTTGGTGTCAACCGTGGATGTCAGAGATGAAGTGATTCATTGATGAACTTTTCATTTACTCTTGTTTCTTACACTGATCATTACTCTTGTGGGCTTAGAGTATGTGTTGAGTAAATCCTTGATCGCTATCAGAATTGAAAAAGGCCAATGGTGGCTGAAGAGTCAACGATGTATCTTTTTATGGAAGAGTTTTCACAAACCCAAAGGGGGATATTGTTGGGAAAAAATCCCTCAAGGCATCATTGAAGCATTTTTGAGGTGATTGTGTTTTTTGACATAGTGGACATCTGTATGGTGATTTTTGACAATGTAAAACAATGACATACAAATTTTTTGACAAAGAGGATTTCATGATGGAATATCGAGTTCAAGAGATGAGGTCAACGATCCATGTTTGATTCAAGAATGGCGACAAAAGGAATGGATGATCTGGATGCGGTACAAAAGAACAGATAAAAGGTGGCACCGTTTTCCAATGTTTACCAAATTTTTGGGCTTGAAAATAGACAAATGAAGAAAAGAGGTTTTTAGAAAAGGGACTTGCGCACTGTATACATGAAGGCTTGGAAACTTGCACGACATATGTTTTTCAAGATCAGATCATCAACATATGGAAAAGGGATAAGGTTCGCGTAAGTTTTGGTGAGGTCACGTAGGTGACTTGCGTGCCGTGAAAGATACTTGCGCACCGATGCCTTGAATTCTTGAGGCCTTGAGCACCTATGGTTTTTCAAGATCAGAAGATCAAAATATGGAAAATTAAATAGGTTCATGCAAGTTTGGAATTAGGTCACGCAAGTGACTTGCAGTAGAAGAGACTTGTGTTTTGAGACTTGCGCACCGAAAGGAGAGTTGCGTGTCATCACACATGGGTGACCAAATTCCTATAAATACTAGACCAACCCTCCTCATTCTTCACCGAAGTTCAACACTTTGAGAAATCAGAGATCTTTTTTTGCAGGTGTAGTGGTCGCGCAAGTGGTGTGTGGTCGCGCAAGTGAAGTTGTGCGCCAGTGTGAGAAGTTGTGTGCCGATTGGCAGTTGCGCGCCAATATTTGTTTGGGCGTAAAATTAAGAGATTCGTGAATGTTTGGAGTTGGGGATGCTTCTGTCGTGAAAGTGTCTAAGGTGGACTTATGTGCCCGTTGTGACTTGCGTACCGATAATTGCATGCTGAGTTAAACTTGCTCGCCATGTAAGGTTTGGTTCCAGCCGTGATTTTTGGGCTGTGTGGAAGCTAGAAGTTTGCCCGATACCTCAAGTGCAAAGAGAAATTCATCTACGGGTGAAATATGGGCTTCAACAGAGCATCTACACACAGAGGAAGATGTATTCCTTTATGAAAATGAAGATACCTACAGGTCTATAAACTGTGAGTGGATCCTTTCCAGAGCAGTGAGCGAAGGAAGAGGAAGAAGGTGATCCTCTCCACTGACAGTGAGCCAGAGAGAGAGAAATAGGGAGTGACCCTTGGGAAAGCTGTGAGCTGACCCTAAATCTTGTAAAGTCATTGAGCCTGGGATCGAGTGACTGTATCCGAACCTTGTAATCCACAGCTAGTGATGTTTAGTGGAATTTGGTACGACCGACAACTTTTCCGCATATGTTCCTTGGACGTAGCCCTTTGCGATGAACCAAGTAAAATTGATGTGTCATGTTCATGCTTTACTTTCTATTTACTTTGTGCAGCAGGAAAGAGAGAGAAGATTTTTTTTCTTAATAGCGAAACAAGATTAGAACGGGCGTTAATTTTAAATTAGTCATACCTAGATTCACCCCCCCCCCCCTCTCAGGGTATTCATCCTTGTGGACCTAACAAATACCCCCAAAAAAATTATGCACCAATAATAAAATGAGATAAATATGAAAATATTATAATCGCATAAATCTAAGTCACACAGATTTCATACACAAGAAATTGCCTACCAAAATTTTTAAATCATGGAATCATTTGTGTGAAAATACAATCGCACCTCTTCCACCCTTCAAAAAAGTTAGATTAAACCTAAAATAAAAATATAGGACAAAGAAAACCCAAATTTAAACCCTAGGTTTGAAACCCTACCATCTGGCCATTTGGGACTTCAAGGAAATTTGAAGAATATTATTTAAAATTAGAGTCACTAAGAAGGAGAAACACTTACGTGAGATTGTCTGAAGTTCCTCCCCCAAATCCCCCTTCCAAATAAAGTTCAAATGAGGGTTTGAGTGGCTTTCAGGGCTTTCATGGATGTTAGGTTAGAAGTGGGGAATAAAATGACAAATTAGGATAAATATTATGTGGGAAAATATGTCATTTAACTCATTTTTTATGTGTTTTACTAGGGCGCATGGTTTGTGTGCACGGTTTGGAAAACTGTGCACCTAAATTGTGCACCCTCCTTTCCCCCCCTCAAAGAAACTCCAAAAGCTACAAATTTTTGTGGGGTATTAGTGGGTACATAGGGTAAATTTTAGGATGAAAATATAAGAAATGTAATTACCTTTAATGAAGAAAATGGGTGTAAAATTTTTGAATCATAAGAGCCATGATAGAAATATCCTTATATGGATATTTAAATCTTCCTAAAATTAATAAAAATAATCACAAAATACATTTATGTTGATTATATAGAACACATAAAAGAAACTATTTTTGAATATGACATGTTTTTTATAGAAATAAATGCAAGTCTAAAATCCAATACCCCAGGTCTCCACTTTCGTCACACAAAATCAAACATTATGAATTGTAAATATAGTTTTATTATAAATATATTATAGAAATATAATATTATATAACATACATTAAAAGTTATTGTTTTATGATTTTACAACAAACTTATTCCCAATTATTAAATAAAATCATTGTTACTAAAAAATATTGAACGTTTTCTAATAGTGATGTTTTTGTTGGTAAAGGTAAATTTTCTATTGGTAAAACAATTTAATAATAGTTTAACATCTCAGGATATTTAATGGAAATATTATTTTTTATTTCATATAATATATACAATATTGATATGAAATAAAAAATAGTATTATTTAAATGTAAAAATTATATTGAGTTTTTGTTTTTTATCACCACTTTCATGGTTGGTCATAAAACTATTATTATGGCTAAATGATATTATAATAAGTAAATTATTAGTTGATACATATTCTAGAATTAAAATATAAATATGATATTAAATAAAATAAAACAAATTTCTGATGTTTGAATAAACCGCAATAATAAAATAATCAATTTTCATCAATGTTTGATCAAATGAATCATTCCCACATGGGAAAGAAAAATGATATATGGGAACATTTAATCTTTTTTAGGAGAATGACATCCATATAATTTCACTTCCAATGTTATATTACCATTTGTCAAAGAATATATATAAGATAACCAACATGTAAACCATGAAATGAATGCTCATATAATGGTAATTTTGATCTTTATAACTCATCAAAATGGACATAATGTAAATTAATAGAATAATATAAAATAAAATATATATGGAATAGATTATAACTAATTAATTAATTAATCTAATCTGACTATATATGAAATTTTTTTATGTTTAAACTGAATTAATAAATATAGAGAGGGACTTTCCTTTTAAATACACGTTTAAATGCCTCTATTTATAAAATAAAAAAATAATGTTTTTTAACAAATGTGACTTGATAGTATTTTCTCTCATTCATGAAGCCTTAATGTTTTGAAGCCTCCTTTACATGTTCATGGTTGTTTTCGAAGAAATTTTTTCCCATTGTATTTTCATAGTATTCTTTCAAAATAAGTTATTTTCATCAATAAATTTCTTTGTGATGCATGTATTCATGTTTTATGATGTTTTTATGGTTCATAAGAATTCATAATAATGATGGGTGGTTCCATTATAAACCAAATATTGGTGGGTATGTGATATCCCTCCAATGAATTGGATATATTGTAAGTTGACCATGATTGATATTCTAAGTGTAACTCTGATGGTTACATTCAAGTATAACTATGATAGTTATTTTACGGTATCTATTAGGGTTACCCTCATATTGTATCCATAAGGGTTACATCATAATTAATTATGATAATAATTTATTATGAAAGTTACCTAAATGGTTTCTAATTCTTCATAGGTTTTATGGAAATCTCATTTTTTATAAAATAATTTATTGGGGAAAGTATATGTTACTCTTAAGGGAGAAAATTATATCATTTTGAAAAAGATGTAATGTGATTATAATTATTCATGGACTAACCGTTTCTTTCCTTATTTTCATATCCATTATAAATATGTTTGAGCTCATCCCACCTTTTAAAATGTTTCTCATGAGGATTGAGGATAGGTATGAGAAAAGAATAATCCAATATAAACATTTTATGATATTTATTGAAAATAAATCATATTTTATTTTAAATAATTTTGTTTGATGGGGAATACCGAGACTTAATTAATGTTTCCACTTGTAATGGATGGGTGTAATTTTTAAGAGTTTTTTCTTAATTATATAAAATTATAAACCTAAAATATATTTGGTAAAAAGAATTTGATTTCTAGGTCAAATAAAATATAAAATGAAATATTTATTATTGTGTCCTTATATGTTGTATCCATGCAGGGTTTAGATAACTTTAGAAGTTATGATGTTATTTGATCCTATGTTAATGATACTATAAAACCATAATGGATTCTATCATATAGAGAATTTTAGTGGGTTATGGTAATTATAGTGGATTAGATAGAAACTGAAATCAACTAATATATAATGGGATTAAGGAATTAGTGTATTATAAAAAATTTATGGTATTATCTTTACCATATAGATTATTTTTTCCCTTTAATAATTCATTTCATGTTTCAATGATGTTATATTAAATAGAGTATGCATCATTTTTTAAGATGGAAGGAATGAGATCGTGAAAAACCTATTTATCCCTCCCAGATGATTTGATCATCACTATTACTAAAAATTCCCTTTTCAAATGATTCTGATAGGTTCTTGAGTAATAAATGAATAGTATGAAATTGATTGTGTTTTACAACACCTATTCATTTCTAAAAATAATTTTTGGGTAAAAATATCTTAATTATTTTATTTCAGTATTTCAACTCATCCAAATCCTATAAAATATCAAATACCATAAATGGTGTGAGAATTTATATTTTGAATGTACAAAAACATGCCAAAACAAAAAGGGAATATCAAGAAAATATTGAAATATAGTTTTATGGTATGAATATTTTTATAATCTAGAATGTATAATACACGAATATATTGTTATTTATGAATACTGAAGATATATTTTATATCTTTGATCTATAGGAATGAAGTATTAAAAAAAAGATGTCAACTCATAGTTAATGGATTATGAAGAACATTGATCCATTATGGAGTCTGAATTAAAGAAATTAGATAGTTGTGATGTGGGGGTCATATGTTTAAAATAGTTACTAATATTTGGATGTTTCTTTTGAAATTAGAACATTAACGACTTTTTTGAGGTGTACTAGTTGATTTTTGATGAATATATAACGTTTATAATAAACATTTCTTTTAATTAGATGATATAAGAGAAATAATTCTATTTTTTGTTGGAATAAGTTTAAAGGTATGAATAAAATTTGGGGATTATATGATCTATGAATTTTGAGGAAATCATGTGTTATTACCTTTTCAGGAAGCAAGATGCAAATTATGAGATCACATATGATGTCAAATAATTTTATTTAATGGTTATTGTTTTATGGTAATTCTTTATGATATTTAATAAATTTAAAGTAATTTTATAAGAATTATCTATTTAGAAGAAATAAATTAATTGATCGTGTCATGCTAGGCTGTGAGGTTTGAAAAATAAAGGTTGAATTATTTTATATTATCTCAACTATTTGGATAAAATTATATGATTAAGGAAAACAGAATATTTTTAGATCTTATATAATCAATAATGATTGAATTATCTTTTGGATTATTATATGATATTTTATAGAACTACAATGATTGAGGTTATTTGTGGAAATGGTTAGCTTACATAGAGATTATTTGATTTAGGATATTACTTTTTTTTGTATGAGATATTATAAGGGATTGAGGTAATCATGAGATAAATAATGAATTTATCATTGAAGGATAAGATAAAAAATCCTTCTCTTTTTTTCATTTCAATCAGACTCTAGAATAATTTTTTGGAACATTGAGAATAGTAATTTTCACAATGATGTATTTTTAACTTTTTTTATTAATGTATAATTTTTTAGATTCATTATTTACTAACTATTTTTGTTTAGTTTAATTTATAATGATTGGATGAATGTATTGGGATTAATGTATTCTTGGATCCTTAGATGTGGATTTTTTTAGCATGAAATGTATTCATACACATAGTTTGGAGAAGAATATTACTTTTTGGTGGAAATTAGTCTGTTCATGTACAAAATTTAGTCTATTTTCTTAGACTATGTAGTAATGTAATTTTTAAATAAAAATGTGAGTTATACACTTTTCATACCTATAATTAATGTTCTTTTAACCCATAACATATTTATAGTTTGTGATGGTGAACACTCTCCTGACCATGTTCTCTATCACTCTCCATCAATACATGGGAGTTATCCTTCCTCTTACATGTACATTTTTTCCTACATATAATCCTATTGTATGTTATTCTAGACAACCATTGTATTTATTTTGTCTCCCTTAATGTGGAATTTTTATAATTTTGTTTCATGATGTTGGATTTCAATAAAGGTATTTTGATTAGTAATACAATAGTTTTCATTCCAAGATTAAATTGAGAGGACACAATTTTCTGGGGTGGAGAATGTAACATCCTACAATTTTAAAAGGAATCATTTTGTTTGATTTCATATAAGATAATAAATAATGATCTTAATAAAAAGAAGGTATTATTATTTAAATGAGGTCATTATAACATCGTTGTTAAGATAAAATGAATAAATAGTATTAAATATAATATGAAATATATAATAGTAATACTCAATGATAATGTGCTTATTAATTCATTGTAATTATGTACTAGATTTTTTCTAAAGTCATTATATTAGATTTTTAGTAAGACAATTTTATTCATTAAAAACATATTTTATTAAAAATGATATTTTATTAATTTTTAAAAATAATATTAATAATTTTTAGAATTTTAGAGAAATTATTTTTCTAAAATTAAATTTATTTTTGAATTCCATTTACCAAAATTATCTTATGGTGAAATTCGGACAATTATTTAAAAAAGATAAGAAATTTTTGAATAGAAAAAAAAATTCATTATGAAATACTGTATTTTTATTAACACCATCGAGAGTCAATTAATTTATTAAATTTATTTAAAATTTGGAACAAATAAATTATGATTTTATAAAATAACCATATTGAAAAATAATCCAGAACATATAATCTATAAATTTAATCATGATAAATATAGAAATTAATTTCAATGCCAACACGCTGCCTACACAACATTGGAAAAAAAGTAAATTTTGGTTCTTTTATATAATAATTGAATTCTATAATGTATTTTCACAATTTTTTATAAATAATTATTAATAAAGTATTATTTTTACCTATATTTTTTAATATTAATGTTATATAAAAGATTCTTATATCAATTAATACACATGACAATAAAAGTCAAATTAACAAATTTAATAAGTTATCTTGATATTGATATGAGTCAATAAACATTCTGAATGAATAAAATATATTATATTGTCATTAATTAATTTGTTATTATTAAATTAATTTATTTTTAATTTTTATATATTAAATAGTGACCTTTAATTCTTATGAAATACTGATACAGTGCTTGGGAATGGAGAAGAAAATCAATAAAGTGATTTTAATTAAAATTATAAGAACCATTAAATGACCCAAAATTATAATTAATATTATTTTATGAGTATGTTTAGACCATAATAATCATTGGTTATTATTGTATACATTTTTATCCGTTTGGATAACATTAATTCACTTATATTAATTTACATAAATTATAGTCGTATTGTTCACACTATAGGTTCAAATTAGTATATCATTATTTATGTATGGTTTTCTATATGATATGTTTGACCATAAATATTATTTTGAAACAAAAAATAATTATATTCTTTATGTAAATTTATTTTTAATGTTTAGGTAATAAATATATGACTTAAATTCTAATACAACAATTATGGAGTAAGAGATAAATTAATGAAAAAGTTATTCAAATGATATTAAAAATATAAAAAAAATATAATATGAGATAAAAATTTAGATAAATGAAGTATATAAATAACTATGACATTTATAATATATAAAAATATTTTTTAAATTTTAAATTTCAGTTGGATTCATAAAGTAATAGAAAATAATATTATTAAATTCGACAATAATGATATTTCATCAATACAATATTTTATTAAATTACATACAAATCATCATAATATTAATTAATCCCAAAGAGGATAATATATTTTCAATAATGACATAATCTATGAATTATATTCAATTTTTATGTCTTTTCCGCTGAAATAGTCTTATTATATTTTAATATTTTATGAAATTCTCAAAGTTAATCTCACCTCAATTATAAAATAGTACCCCTTTATTCACTTAATTGCATCATCCTGAGCCTTATTTATCAACTATAATTTTCCAAATTATCTCATCAATTTCACTATTAACATTTTGAGGGTTTTTGTCTCACCAAAATTAAAATTCCAAATTCCATAAAAGATCATTCAAGGAGGTGATATTCAAGATGTAACTTTTTTAAAGCACTTCTCTTAATTTATTTTCTACATATACCTTATCTGCACCACATTCATGCATATAAAAATTATATATATAGTGTCATGTATTTACTAGAGTGTTATATTATTAATTTAATATCCTCCAACTATCCTTTATTCTCATTGCATTTTATTTAATGGAAATAAAACCATTGTCCAAATTATGGAAATAACAACTATTAATGGATAATGATATTTCTACTCCTATTATCACCTTCATGGATGGTAATAAAAAAAATTTATGGTTAAAAATGTTTTAACAATTTTATTATAAAAGATTTCATGTTTTATAAATAAGATATATATATGATATTAAATAAAATGAAACTAATTTGTGATGGTACAAAAAGAATATACATAATAAAATAAACAATTAACATCAAAGTTTGATCAAATTAATCATCATAAATTCAGGAAAAATAATATAGGGAACCATTTAAAATTATGGATATAAATTAATACAATAAAATCTCAGTTTGGGAGTACTATTCACATTTGAAAATGAATATATACAAGTTATCCATCCATGAAACCATGATACAAATGCTCCGAGAATGGTGATATTTTTCTTCATATCTCATCAAAACAGTAATACATGTACATAATAAAATTATCATTAATAAAATATTATTGTAAGAGGTTATGAATTAATCAAATAATTAATATTATTTTATTGTCTTGTAAATTGGGATCAATTGTATATTTATTTTGGACATTATGTAAGGGTTGTTCATTCAAAAAATCCTTCCCATTGTATCTTTTTACAAAATTAAAAAATAATGTTTTTCCAAAAATATAAAATGATTTTATTTTGCATGTTTCATGAAATCATAATATTTTGAATCCAATTTTACAATATTAAATGTCTATTTTTAAGGTAAATTTTTATATTTTTTTATGCACAATTTTTTTTTTAAAATTATTGATTTTTATATAGGAATATTTTTAGGATGCAAGTATTATTATTTTATGATTTTTTTTCTGGTTCTTGGTAATTTTTTATGATGATGAGTTGTTATTTTATAAAAAATGTATGGGTCCATGATATCCCTCTAATTAATTAGTTATGTTGGAATATGGTCATAATGGTTGGTCAAAGAGTAACTGCAAAGGTTATATCCAAGCATAATGCTGAAGGTTATTTTATGTTATTTGTGAGGTTTACAGTCATATGATGGCTATAAGGGTTACATCATAAGTAATTATGATAAAAAATGATTCCACACATTATCTAAAATGTATATTTGTGATTTCTATATTTTTATGTGAGTATCATTTTTTACAAATCTAGTTATTAATGAAATTATACGTTACAGTTAAGGCTGAGAAGCTTTTGTTAAAATTAATTGATGAATTTATAATTATTCAGGTAATAATGGTTTTATTTCAATTTTTTGTGTCCCTAATAATCATTTTTTTTCTCATACCATGTTTTAAAAAACATTAATACGGTTTATGGATGGGTAAGAAAAAGAATAATCCATGATGAACGATTTAATATTTTTATTGAAAATAAATCATTTTTTATTTCATATATTTTCTATGGGACAATGAATTCTAAATAGATGTGTCCACTTGTAATATATGTGATAAATTGTTATGCTTTTTTTCTTAATTCCATTAAGAATCTAATCTAGAATGAAATTTTGTGAAAGGAAGGGATTTCTAGTTCAAATACACAAGAAAATAAAATGTTTAAGGGTGAGTCCTTTTAAATAGATATATCCATGTCACAAAAATTGCCAATAAAAATATATCTATAAATTTTATTTCTATATTTAAAATAGCTCAATTAAAATTATAATAATACCAATAGATAAAATATATTTCGGTCAAATTGTTTTGCAATAGATTCATATGAACAAATTTGGTAATAATATTACTGATGTATAATATATGTTTATATATTAAATTTTAAAAAAATATAAATTTTTAATACAAGAATTATTTCATATTATTTTAATTTATTTATCATATTAAATACACCAGTTTAAATTATTTAACTGGAATGATTTTTAGACATGTTCAAACTTTTTAAAATATTAATTATATTAATAATGAAATTTAACACAAAATTTATTATATCTTTAAATTATCTAAGTTTATTACACCCTAACATTCAATGGGGGATTAACCTACCTTTTCATCTTCTATAATATTTTCAATTTTACTCGATGTTCTCTACCATGAATTTGTGAAAATTGTTGAGTCATTTTCATGTCTATTTCATTCTCCAGTCCCATGTTTATTTCCTTCTTTTTTCAAATCATGACCCCAAATCAAGTTATATTCCCTAGATAGGGATCCTTATGTTATGAGACATACAATTTGATTGTGATACATGATTTTACATTACTATTTAGATAATCTCATGCATCCATTCCCATACATGCCCACATTTTCATCTATATCCCAACATCTATGTATAGGGTAGTCATCTTAGGATTTTATACGCTCGATCCTCTTGATGCAAGTATTTTTGAAATTGTAATATGTTTCAAGTTGATAATAGTCTGTCATGGTGTGCAAAACTATTTTAGATTATAAAATAGCTGCTTCATGATACTGGGAATTGTGGAACCCACAATGTTAAAATTATTTTTCTCATTAATGAAGTACCACAAATTGTTCTCTCATTAAATCATAAATCATTAAACTAATACCATCCATTGATGTACTAGGTTTTTTTCAATCATGAAGAGCTAAATATTCTATTGTATACACCACTCATAAGACCCAGGTTTCATCTGCCAATGAATTTTTCTATTCAATGTAATCCTCTAATACCTAATCATTTTCCACCAAGAGGTAAGAATAGTTACTCCAACTAAAAAAATAATCTTCTCCAAAAACTTTGGTAGATCTATATTTAGTGAAGAAAATAATGTTTCAACTATTCCATACTCATATTCTCAAATATCTATACTAAATGGTAGAAAAGATCATAACAATAAATTAAAACACAATATCAGCATTTGTTGAAATCATAATAGAAATACAATAATGTGTAAAAAAAGATTAACATAGAATAATCATTTTTATCATAATCATTGAAATATCAAATATATGTAGTCCTAATGTATTAAATTTAATCATTTCCTCTCTATTAAAGTGTATGAGTGATTAAAAAATAAACAGCCACAAAAAATATTATAAAAAACAAATAATAACATGCTTAAAAATATCATAAGATGCAATAAAGTGTACAAATTACTAATTTACCACCATGTAAGAATTAAATCCCTAAAATATTGTTTCATGAAATTTTATATCCCTATGATAGTATTAACACAAACTTTATTTCTCTTACTAAATATTATATGTTTCAAATATTCCATTTTTGATTTGTCTCAATTATACAACTCACCAGTTGATGGAGATATGGAATAAGTGTGCATGTGTATATTCGTTCAAACTAACTGAATAATTTTTTATTAAATTATGGAAAAGGAATGCGATATTTAATAATGATTTTTTAGTGTTTTCACGTGATACTGATATTTAAGGGAGATATACGAATAATTTTTTAGATATTTATAGATAATTGATTTAAAAACTGAATTTATTTTTCATAGTCTATACATGAAATTGTATGATTTGTAAAAACAATTTTACGAACAAAAAAATGAAAAAAATATAATATGTGATTTGATGATTTATAGTGTCAGTAATGATGGAAGATGAATCACGATCACCTAAACTAAATATTTGTTCAACTGAAAATAAAACATTCAATAACGATGATTAAAACCAAATTATAGTTAAGAAATGAATTAAGGATACATGGGTCGTTAATTATAAAATAAAATAAAATTTTAATATTTTAATGAAAAATGTAATGAGTAGTTTTAGTTTGTGAAATACCCTTCAAAATGAGGGATATTTAATTTTCTACACTCTTCATTCAAGTAAAAGTCACCATCAAATTTAGAGATGAAATAAAAGATGAAAACACATATAATAATTACATGATAATAGATAACTCAATATAAATTGAAACATAAATATTGTTACACTCCACAAACCACAACCATACAATACTAACTTCAGAAAAAAAGAACACAAGAAAATAACTGTATAAGCGAATCATTAATTTAAACCTTAATTGAATCAAAATTTTAGAAGATGATAAGGCTAAAAATTATATACACTGAAATATAAACCACTATTTAAATGGAATTTTATGATTTATTATAAACTAAAATATCATATATACATCATTTATAAATTAAATTCATGGAGGATACTAGAATCAGATCTATAGAAAGTGAAATACTTCAATATAGTTGGGTTGGTCGCTATAAAATGAAAAATAATCTAGTTCGGTAAAATTTGATGACTGATTAGAGGAAATAATATGATACATTATATTATGTACAGAAATTAAAACACATTTAAATATTAATTGATATATAAATATAAGTGTAAAATTATCTTAAAATTAAAAAATTGTAATTTCATTAGTAAAATTAATGTAGCATAGGCCGACCATAGACTCCAGGATACTCAGATTGACAGTGTCTCATATAATTCAATAGAATTGCCATTGTTAAAATGGTGTTACTAATGGTTTC
Organism: Viscum album; assembly: GCA_963277665.1. Classification (NCBI taxonomy): domain Eukaryota; kingdom Viridiplantae; phylum Streptophyta; class Magnoliopsida; order Santalales; family Viscaceae; genus Viscum; species Viscum album. Next base: position 1,926,321,018 of record OY728125.1, read on the forward strand.
ATATATTGTTTCATTGATTTAATGATGGATTGAAATGAAGGTATCGATATGTCTATATACAAATAATTTGGTTAAAATTTTCTTTCTCATGTACATCAAAAGATATATTAAGGACTTAACATGAGGAACTAGTGCACAAGGATAAGAATAATATAATAATAAAATTTTCTTGAGAGCACCAAAAATGGAATGTTTTTATTTGGACACGATTGATGCCTAAATACATGATGTTCACTAATTAAAAAATTACTTGGATGTCGGACCTGCAATCAAGATAAGGAACCTACAATCATAAATATAGGTCAAAATCATAGAATGAGAAAATATAAGAGGATGTGAGAGATATAATTGTATTTACACCAACCCCAGGAACATCCTGAACAAAGTGATGGTTGATATCTAGTGCCCACAAAATTCATTGATTCGTGGATTGAGAATACAATCATATAATAGTTGAAATTGGAGAGTATGTTACTTCTTTCATTTCAAGGATATGGTCATCAAAGGTATTTATGATATTGTATATTGAAACTCTAGATTCACCCTTAATACACATGGATATATTCCTTTCATTCATATGATTTACACTATTTTTAAAGTTACTATTCCTTGATAACAAAACGTCACAACACCTACTACTTCCGATTAATTACCACATAGATAAAAATTTAACTACTATATAAATGGATAAAAAACATGAAAGGTGCATTTGAAAATAATGGTAGAAACATGAGGTCTTAAAATAAAACATTATATTATTTTATATACAATGTAACTATAAATTTTTATAATAAATTATATCAACGGGATTCTTGTGAAAAATATTGAACGGGAATATACCACCTTTCCCTTGTATTCATTAAAAAAATTATGATAAGAAAAAGGGAAGTCCACATCAGGTCCCAGCCTAAGTGGTACAATCTCATGGCTATATAAAAATAAAAAAATTCATGATATGATAATCTTAAGGGAGTATTTATTAAAATCCATACCTAGATAAAATATCTCTTAACATGTTAGATTTAGTATAATAATGTTTTGGTGGGTAATTATATAATCTCAACACTAGTGATTAGAATCAATAATAATGAAAGAATATCTATTTTGACCCTTTCTAAGTCCTTAGTGTTGTTGTTTTGGTCCAAAAATGATTAAAAAGCAAACATAAATTCTTCTTTTGTTCCCATGATAATATATCCGACAATGATATTCCATTTACATGTTCACTATTGAGTAAATAGTAGAAGAACCATGTTTTTCATGATTTTGGTAAATTAATGGTTAATTAATAGATCAATAATTAAAACTCTCCCACAAAATCATAATAATATGTAAAAATTTAACGATCGCATAGGATAGTGCTAACAGTTTAATTGGGTGCTGGATGTTATTCACTATATATTGAAAATAAATTAAATATAAATTTTATCCTAAAATTTTGACTGGAAGAAAATAATGATGGGTAAGGGGAAAATGAATAATACTATAAAAATAAAAATTATTTTATATGGATTGTAACGTTTAGTTTTTTAAAAAAAAAATTAATTTTTGGATTCAAACACTAGGTTATTGTACACTGTAATAGATAATGAAAATTTTTCCTTACATGAAACACAATAGAATAAAGGGATACCATAAATAGGGTTATGAAATCATGTTGTTTCAATGTGTTGTGTATATTAATTTTTTTGGGTATCAATTAATGTGGAAGTGTATATTATTCAAATAAATTGTTTTTTAGAACTTTACCCCAGAGTGACGAATATTAAAATAGATCTGGATTCATATATTGCATAAACATTTATGGACCAAATAATCATTTAAATAAAGATAATAATTTCAATTTTAACTACAATTTTATGGTCCATGGAAATTGGTAGATAAAATTTTTGTTATATCTATTAATTTTTCTTGGGTCTATAAAATTTTTATGTGATGTAAATATTAACTATTAATTTTTTTTCATATGATTTCCAAAATTTTGTTATACTAAAAGAGAAAAATATATATGTATGGTAATGTTTGTCATTTTAAAAATTATATGTTTTTCCCAAACATAGTTTAAAAATAGTAGTGGTGTCTCTGAGATTGCATCAATGCAGAGTATAGTGGATTCAATAATATTCCCAATAACTGAATGCAGAGTGGTTCTTGATCACATGGCCATTCTGAGAGAATAGTGTCACAAATCTAGCACAATCTCATTTTTTCATGAACATTAAATTGTGTTACACAAACAAAAAAATTTGTATTATTCCCCTACCTATGAAAATCCTACCTCCCTTGCCTACAATGTCAATTCTTCCCATTCCAAATATGTCCTCTAATTCAATTTATAACTCCACTTTAGATGTTGTCACCTCCCCTCCCTATGAAATTATTCCTGCTCTTGTCGACTCTTTCTTGCGCCACCACTGACAATACCCTATAACACTTCTGCCACCCCACTAATCCCTCAACACTGATAATAACTGCACCCACCAACCTGAGTTGACCAGAATGGCAATACTTATCCTTTAATTTTTATTTTCTATTTTATTTTTTATTTATCCATCCATACTCCAAGCTCTACCAAATTCCCACACATTATCTTATATACTAACCAAATTATTTTTATTATTTATGTGTTCTAGTTTATTTTCATTTTTTGGAACTTCTTATATTTATAATCCTTTTTTATTATTTTTTATACTTTATTTATCAAATTTTTATGTGGTTTTCCTTTCTATTTTATATTGTAATTATCATATTTTAGTGAATCATAATTTAATTTTCTAGAATATATATGGGTTGAATTATATAATTAAATTAGATAAATTTATTGATGATTATGTAAAATCATGGTCATGATGTGATCTATGTCTCCACTATCCCATTAGATTACCCCTTTGTGTTTGACCACAATTTGAGATTTACAATTATTCTTCAAAATCATTTGATAAAGAGATATGAAAAATATATCGATTCATATAACAACATATGCATGAAATAGTTTATATATCCTGAAATATTTTTTGAGATTCATTAATAAATAAATAGAATCTTGTTATACATTAATATGAGGAGAAACTGAACATGAATTTGTTTGGGTTTTCAATAATAGTCCAATTGAGCCCACTATTATCTTTGCATATTTTTATTAAATTTTATTTAGTTTTGTTTCCTAGTCTCATTCAAGATATATATATATCTAGGGTAGTTGATGTAGAAGTATTCCGAGGGTATAACATTTTCAGGGGGTTCACCCATGGAGTACCCCTTCTCTGAGTGCTTATCGACAAGTTAGTGCAAAAAAGGTAGACCAAAATAACTCAAAAAACACTTTTAATTTACCCAAACCATGTTTAGAATCAATATAATATATTATCAAAAAAATATAAGGTTGTTTCCATGTAAACAAAAATATACTGGTACGGTCATGTAATAACCTTTGTTATATGAATTTAAAGCATATTTGATTGCAATGAACCAGCAATCCATTGAAAATCATAATTAAGAAACTCCATTGTGACTCATAAGAATGAAAAATTAAATGGATATGAAAATATCAAACAATAAAGAAATTTTATATTTAGAGGAGAATAATAGTGATATTTTGTGCATTTTTTATGTTTGTATTTATGGATTAAAAAACAAGAGTGAAAAAATATTAAAATATCATTTCACTATTTCATGTGATTTTTAGTGGAATAATGTTTTATGGATTTAATGACCTCTCCCCCCACCCCAATAAAAAACATTTCTTTTTCATCTCATGGACCCATATTCTATTGGTCCCTCTATGAAACATATATAACATGGGAATTTATAAAATTATTAAACAAATACCCACATAAGTTTAATGTTTAACTTGGGTCAGTATTGTACACATATATAACATGTATGCATCCAAAAGTCATAAGAAAAAAACACATATGTTGGGCACCCACAATAACAACCTATTTTTAGCACCTTTTTCCATGTTTAACCACTTAAGAACTACAAAAAATTCAAAATATAAATTATAATACTACACTAAAAAATAATTAATTATTAGAACAACATATAAATTCTTCTTATACCTATAAAGTACGCTCAATGATGAAGTGAAATGAAAACATTATGAACAATGATATTTCCTATAAAATCCCCTAAAAGACAACACCAGATATAATATTAAAAATCATTCATAAATCAAAAACATGATAAATCTATATAATTGTAATAAGTCATGTGAAACAAAAACTAAAAGATAATATATAAAAATATGATATTGATCTGTCTCAGCACAAATTTCTAATCTAAATTAAATCAAATATCAAACATTTATATCTAATGATATTTTTAAACCTTTATATATGATCAATAAATTTCCTAGAATCATTTAATATAATAATAAATGTAAAAAATGTGTATTTGACATCATTGAAAAAATATAAAACAAATCATTTGCACAATTCCTTGTATACTCAAGTCAATGATGGATCATATGTATGGAATAGAAATTTGAAATTATTATTAATTACACATAAAAATTAAACCTCAAAATAATATATTTACATTAATATAAACTTGAAATATCAAATATTAGTTTTCATAAATATGTAAATTGAGAAAAAAATTTGACTTACATGTTGACCTTTCCTTTTAAAATTCAATTTCCATTAGAGATAATATGATTCAAAATTTATTTTTTTTTCAAAAATGAAAAAAATAAATACACATTCATAAATAATATAATTTATGATATTATATTAGAATAAATTTTTTATTGATGGATCAATGAGTTATATAATAATCAAAATATTGAAATTCATTAATAAATTTGTAAAACCAACTATGTTAAAATTACATTCACTAAGGCAAACATTTATAGCTATAAAATCAAGTGTTATGAAGAATATTATAATTTTTTGTGTTAGAAAGATTATATAAATACACATGGTAGGATGACTAATATTATAAACAATTTGAACCCAATGATATATTGTCAGATTGAGAACAATTTCTTCTTACATTGGAATGTGTATCCAGTTTCAATCTACGTTTTTATTCCCACATTTTAGAGTTTACGTATATCAACAGTGAAAAAATTATCCTTCTTTGGACCCAAAATAACCTGGTTCTTTATGGTGTAATTTGGAATTATGAAAGTAAACATTTGATACAATTTATAACACAATGACAACTTATTTCCTCAAAAAATGAATTATTATTTGAAAACCAACAATATTGACAGTAATCATACATATTTAGAAGAAAAAATCATTTAGTTATTAAAAAATAGAATAATATATACACAATTATGTTACCATATATAAAATACAATATTTTCTCTACTACAAGAAATTTAATACTTGCACAAACCTATAGTTGATGAAGAACTATACAAATAAAGACCAATGTAAACAATTATTTCATAAATAAATTTATTAGCAATAATAGATTGAATGAAAATTGATCGTAAGTGACGAACAAAAGAAAAATGGCATTCATTCCATCAATACAATGTTCATCCATTAGACACACAACCTTTATATGATATATTAATTATATACTGAGGAAACAAAAATAATAATAATAATTAAAAAACAAAATAGATAAAATTTTATTTCCAAAAAAAATTGTTAATAAGTCATAGGGAATTATAAATTACCTAATAGTGAAAAAATAATAGATATAATATAAATTATTATTCCTTGAAATTAAAAAAATATAACAATTATCAGTGTTATAGAAAAAATAATAATTATATGTCATGTGAAAAAACAAAAATACACACCAAAATAGAATGAATAAGAATAGAAACAAATGATGTAGTGGATCTATATATCATATATGAATATTAAACATGTATCATTGCATCAATTTGAAACCCAAAATATGTATAAGATTAAAAATCCCAAGGAGATTTATTTCCATGATAACTCTCCAAATTAGTGGGGAGTAGAAAACTCTCAAACTATGGATAAACAGTGGGTTCTTCTGTATGAGGTAAGGGATGATTGTGGTTGATGGGTAGGGATTTCATGGATGGATACAGTTGAGATAAGGCACCATAGAAAGAGGGTTCACTTGGGGAGGCCTAATTAAAATGTTTTAGATGATTGAGATCAAAAGTGGGGATGATATCTTCGAAAACGTGGGATTGAAATGTCCAATGAGTGGTTTCACAGAAGGATGAATACCTAGAATTGGGAGGGGGATCTCGTGATGAATTCAACGGGGGACTCTAGATAATAATAGGGTGGGTTGTTCACATGATGATGCTAGAGGGGTTATCAACCAAGAATAGGGAGGGTATTCATGTGAGGAGGTCTATGAGGAATGTTGATGGGGAACAATAAGATAGGACTATAGTTTTTGGTTTATGGGTAACATGCTGGGTTTGGGGTAAGGGTGGGAAAATGTGAAGTGTTTTTATGGGGTGTTCACTTAAAGGTATTGTTTTTATATATTTATATATAATGAAAAAAATAATCAATTTATATATAATTTACATAAAAAATATATTATCTATGTTTTATGTTTATAAATATAATTAATAAATATTTTTATGTTTTGGATATTTAAATTAATCCTATATTTTAATTATTAGAATGATATGTTTGTGATTGGTAATGTATATATATATATATTTCCTCTCCCTCTCTCTGTGTGTGTGTGTCTATTCAATTTTTGATAATTTTTTTGTTATTGTTGAATAATTTATTTCAATAAATTTTTATAATTGTAAAATATTTTTTGTAAATAAAAATTTATAATAGTATATTAATTTATCAAAAAATAAATTATTTGTATTTCTTTTATAATCCAATAAATTTAAATGTTATTAAAGGATTTGTTAGTATTATACTATTAATGTAGAAGCATTTGATTATGGGTAAACACCATTGTTGGTTCCAATAGTTAATATGAATAGAAATTAATATTTTTTGGAATTAATCATTTTTAGGAACTTATATAATATCATTCAGAAATTTATTTTTGGTAATGTTCAATTTTTTTGAAGTGTATTTTGAATTATAATAACTTCATTTTTCTTGTATATTTTGGTTTGGTAGTTTGGGACCTTACACCTGATTATTAATCAATCATCTTCAGAATCTTAATCCTAATATATTTATATATAATATAAATTCATTATATACATATTTAAATTAATCCATAAAATTTATATATATATAAATTAATTAAATCATTCATGGAGATGGTTTCCCATATATATGTATGAACGTCGTTTTAATAATTTGATGAATGGAATGAAAAAAATTAATAAACATTAATTTTAACTTATATAATAAATTTTATGACATAGATATCATATATATTCGTTATATATATCTTTATTACTATCCAATTAAAAATAAAATGAAAAACATATCACATCATTTCATGGAGGTGAAAGTCCAAACGTACACATGAGAAACATTATTGTTATCTAATGGATTGGAATATGAGAAGTTATATGTAATATTGTAATAAATGAAGTAAAATTAATTAATTAGTATCATAAAAATATGTTGAATCCATTATTTTATCCATCCCTTAGAGGTGGTGATAAAAGAATTTATTATTTTAGTTTGTGAGGTGATAGTTTCTCGTACACATGGTCAATATTTTTGTTTCCCATTTTATGGAAGAGGATATGGATGTAGGTTTTTCCATTGACATAATAAAATCTTATTATATAGGATACACTGATGTTATTATATCTTCATGGTTGAATAATTCTTGAATGAGGTGGAAGATGAAATAAAATTAAAATGATCGGTTAATAATGAAACCATTTCTTCATATAGATTCTTTAGGTTTTACACTAAAACATTCTTATAAGTGGTTCCTAATCATACCAAGGCATACTGTATGTGATTTTCATGAAACATTTTACTCATTAATAACTAAATCTATTTGTCCACATGTCCTCAAGCATGCCTCCCTTTATGCCAGAGGCTATCGACTAGTAGTTATGGTCCATGATAAAATAGTGGGGATACTATACCCTCATGATCAGTGTGTTTCAGATTGGTATAATCATATTAATCCATATATGAATCATATTAAACAACTAATAAGATGAAAAACTTAGTTATATAAATAACCACAAAATCCCATACAGTAGTGTCATATATAAATGTTTATCATGGAAGGCTATTCAAAATAAATGTAATGCATAAAAAAATTATATTGTAAAATTCATGGATTTAAATATGAAACGATCAAAAGGAAATATTGAAAAATATAATCATGATCCAAATCCTGGTCATGTGATACAATTATTATATGCAAAAATAAATTAATCATCTATAAGTGGTGGTTTCCCCCTACCCCTACCTATATCCATGAAGTCTATCTGGGTACCCAACAATGACCCAAACATGGGGTGAGATAACAATCAGTAGGCCACCACCAAAATTGTCTATAAAAATTCTAATCAATTCATATAATCTGAGGTATTGTATAGATAAAATATGTTTACAATTAATAAAAATTGAAGTGATATTATCCTGAATACAAAGTATCACTGTGATTAAGAAACTAAATCATAAGGACTGACATTAATCAATGTCAATAAACATCAACATCCTACTCAATTTAATCAAGTATATGGCCTACATGTTTTATGGTCCAAGGAGTAAAAAATTTAAATGGAAATAATTTATGATATGAAAAAGAACTAAACATTATCCAATGAGTATAAATGTCAAATGAAGCTTGATATTCTATGAAAAACATGTATATAGTATCCAATGAGAGGAAATGTCAGAAGAATACTATAATGGTCATTAAATACAAGGAGTAGAAATGTACCAAGAAACCTAATATGGTCATCAGATCTATGGAGTGGAAATTTACAAGGAATCCTAGAAAGTTAATTAAATTAGATGCAAGGAGTAAGAATTTCCAAGGCATCCTAGCAAGATAATATAACTATATCCAAGGAATATAAATGTCCAAGGAATTGAAATATGGTAATTAAACTGGATCAAATTACTATAAATGTATAATTTATCCTAATATATTATATCATTGGACTTAAAAATGTCCCTGACATCCATGTAGTCCATATCCATGGAGTTTAAATTTCCATGAAATCTAAGAGGTTCATTTTTTCTATACAATGAACCCTTTATCCTCATCATATCTAATTAATTCACCATTTTCGATATGATTCATTAAATAACGTAACTAATTCATACATAATCATACAAAATATGTGGGATTAACCATTTCATACCCTTCATATATAAATTAGAGGGTTCTATAAGGTGCTTACAACCCTTAAATATTGACATTATTACCATATTAAATTCACATAAAGAAGAGCATACTCAACTCACCCCAATGGTCACATATTTATAGTGAAAGGGAATAATCTTCACAATGGTTAATTAAGGTTATGTTAATAAACATAAAACCTTATACAAGGCTTACACAACATGTATTAGCCTTTAATTAATTAACTAACTGAACGACTTATTAAATTATGAAGCATCACCTTACTAGTCTACTATGCAGCACAATGACAACAATCTGTAAACAACAATAATCATAGGGAAAAGTTAGAGAAATTCTTCCTTAATCTTATAGATAAGTACTCATCTAGTATCATCCTTCCATTTTTTTTATTAGAATAAAATTGATGAATATAAGAATTCCAAAAAATAGGGCATAAGATCCTACACCAAAACAGTGATAGTGATAGAAAGGTATATAAAAATAAGAGACTACCAACTGAAGGACTCATCGATAGTTGTCCAATGACATTAATATATCTTAATTCTTATGTCAGATAAGGAAATGAGATGAAATCCTTGGTTGATGGAATATGGAGTAATCATGGGAGGAGGGTAAAACCCCTTATAAGCAATAAAGAAGTGATAAATTGGGTATGATAATAAAATAAAAGGTGGAAGAATAGTTTTTTACCCATAAACATTTACAAGGAAAGATATGGTTGCATGGTTGGAAAAACTATGTGCTAACTATGTTCCCATCTCTACCTTAATACACCATTTACATGATTATGCTGAACGATTATACAAGTTGTGTAATGATTGCGCATTTTTTATCTATTACAAAACTAGCATTACAGTCATGATCATGAAGATTGGGTCACATATTTAGTGAAAATTGTGCACCCTATTTTGTGAATGGAGGAATCCACAGAGATTAATTGTACCATGTAGATTGGGTTGTATGGTCTCTACTAAATCTTTTTCCCATCTTCCTTCTCCAGAAATCATGTTCTGGGATCCATACAAACACTACAAACCCTTGTTTCCTCTGTTCCCCCACTAGGCACATCTATAAGGATAAAACTGAATATAATTAATAGAAATAAAATGGTTTATTTTCCTCATGAAAATTTTTGGTTCTTACAATATTTATCCATAAAAATTTTCAAAAATTTCCCTTCTAGGGTGGTCAATAATTTTATGAGAATAACTCCAGCCACTGGGCACAAACATTGACCTCCCACCCCCATTTATCATACTATAAAAGGATATAATTCCATAGTCCTCTTACCATATTAATTGAAAGTCCATGTAAAATGATTGTTCCATGATCATCAACAAGGATAGATTCTATCCAAAGGATGCATCTACCTCAAATTCAACCACCTCATGATGGGGAAATTTTATGGATCAAAATGATATCATTGAATATGAGATATGTGGAAGATGTTGTACATGGCATGATACCATTGAGATGACTGCAAAAAATAGGCTACCGACCTAAATCTCTCTAAAATCTCAATGGTCCCAGCATAATGAGGATATGTATTCACTTTTCCTAAATCCATCTATTCCCCATTATATGTGAAACTTGTAAGAAAACCTGAATCCCTACCTGAAGATCTAATGATCAAAAGTGATGAATAGTGTATGAATATTGTTGAGATAAAAATATAGGAATCCACATACTAATAATTTCATATATATCTAAAATATCATAAACAATAAGATAACCATGTTTTCCTACCTATTCGGCCTCTAACATGCGCCTGGTTGAACAATATGACCTAATGTATTTAGCCTCATAAGGATCCATATGTATGGTCACCTATAACCTATTTTTATAAGATAACAATTATTTAGATAAGTGTTTGTTCCATTAACCTCCAAACTCAAGAATGCATGATCAGATCATGTATTATAAAATCGGTATTGTACACTCAGATTGACCATCCATTATTTGATGATAGGATATAATAAGAAGTACATATAAACCCATTTCCTTCTATAACCCCTGTGAGAACCATGAAAATAATCAGTTGTCTCTATCTAATACGATATAATGTGGATCCCTATAGGGGAATATAAAATCATAAATGCTAGATTTATATATTTAATCCATGGAAAGGGACTCCTGAATAGACAATAAAATGGATAAGTATTTCAATATTTATATGATCACCCATAAGACATCCTTTCTCCAAGGTGATCATGGAAATCTCATCATGAATTCCATGGTGATGGAATACCATTTCATGTAAAAAATACACAAAATATAAAATGGAAAAACCATTAATTGGTGATCTACATCAAGCTCCTGATAGGTGCATGACCATGTAACAAAACCAAATATATCTCCTATCATCCCTGATCACCATTAGTGGTTGTATAAGTAATGATACATCTGTGTGAGACTGTGATGCACAAACCATATAGTTGCATGGCACTCCCACTTCAAATCCTCTTGGATATCAGTAGAAACCCAATTTTTTAAGTGAATAAATATCATTTCATTCTCATCAATGACCATAAAAGGAGGTGGTCCATCCCTTGTATGGCTCTCCCATAGGATGAAGCCCTCAAAATCTAATATCTTTCTAAAATTTAGTCCCTATATAAGTGAGAAAATGACTGATAATGATGACTGTATAAAAAATATATGATGGTATAAAACTTATATATACATATTAAAAAATAGGTCTATAATAATCCACTCACTACCAACATCATGAACTATCTTTTCATGAGTCATCCTAATTAATCATATTCAGCATCATTTCCCTTTCTGGTCATATTAGCTAGATAAAAGTCAAAATATTTTCGTTATTCAAGGACCCTTTGTTTCCTAATATTAAATTCACACTATGTGAATATGTACATGAGAGGATTTTTCAGTGTTCATGCACAAAAAAACATTATCCAAGTAAATAATTCTTCCAATGATTCATGGAATTAAATTCAACGACTAAGTTTAGATCATTCATCGGGTAGTTCCTCTCTCGCAACCTCAAATGATGGGAGAAATATTCCATAAATCATTCCTCCCACATCAAAAATAATATTATCCCAATATGTGATGTATAATAAAATATTGTATTGATTATACGATTTTGTAGCATAATCATGACCAATGTTGAGGTTAGTTTCCCTTTCATCGCATAAAAAAATTCTCTTTGGCATCAGACCATATAAACACTACACCTCTCTTATTCCAGCATGTAAGAGGTAATTTTGCGAATGAGAATTCGTATATGAATCACTTATAATAAAAATACATCCCTAATAAAATCAATATATCCATGAAATTCTTATTATACTATGAAAAAAATATCTCTCACCTTATCTAGATCTACTGATACTCTTGTATATAGATTAATATGACATAAGAAGTAAATATTATCTATCCAAAAATGGAAATATAGAGATTTTTCATATAACTAATGATATATAATTGGGTCCAATTTCTCTCTAGATTTTTTGAAGGTTTTTCTAGTGTGGGAATACACCAAGATATATTCCATGAAAACATCCCAAAATAAAACTATATATGATTGGAAAACATGGTTCAGTAGTGCCATGAAAAGTGATGGTGGTTTTATGATTCCAAAATGCATAAACAAAGAATTATAAAAGACATATCCACTATGAAGTGTTATACATGGTATATATAATGGTTTAACATTAACATTATGTTAATTATATCTTAGATAAATCTTAGAGAAAACCCTAGATCCTCATAGTTAGCCAATGATATCAACTATCCGAGGAAGGTGACACAAGTTCTTAACCATCAATTAATTCAACTCTTGTTAATCCACAGAAAAATGAAGGGTCCAACCACCTTCATAGTGAGAAAGACTGATGAACCCCATGGATAAGTACTAATTCATATTAAGACCTTTTCTTCCAAGTCTTATAGCTACCTATTGAGTTCCCAAAACTTAGAAGTCCCCAACCTATAAGGAGGAACAGATACTAGTGTAGGTCATTGAGCTAGCTAAATGGATAAATCTTCCTCTCAATGAAACGTTTGTCATAAAAAATCCTATATTAAAATTTCCATAAAATGATCAACCATTGTAGGGAGATATACCGAGCACATTCCCTAATTATCCCTATATAAGATAGAAATATGGGTGTCTATCTCACCCATGCCACTATTCTCAGGTCTAACTCGGCTCACCTGGACTTCCCATTCACCCCAATGAATAAAAACCTCTCCCTCTGGTGATGTGAATGTCTCCTTTCTATGACAGAATTAAACATAATCATTATAGGTAAACAACCCTTCCATATCAAAAATTATGTTATGCATTGTCTTTTGGAGGAAAAAGTATTCCCATATGAATCAAAACACACCTACCTCAAGGGGTAACTCCTTGTACTACAATAATCTCTCCAATAGAATCCCCGATAGAATATAGAGTGTCATCATGCAACAAGATAACTAAACATCAAGCCTAAGGATCTTCACAATATGGAATGATATAAAGGAATGATAAACAATAAATAAAATAGAAGATAACAATGTATATGCTACCAAAATAGTAACTTTCATAGTATAATGTCTCAAACTCTTCTCCATAGGAATCGGTTTCACTGCATACATCTATCCTGAATCACAACCCTATGATATAGCTTGAATATACTAAGCACTTGCACTATACTAGCATTGTATGTATGGTTTCTGGTTTCCTATTTCATGGCAACCACCTCATCTTGAATGGAAGATTGTACTAAAACTCTCTTTCTGAGAATAAGATGATGTCCCCAGTCTAGAATGTGTAGTTAGTGCAGACCTTCACACATGGAGTACCCCTTCTCTGAGTGCTTATTAAGAAGTTAGTTCCAAAATGGTAGACCAAAGTAACTCAAAAAACACTTATAATTTACCCAAACCATGTTTAATATCAATATAATAAATTATCAAAAATATATAAGGATGTATCCATGTGAATAAAAAAAATACTGGTAGGGTCATGTAATAACCTTGGTTATACGAATTTGAAGCATATTTGAATGTAATAAACCAGCAGGCCCTGGAAAATCATAATTTAGCAACTCCATGAGGACTCACAAAAATGAAAAACTAAACAGAGATGAAAATATCAAACCATAATGATATTTTATATTTAGAGGAAAATAACAGTGGTAGTTTGTGCATTGTTGATGTTTGGATTTAAAGATTAAACAATAAGAGTGAAAAAATATTAAATTATCATTTCACCATTTCATGTGATTTTCAGTGGAATGATAATTTGTGGATTTAAGGACCCCCCCCAATAAAAACATTTCTTCTTCATATCATGGACCCATCTTTTATAGGTACCTCTATTAAACATATATAACTTGGGAATTTATAAAATCCTTAACCAAATACCCACATATGTTTAGAGTTTAACTTGGGTCATTATTGTACACATATATAACATATATATGTCCAAAAGTCATAAGAAAAAAACACATATGTTGGGCTCCCACATTCACATCCTATTTTGTAGCACAAAATTACATGTTTAACAACTTAAAAAATACATAAAAATCAGAAAATAAATTTTAATACTACATCAATAAATAATTAATAATTGGAATAACATTTAAATTATGCATGTCTCTATAAAGTACGCGCAGTGATGAAGTGAAATGAAAACACTATGAACCATGATATTTCCTATAAAAGTACATGAAACACAACCCTAGATATAATATTAACAATAATTCATAAATCAGAAACATGATAAATTTATATAATTTTAATAAGTCATGTGAAACTAAAACTAATAGAAAATATATCAAAATATGATATTGTTCTCTCTCAGCATGAATTTCCAATCTAAATTAATTCAAATTTCAAACATTTGTATCTCATGATATTTTTAGACTTTTATGTATTATTAATAAATTATCTAGAATCATTTAATATAATACTAAACTAAAAAATGTGTATTTTACATCATTGAACAAAGATAAAACAAAACATTTACAAAATCCCATGGAAACTCAAGTCAATGAGGGGTCATATGTATAGAAATGAAATTTAAAATTCTAATTAATTACACATAAAAATTAAGCTTCAAAATAATATATTCACATTAATATAAACTTGAAATATCAACTTTCAGTTTTCATAAACATGTTAATTGAGAAAAAAAATTGACTTACGTTGTGACCATTTCCATTTAAAATTCAGTTTCCATTCAAGATAATTTGATTCAAAAAAAATTAAAAAATGAAAAAAAATAAATACACATTCATAAATAAATATAATTAATGATCATATATTAGAATAAATTTTTTATTGGTGGATCAATGAGTTATATCATAATCAAAATATTAAAATTTATCAATAAATTTGTAAAACCAACTATATTAAAATTACTTTCACAAAGGCCAACATCTATAGTTATGAAACCATTTATTCTTAAGATAATTATATTTCTTTGTTATACATATTATCTAAAGACACTTGGTAGGATGACTAAAAGTATAAAAATTTTCAACCCGATAAGTTATTGTCAAACTAAGACCAATTACTTCTTACATTGGAATGTGTATCCAGTTTCAATCGATGTTTTTATTCCCTCATTTTAGAGTTTACATATATAAACAGTGAAAAAATTATCCTTATTTGAACCCAAAATAGTACGGTTCATTCTGGTGTAATTTGGAATTATGAAATTGAACTTTTGATAAAATTTATAACACGATGTAAACTTATTTCCACAAAAGAGTGAATTATTATATGCAAACCAACAATATGGACAATAATTATACATATTTAGAAGAAAAAAATCATTTAGTTGTTAAAAATAGATTAATATATAATCAAATAAGTTACAATATATTAAATTCAATAGTTTCTCTACTGCAAGAAATAGAAGACTTGCATAAAACAAATGTTTAAGAAGAACTATAAAAATAAAGACCAAAGTAAACAATTATTTCATAAAATAAAATAATTATAAATTAAAATGGATTGAAAATTGATATTAAGTGATGACCAAAATAAAAATGGAATTCATTCCATCAATACAATTTTCATCAATTAGACACACAACCTTTAAAAGATATATTAATTCTATACTGAGTAAACAAAAATAAAATTGATAGTTAAAAAACAAAATAGATGAATTTTTTTTCCCACAAAATAATTGTTAATATTTCATAGGGAATTATAAATTACCTAATAGTGAAAAAATAATATATGTCATATAAAATGTTATTCCTAGAAATTAAAAAATATATAACAATTCTCAGTGTTATAGAAAAAATAATGATTATATGTCATGTGAAAAAACAAAAATACACACCAAAATAGAATGAATAAGAATAGAAACCAATGATGTAGTGAATCTATATATCATATATGAATATTAGATATGTAACATTTCATAAATTTGAAACCCATAATTTTTAGAAGATTAAAAATCCCAAGGAGATTTATTTCCATGATAACTCTCTAAAGTAGTGGGGAGTATAAAACTCTCAAACGATGGACAAATAGTGGGTGCTACTGTATGATGGAAGTGATGATTGTGGTTGATGGGTATGGATTTCATGGATGGATACAGTTGAGATAAGGAACCATATAAAGAGGTGAAACTTGTGGAGGCGTAATAAAAATGTTATAGATGATTGAGATCAAAAGAGGGGATGATAGCTTCAAAAACGTGGGATTTAAATGTCCAATGAGTGGTTTCACAGAAGGATGAATACCTAGAATTGGGAGTGGGTTCTCATGATGAATTCAACAGGGTAATCTAGCTAATAATAGGGTGGGTTGTTCACATGATGATGTGAGAGGGGTCATCGACCAAGAATAGGGAGGGTATTCATGTCAGGAGGTCTATGAGGAATGTTGATAGGGAACCAGATGATAGGACTAGAGTTTGGGGTTTATGGGTAACATGTTTGGGTTTGGGGGTGAGGGTGGGAAAATGTGTTGTGTTTCTATGGGGCATTCATATAAAAGTATTGTTTTCATAAATTTATATATAATGAAAAAAATAATCAATTTATATATAATTTACATAAAAAAAATGTTATCTATGTTTTATGTTTATAAATATAATTAATAAATATTTATAAGTTTTTGATATTTTAATTAATTATATATTTTTATTATTAGAATGATATGTCAGTGATGGGAACACACGCACACATATATATATATATATATTTCTCTCTGTGTGTGTGTGTGTTGGTATTCAATTTTTGATAAAATGATTTTTATTATAGAATAATTTATTTCAATAAATTTTTATAATGGTAAAATAATTTTTATTAATAATAATTTATAACAGTATATTAATTTATCAATAAATCAATTATTTGTATTTATTTTATAATACAATAAATTCAAATGTTAGTAAAAGATTTTTTAGCATTAAACAATTAATGTAAAAGCATTTGATTGTGGGTAAACACCATTATTGGTGTCTATAGTTAATATGAATAGAATTTATTATTTTTTTGAATTAATCATTTTTATTAACTTATATAATATCATTCAGAAATTTCATTTTGGAAATGTTCAATTTTTTTGAAGTTTATTTTGAATGATAATAACTTCATTTTTCTTATATATTTTGGTTTGGTAGTTTGGGACCTTACACCTGATTATTAATCCATCATCTTCAAGAATTTGAATCCTAATATATTTATATATAATATCAATTCATTGTATACATATTTAGATTAATCCATAAAATTTATATATAGAAAAACTAATTAAATAAATCATGGAGATGGTTTCCCATATATATGTATAAACGTCATTTTGATATTTTGATGAATGGAATGAAAAAATTTAATAAACATTAATTTCACCATATATAGTAAATTTTATATCATAGATATCATATATATTCATTATATATATCTTTATTACTATCCAATTAAAAATAAAATGAAAAACATATCTTATCATTTCATTGAGGTGAAAGTCCAAACATACACATGAGAAACATTATTGTTATATAATGTATTGTAATATGAGAAGTTATATGTAATATTGTAATAAATGAAGTAAAATTAATTTATAAATATCATAAAAATATGATAAAACCATTATTTTATCCATCTTTTAGAGGTGGTGATAAAAGAATATATTATTTCAGTTTGTGAGTTGATAGTTTCTTGTACACATAGTCAATATTTATGTTTCCCATTTTATGGAAGAGGAGATGGATGTAGTTTTTTCCATTGACATAATAAAATCTTATTATATAGGATACAATGATGTTATTATATCTTCATGGTTGAATAATTCATGAATGAGGTGGAAGAAGAAATAAAATTAAAATGGTCAGTTAATAATGAAACCATTTCTTCAGATAGCTTCTTTTGGTTTTACACTAAAACATTCTTATAAGAGGTACCTAATCATACCAATGCATATTGTATGTGATTTTCTTGAAATACTTCACTCATTAATAACTAAATCAATTTGTCCATATGGCCTCAAGCATGCCTCCCTATATGCCAGAGGCAATCGACTAGTAGTTATGGTGCATGATAAAATAGTGGGGATACTATACCCTCATGATTAGTGTGTCTTAGATTGGTATAATCATATTAATCCATATATGAATCATATGAAACAAATAATAAAATAAAAAAACATCAGTCATACAAACAACCACATAATCCCATACAACATTGTCGTATAGAAATGTTTATCACGGAAGGCTATTCATAATACAGGTAATGCATAAAAAATTGTTCTAGTAAAATACATGCTTTAAAATATGAAATGATCAAAAGAAAATATTGAAAAATATAATCATGATCCAAATCCTGGTCATGTGATACAATTATTATATGTACAAATAAATTAAGCATCTATAAGAGGTGGTTCCCCCCTACCCCTACTTATATCCATGAATTCAATCTGGGTACCCAAAAACATTCATTGTGTTTTACACAAAGACATTCTGATCGGTTAATAATGAAACCACTTCTTTAGATAGCTTCTTTAGGTTTTACACAAAAACATTCTTATAAGGAGTTCCTAATCATGCCACGGAATATTTTATGTGATTTTGTTGATAAATTTTGTTTAGTAATAACTAAATCTATTTGTCCACATGGCCTCAAGCGTGCCTCCTAGTATGTCAGAGGCTATCGACTTGTAGTGATGGTCCATGATAAAATAGTGGGGATATTATACCCTCATGATCACTGTGTTTCAGATTGGTATAATCATATTAATCCATATATGAATCTTTTGAAACAACCCATTAGATTAAAAACATCAATCATATAGATAACCACATAATATAATACAATAGTTTCGTATAGAATGTTTTATCATGGAAAGCTATTCAAAATACAGGTAATGCATAAAAATGCATCCATTATAATACATGCTTCAAAATATGAAAAGATATAAAGTAAATATTGAACAATATAATCATGATCTAAATCCTGGTCATGTAATCCAATTATTATATGTAAAAATAAATTAAGAATCTATAAAAGGTGGTTTCCACCTATCCCAACCTATATCCATGATGTCTATCTAGGTATCCATTAATGACCCAAACATGGTGATAGATAACCCTTAGTAGGCCACCACTAAAATTTTGTAAAAAATTTCTTGTGAGTTCATATAATTTGAGGTGGTGTACTGATAAAATATGAATACAATTAATAAAAATTGAAGTGATATTATCATGAATACAAAGTATCATTGTGATTAAGAAACTAAATCATAACGACTGACATTACTCAATGTTAAGAAATGTCAACATAATATTCAATGTAATCAAGTATCTGTCCTACATGTTATATGGTTCAAGGAGTAAAAATGTACAAGGAAATCATTTAATCTATGTAAAAAAAATAAACATTATCCAAGGAGTAGAAATGTCAAAGGAAACCAAATATTCTATGAAAAACATGAAGATAGTATCCAAGGAGAATAAATGTCAAAAGAATCTTAATATGGTCATCAAATCCAAGGAGTAAAAATTTACCAAGGAACCAAATATGGTCATCAGATCCACGGAGTGGAAATTTCCAAGGAGTCTTAGAAAGTTATTTAAATTGGATTCAAGGAGTAGGAATTTCTAAGGCATGCGAGAATGATAATAAAACTATATCCAAGGAATAGAAATGTCCAAGGAATTGCAATATGGTAATTAAACTGAATCCAACAAATATAAATGCCTAAGTAATCCTAATATATTGTATCATTGGAGTTAAAATGTCCATGAAATCCATCTATCCCATATCCATGGAGTATAAATGACCACAAAATCTAAGTGGTTCATTTTTTCTATACAATAAACCCTTCATCCTCATCATATTAAATTAATTCACCATTTCTTATATGATTCATAAAATCATTTCACAAATTCATACATAATCATACACAAGTATTGGGATTAACCATAAAATACCATTCATCTATAATTGATAATGTTTTATAATGTTCTTAAAACCTTTAAATATTCACATTATTACCCTACTAAATTCCCATAAAGAATAGCATAATCAACTCACCCCAATAGACACATATTTATAGTGAATGGGAATAATCCTCCCAATGGTAAATTAATGTTATGTTCAACAATATACAACCATATACAAGGGTTCCACAACATCACTTAACCATTAATTCATTAATTTAATGAATGACTTATTAAATTATGAAGCATCTCCCTACTAGTCTACTATGAATCACAATGACAACAATCCATAAAAAAATTTAATCATAGGGAAAAGTTATAGAAATTCTACCTTAATCATATAGAGGAGTACTCATCTAATATCATCCTTTAATTTTTTATATTAGAATAAAATATATGAATAGAATAATGTGAAAAAATAGGGAATAAGAGCCTACACCAAAATAGTTATAGTGATATTAAGGTAAACAAAAAAAGGAGCCTACCAACTGAAGAACTCATAGATAGTTGTCCAATGAGATTAATTTATCTTAATTATTATGTGAGATAAATAATTGAGAGGAAATCCTAGGTTGAAGGAATATGGAGTTGTCATGGGAGGTGGATAAAACCTCTTATAATCAACAATGAAGTGATAAATTGGGTATGGTAATAATATAAAATATGAAAAATTAGTTTTTTACCAATAAAAATTCACAATGCAATATATGGAAGCATGGTTGGAAAAACATTGTGCTAACTATGTTCCCATCTATACCACAATACACTATTTACATGATTATTTTTCACGATTAGTCAAGTTGTGTGATGATCGTGCATTTTTAATCTATTACAAAACTAGCATTACATGCATTATAATGTGGATTGGGTCACACTGTTAGTGAAAATTGTTCATTCTATTTTGTGTATGGAGGAACCCACATGAATAAATCTAACCATTTGGATTGGGTTGTATGGTATTTAATAACTCTTTTTCCAATCTTCCTTCTCCAGAAATCTTGTTCTGGGCTCTATACAAACCTTACAAACCCTTGTTTCTTTCGTTCCCCCACTAGGCACATCTATAAGGATAAAACAGGAAAAAAATAATAGAAAAAATTGGCTAATGTACCTCATGAAAATGTTGGGTTCTTATAATTTTCCTATATAAAAAAATTCCATAAATTTCTCTTCCAGGGTAGTGAAGCATCGTATGAGAATAAGTCCAGCCATTGGGCACAAACATTGACCTCCCACCCGCATTTATCATCCTATAAATGGCTATACTTACATTTTACCGTTACATATTAGTTGAGAGGCCGTGTAAAACAATTATTCCATGATCATAAAAAAGGATAGATTCTCTTCAAAGGACGAATCTACCTAAAATTCAACCACCTCAGGATGGGGAAAATTATACGGATCAGAATCATATCATTGAATATGAGAATGTGGAAGATATCGTACATGGCCAGATACCTCTGAGGTGACTACAACCAATAGGCTACTGACCTAATTATCTTTAAAATCACAATGGTCCCAACATAATGAGGTTATATATTTTCCTTTTCAAAAACCATATATTCCCCATTATATGTGATACATGTAGGAAAACCTAAATCCCTAACTCAAAATCTAAGGGTCAAAAGTGATGATCGATGTATGAATTCTATTGAGATTAAAATATAGGCATCCACTTCCTAATAATTATTAATATATCTGAATTATCCTAAACAATAATATAACCTAGTTTTCCTACCTATTCGGCCTCTAAATTGCACCTGGGTGAATAGTATGGACTAATGTATATAGCCTCATTAGGATCCATATATATGGTCACCTATAACCTATTATTATAAGATAAATAAGTTTGAAATAAGTGTTTGTTCCATAAACCTCCAAATTCAAGGATTCATGATCGGATCATGTCCTATAAAACCGGTATTGTACACTCAGACTGACCATTAGTTTTTTTTGTGATAGGATATAATAAGCAGTACATATAAACCTAGTTCCTTCTATAACCCCTACGAGAACCGTGACATGAATCAATTTTTTCTATCTAATACAATATAATGTGGAACCATATAGGGGCATATAAACTCATGAATACTGAACTTATATATTTCATCCATGGAAAGGGCCTCCTGAATAGGGAATAAAAGGGAAAAGTTTTTCAATATTTATATGATCAAACATATGACATCCTTTCCTCTAGGTGATTATGGTAATCCCACCATGATTTCCATGGTGATGGAATACCATTTCAACTACAGAATACACAAAAGATTAAAAGGCCACACCGTTCATTGGGGCACTACCTTCATCTCCTTATAGATGAAAGAAAAAGTAACAAAACCAAATATCTCTCTTTTCAATCTTGATAACCATTAGTGGTTCCATAATTAATGATACATCTGTGTGAGACTGGGATGCACAACCCTTATAGTTTCATTGAACATTCACTTCAAATCCTCCTAGATTTCAGTAGGAACACATTTTTGTATGTTAATAAATAAGATTTCATTCTCATCTATGACCCAAAAAGGAGGTGGGTCATCCCTTGTTTGGCTCTCCCATATGACGAAGCCCTCAAAATATATTATCTTTCAAATATTTAGTCTCTCCAGAAGTGAGAAAGTGACTGACAATGATTAAAGTATAAATAATCCATTATGGTCTAAAATATATATATGCATATTAAAAAATAGGTCCATAAGCAACCAATCACTACCATCCTCCTGATTTATCTTTTCATGAGTACTTTTACATAATCATATTCAACGTTATTTCCCTTTCTGGTCATATAAGCTTGATTAAAGTCAAAATATTATAGGTATTCAAGGACCCTTTGTTTCTTATGATTAAATTAACACTGTGTGAAGATGTACTTGACTCTTTTTAAGTATTCATGCACTAAAAACCACTATCCAAGTAAATAATTCCCCCAATGATTCAAGGCATTAAATCCAATGACTATGTTGAGATCATGTGTCGGGTAGTTCCTCTCACGCGGCCTCAACTGATGAGAGAAATATTCCATAACTCATTCCTCTAACATCAAAAATAATATTATCCCAATACATTATGTATAATAAAATATTGTATTGATTATACCCTATTGTACTATAAATAGGGCCAATATTGATGTTAGTTTCCCCTTCATCTCATGAAAAAAATTTCTCTTTGGCATTTCAACATATAAACACTACTCCCAACTTATTACAGCTTATAAGAGGTAATTTTAGGTAAGAGAATTCCTACATGACTCGCCTATAAAAACAATATATCCCCCATAAAATCCATATATTCATGAAATTCTTATTATACTACTGAGAAAACATATCTCTCACCTTATCTATATCAACCGATACTCTTACATATAGAATAATGTGACATAAAAAGTGAATATTATCCATCCAAAATTGGAACAATAGTGATTTTTTATAGAACTAATGATATCTCATTATGTTCAATTTGATCTCAAGATGTTTTTGAAGGTTTTTCTAGTATGGAAATACACCAAGATATCATCCATGAAAACCACCACATATAAAACTAGATATGCATTGAAAACCTAGTTCAGTAATGCCATGAAAAGTGATGGTGGGTTCATGATACTGAAATGTATGACAAAATACTTATACAAGACATATCAACTATGAAGTGTTATACATGGTATATATGATGGTTTAACATGAACCTGATGTTAATACGAATCCAAATAAATCATAGAGAAAACCCTATATCCTTATAGTTATTCAGAGAGATCATTTATCCAAGGGAAGTGACACAAGTTCTTATCCGTCAATTAATTCAACTCTTGTTAATCAACACATAAATAAAGGTTCCAACTACCTTCATAGTGAGAAGGACTGATAAACCCCATGGAAAAGAACTAGGTAATAATAACACCTTTTATTTCAAGTCATCTAGCTACCTATTGAGTTCCTACAACTCAGAAGTAGACAACCAATAAGGAGGAATAGATACTAGTGTAGGTCATTGATCTAGCTAAATGGAAAAATCTTCCTCTCAATAAAGAGTTAGTCATAAAAAAACATCTATTAAAAATTCCTAAAATTGATCAACCATTATAGGTAGATATACCTGTAAAATTCCCTAATTATCCTGATATAAGCTAGAAATTTAAGTGTCCATCTCACCCATGCCACTATTCTCTAGTCTAACTCGCCTCACATGGACTTCCCATTCACCATAATGAATAATGTCCTCTCCCTCTGGTGATGTGGATGTATCCATTCTTTGATATTAGTAAACATAATCATTATTGGGAAACAACACTTCTATAACAAAAATGATGTTATGAATTGTCTTTTTGAGGAAAAGTAGTCCTATATGAATCAAAACACACCTACCTCAAGGGGTAACTCCTTGTACTACAATACTCTGTCCAATCGAATACCCAATGGAATATAGAGTGTCATCATGGCACAACATAAATTAACATCGAGCCTAAGGATCTCCACAATATGGAATGATATGAAGGATTAATAAACTGTAAATAAAATAAAAGATACTAATGTATCTGCTACCAAAATAGTACCTTTCACTGTATAATGTCTGAAAATCTTCTCTATAGGCCTTGGTTTCACTGCATACATCTATCCTAAACCATGACCTTATGATATAGCCAGAATACACTAAGTAGTTTCACTATACTAGCAAGGTATGTCTGGTTTCTGGTTTCCTAAGTCACGATGACCACCTCATCTTGACAAGTCGATTATACTCAAACTCTCTTTCTGACAATAAGTTGATGTCCCCAGTCCAGAATGTGGAGTTATTTCATACCCTCACTCATGGAATACCCCTTCTTTGAGTGCTTATTGACAAGTTAGTTCCAAAAAGGTATACCAAAATTACTCAAAAAACACTTGTAATTTACCCAAACCATGTTAAATATCAATATAATAAATTATCAAAAAAATATAATGGTGTTTCCATGTAAATAAAAAAATACTGGTAGGGTCATGTAATAACCCTGGTTATACAAATTTGAAGCATATTTCAGTTTAATAAACCAGAAGTCCATGGAAAATCATAATTTAGAAACTCTATGGTGACTCACAAGAATGAAATACTTAATGGAGATGAAAACGTCAAACCATAAATAAATTTTCTATTTAGATGAAATAATAGTGTTAGTTTTTACATTATTGATGTCTAGAATTAAGGATTAAACAATTGTAGTAAAAAATATTATATTATCATTTCACCATTTCATGTGATTTTTATTGGAATGATTATTTGTGGATTTAATGACCACCCCCCCTAATAAAAAAATTCTTCTTCATCTCGTGGACCCATCTTCTATACGTCCCTCTATGAAACATATATAACATTGTAATTTATAAATTTATTAAAAAAATACCCACATAAGTATAGAGTTTACCTTGGGTCCTTATTTTACACATATATAACTTGTATACATCCAAAATTCATAAGAAAAAATTCATATGTTGGGAACCCACATTCACATACTATTTTATAGCACCTTATTCCATGTTTAACCACTTAAAAACTACAAAGAAATCAGAAAATAAATTATAATAATGCATTAAAAAATAATTAATATTTAGAAAAATATATAAATTCTTCTTGTATTTATAAAGTACGCTCAATGATGAAGTGAAATGAAAACATTATGAACAATGATATTTCCTATAAAAGTCCCTGAAACACAACACCGGATATAATATTAACAATCATTCATAAATTAGAAACATGATAAATTTATATAATTGTAATAAGTCATGTAAAACAATAACTAGAACAAAATATATCAAAATATGATATTGATCTATCTCGACACAAATTTCCAATCTAAATTAATTCAAATTTCAAAAATTTGTATCTCATGATATTTTTAAACTTGTATATATGATCAACAAATTTCCTAAAATCATTTACTTTAATTATAAACTAAAAAATTTTATTTGAAATCATTGAACAAAGATAAAACAAAACATTTACCCAATTCCCTGTAATATCAAGGCAATGAGCGGTCATATGTATGGAATATAAATTTAAAGTTATTATTAATTACACATAAAAATTAATCCTCAAAATAATATATTTACATTAATATAAACATCAAATATAAAATGTCAGTTTTCCTAAATATAATATTTGAGAAACAAATGACTCACATGGTGACCTTTTCATTTTAAAATTCAATTTCCATTCAAGATAATGTCATTAAAAAATTATTTTTTTTTTGAAAAATGAAAAAAATAAATACACATTCATAAACAAATATAATTTATGATCTTATATAAGAATAAATTTTTTATTGGTGGACCAATGAGTTATATCATAATCAAAATATTAAAATTTATCAATAATTTTTAAAAAAAACTATGTTAAAATTACTTTCACTATGGCCAAAGTTTATAACTATAAAATAAATTATTATTAAGATAATTAAAATTTTTTGTGTTATAATAATTATCTAAAGGCACTTGGTAGGATGACTAAAAGTATAAATAATTTCAACCCAATAAGATATTGTGAGACTGAGAACAATTTCTTCTTATATTGGAATGTGTATCTAGTTTCAATCTATGTTTTTATTCCCGCATTTTAGAGTTTACGTATATCATCAGTGAAAAATTTATCCTTCATTGAACCCAAAATAGTATAGCACAATCTAGCGTAATTTGGAATTATTAAAGTGAACTTTTGATAAAATTTATAACATGATGTCAAATTATTTCCATACAAAAAAATGAATTATTATATAAAAACCAATAATATTGACAGTCATCACACATATTTAGAAGAAAAAAATCATTCAGTTGTTAAGAAATAGAATAATATATAAACAAATTAGTTACCATATATGAAATAAAATATTTTCTCTACTATAAGAAAATGAAGACTTTCACAAACCTAATTTTGAAGAAGAACTATACAAATAA
The DNA here is from genome assembly GCA_963277665.1 of Viscum album. Taxonomy (NCBI): domain Eukaryota; kingdom Viridiplantae; phylum Streptophyta; class Magnoliopsida; order Santalales; family Viscaceae; genus Viscum; species Viscum album. The sequence goes on from OY728125.1 coordinate 1,926,348,573, forward strand.
ATACCAAGGTATTAAATTATTTCATAGAATAATTTTTTTTATCTATAATACATGGATTGGAAAGTGATAGTATGTGACGACCAAAAGAAAAATGGCATTCATTCCATCAATACAATGTTCATACATTAGACACACAACCTATATAAGATATATTAATTCTATACTGAGGAAAAATAATTAAAAATGATAATTAAAAATCAAAATTAAATAAGATTTTTTTCCACAAAAAAATTGTTAATATTTCATAGGGAATTATAAATTACCTAATAGTGAAAAAATAATAGATATCATATGAAATATTTTTTCTAGAAATTCAAAAAATATATACCAATTCCCAATGTTATCAAAAAAATAATGATTATATGGCATATGAAAAAACAAAAATTTACACCACAATAGGATGAATAAGAATAGAAACCAATGATGTAGTGGATCTACATATCATATATTAATATTAAACTTGGAAAATTGCCTCAATTTGAATACCAATATATGTATCAGAGTAAAATTTATAAGGAGATATATTTCTATGATAACTCTCCAAAGTAGCAGGGAGTAGAAAACCTTCAAACTATGGACAAATAGTGGGTTCTTCTATATGTAGGAAGGGATGATTGTGGTTGATATGTAGGGATTTCATAGATGGATAGGGTTGAGATAGGGCACCAAAGATAGAGGGGTTACCTATGGAGGCCTAATTAAAATGTTGTAGATAATGGCGATCAAAAGAGGGGATTACATCTTTGAAAACATGGGATAGAAATGTCAAGAGAGGGGTTTCACGGAAGGATGAATACCAGAATTGGGAGGTGGTTCTAATGATGAAGTCAAAGGGGACTCTAGTTAGGAATATGGTGGGTGGATCGCATGATGATGTTATAGGGGTCAACAACCGAGAATAAGGATGGGATTCATGTGAGGAGATCTACAAGGAACGCTGATAGGGAACCATAAGATAGGATTGGGGTTTGGGGTTTACAGGTAACATGTTTTGGTTTGGGATGAGGGTGGTAAAATGTGAAGTGTTTCTATGGGGAGTTCACTTAAGGGTATTTTTTACATATATTTATATATAATGAAAAAATAATCAATTTATATATAATTTACATAAAAAATATATTGTCTACGTTTTATGATTATAAATATAATTAATAAATATTAATAAGTTTTTGATATTTTAATTAATCATATATTTTTATTATCTGAATGATAGGTTTGTAATGGGTAATATATATTTGTGTGTGTGTGTGTATGTTTATATATATTCAATTTTTTTATAAAATGTTTGACATTATTGAATAATTTATTTCAATAAATTTTTATAATGGTAAAATATTTTTTGGTAATAAGAATTTATAATAGTATATTCATTTATCAATAACATAATTTTTTGTATTGCTTTTGTAATTCAATAAATTTAAATGTTAGTAAAGGATTTGTTAGTATTAAATTATCAATGTAAAATAATTTTATTACGAGGAAACTCCTTTTTTGGTGCGAATAGTTAATATCAATAGAATTAATCATTTTTGTAATTAATCATTTTTATTAACTTATATAATATCATTCAGTAATTTATATTTGGTAATGTTCAATTTTTTTGAAGTGTGTTCCGATTGATAATAACTTCATTTTTCTTGTATATTTTGGTTTGGATGTTTTGGCCCATATACCTGATTATTATTCCATTATCTTCAAAATCAGAATCCAAATATATTTATATATAATATAAATTCATTGTATACATATTTATATTCATACATAAAATTTATATATTGAAAAATAAATTAAATCAATCATGGATATGGTTTCCCTTATATACATGTAAACGTTGTTTCAATATTTTGATAAACAGAATAAAAAAAATTAATAAACATTAATTTCACCTTATATAATAAATTTTATATCATATATATCATATATATTCATTATATATATCTTTATTACTATACAATTAAAATAAAATGAAAATCATATCACATCATTTCATGGAGGTGAAAGTCTAAACGTAGACATGAGAAACATTATTGTTTTCTAATGGAGTGGGATATGAGAAGGTATACATAATATTGTAATACATGAAGTATAATTTGTCACGACCTATCCTCGGGGCCCATGTCGTGACTACCCCAAGCTCGCCTTCCATAGGCCAGTGGCTGGCGACTAGCACCAAAGGCGTAAATACAGTTAACTGGGAAGGCATTGAAATTATAAAAGTAAACAATACACCACAGAGTATAAGCGGAAGTAATATAGTAAGTACAAAAGAAATTGCTGAAAATTAAATGGGCCAGAATACAAAACCAACTGAAAAGTACAGCTACAACTGAACGAAAGTACAAAAGAAAAGCCAAGAATCTCAAAGACTAGAAGCAGCTCATGGGTTGTCCACCTCGGATCGTACCTGAAGGGTATGTACAGATAGCGTAGCACCTGGATCGTCCACCACAGATCCTACCTGAAGGGTAGGTACAGATAGCCTTCACAACACTCTTGCCCATCTACCTCCTTCGAGTATCATCTCGTCTTGAAGTCCACCTCCGGATACTGACTCTTCGTGAGGTCCACCTCCTGTTACCATCCAGTCCTCGAACACTCAGCCTCTGTCATCGCTGCCCGTCATCTGTAACCAACACAACAAGGTGCGGGCATAGCCCGTGTAGGGGTGAGTATACAATACTCAATAGGGACCCTGAGACCCTCAAGGTATCACTAAATCCAACAAGGATAACCACAAATAATGATCTCAAAAGATAACCTCTACTTAGTTATATGCCCATACATATACTTATGTTATCATGTAACCCATCTCAATCATGAGGAAAACACAAAGGTTATTGACTCAGCTCAAACCAGGATTTTATTCATGATGTCAAAACCACGGCTGTTGGAGAACTCCTCCTCTATCGAGTAATGTGGGCATGCCGCTACAACCAAGCGCTCCCCACTAACTTTGGACTGCTTAATTACTCCACCTGTCGAGTACTGTGGGCATGCCGCTGCAACCAAGCGCATCCCACCATGGGTCTGCCGCTACAACCAAGCGCACCCCCTCACAGCCTACAGAGTTACTCCTTCTGTCGAGTACCGCGGTTATGCCGCTATAACCAAGTGCACCTCCATCGTGGGTCTCCTACTACAACCAAGTGACCCCACTGGGCTATCTGAATCACTATGAGATGATCAATCAGTCGTCGTCAAGTCTCAGCCAGCTACTAGGTCTCTACAATCTGCTAGCTCATCGCCAGGAGGGTCCACTCCATGAGCTACTAGTCGATACTTCAAGTTTCACAAGGTTTTATGAAGAAGTATCTCAATGAACTGCCTCGTCATAGGGGTCTCAGCGCAGCAGACGGTGCATCAATCGGACCCCCATTCTGTGAGTTATATGCCTTTTTGTCCTAGGGGCCCGGTTGGTTTTGTGAACGAACCAACCTGACCGTATCTCAACTGTACCCAGAACTCTCATAGGGTATACTGATAGGGACTATTTCTCAATGTGATCACCAATGCCACTGACGGTTTGTCAAACGGACGTCCGGTCTGAAAGTTATCAGCTCTCCCGTTCTAGGGGCCCAGTTGGATTTCCGGTTCAATCTAACTCGGCCACTATCCAATAGTGTCCAATCCTCAGGTGAAGTATGCCAAAATATCCGTCTCATCAAGAGGAATCCAAAAAAGTCGATGGGACGTCTATTGGACGTCTGGAGCTCATGTTATAAGCGTTTCCACTCCGAGGGCTCGGTTGGTTTAGTGCTCGATCCAACCCGACCATACACAAAGTTCTCTGAAACCTTGAGTGTAATATACCAAAATGATCGTCTCTATACAAGGATTGCATCTCAATAGACGTTGCATCGATCAGAGGTCTGTAGCCCACGTTATGGGCTTTTAAGTGAACTTGTCTGTTATTAGGGGGTTTTGGGCCTGGACCGACCTGGCCCGAGACCCCCTTGGTCAGCTTGAACCGGGTCGACCCAACCAGGGTCCGGGTCTGGCCCCCTATGGTGCAGCCGGTCCAGGCCAACACGAGCGCCGCGCGCGCCGCCCGAGTGCCGAAGGGGGGAACCGCCACCCCTTCCGACCAAGCTGCAGACCTGTGGGGGTTTGCCCTGCCATGTTGACCGGGGGTCAAACCCCCCAGTTTTTCTAGAATTTTCCTGGTCGTAATGGCCAGCCAGCTCACCCGTGGGACCGGTTGCTCCTGCCCTCCAACACACAGGCGGCCGGTGGCCCCGGCGGCCTTATCTTGCCTCTCCGCGGCCAAAGGCCGCAACCCCACTCCGGCTGCAGTCTCTTCATGGTTCTATGGTGTTGTGTGATGGTTCCACGGCCCTTCGTTGCGGCCCGACTCCGGACGCGGCTTCGTTTGGCCTCAACGGCGCGGCGCGGTAGCTCCCCTCTTCTTCGTTGTGTTCCTTCCTGATTCCGCACGATGTCGTTGCATCGTTCCACCTTCATTCGATCTGTAACAAAAACAACATCGAAGGGGGAGGAGGGTCGGCCGTGTTCGTGCGGTCCAACCTCCTTCTGTTATTAGGATAACAGACAGCCCAAATAGAAGTCTATAAACAACAAAGAATTCATGAAAAAATAAATAACCCCTACCTCTTGCTCGTTACACATTGGTGGAGTCGCAGAAGGAAGATGATGAAGATCGTCATTCATCGTGTTCGCCACATGTCCCCAATTCCGAGCTGCGTCGGTTCGTTGACGATGTTGCAGAGGATAGGTTTCAGGGAAGGAAGGTCAAATAAGAATCTCATGGAAGATTGTTTTTGGCATTCTTCACGTTTTTCGTTGGAGCAGATATGATTTCCCCTAGTGTTGGGTGTTGTAATACTTTACCAGCGCTTCGTCTCTTGGTGAAGACATCCCATAACCTTCTCCCAAGCTCCTTATATATAGGAGAGGGGGAGAGGTATGTAACCATTGTGGAATTTATGATCGATCATTTATTTGGAACCTTCCTAAATTCCAACGATGCGGTTACTTAATTTAAAAAGGGGGTCGGGCAAATTAAATTGTGTTGGCAAAATTTAAGAGATGTTTTGGTACTACTTAAGAGTAGAGGATGCCAAGAAGTTTCCCGCACATAGCCTGCTTAAAAAAATGACACGAATCAATTTTATGTTGACAAAAAAAATAATTGACAGTAATTAATTTCACCTAGACACATAAAATTAAAGCACATCAATTAATTTTAACTTAGACCCATAAAATTAACTGACAACAATTAATTATATGTCAACTCATAAAATTAATTGAGAGAAAATAATTTTACGTCGACAAATAAAATTAAATCAAAGAAATTAATTTTTACATCGACCCATAAAATTACCTGACAACAATTAATTTTATGTCAACTCATAAAATTAATTGAGAGCAATTAATTTTACATCAACACATAAAATTAACTAACAACAATTAATTTTTCGTTGACCCATTAAATTAATTGAGTGCAATTAATTTTATGTCGACATATAAAATTAATTGATGGGGGATTTGAGAGGTTTCCTCTCTATCCCCATTAAATGGGGGGTTAGGGTGTGGCAGTTCCACTACCAACTCCCAAGTGGAGCTTCTAACCACATAATTTGTACTGTATGTGTTTAACAAAATAAAATAAATTATTCACTTATTTTATTTTATTAACCCATGTAAAACCCCTAAAACTAACATTCATACCCGATCATATGCCATTGAGGTGAAAGACTTTTTAAGAAAATATTGGCACTGCGAGTTCAACGGTGCCCTCAGAATTCGATTCCAAGCACCGGTTCAAAATTTATAAAACGCCGCTCGTACGTTTACTGAACGTACCTGAAAAAACATTTGGAAAATTATTATCAGTCACCCTCAACCCACTGTGGTCAAGGTTAGGTTCTGCCTAGGAGAAACACATCCCAACAAACTCAACGGAACACTCAGATTTTCAATTCGAGTTACCGTTTAGAAGTTATGAATTTTGCAAAAAATAATTGTCATGTACTTATTTTATTTACTGCCAAAAACTAACTTTCTCAGGTGGTTTGTGTCAGCCAAATTTAGTATCTTATTAAAGGAAGCATACCCTCACGAGTTCAGCAGTGGTCTGAGATTTTTCATCTGAGTTACCATTTGTGAGTTATAATCATTTGAAAAATAAAATAACTTATTTAATTATTTTATTTACGATTATGCCATTTTTGGGTTTTCTCATAGGAGGCATGCGCCGACTAAACCTAAGTCACGCCTAGGGTAAAACCTCCATCCTAAGCAGAACAGTGTCCTTGGATTTCTGATCCGAGTAACCGTTTAAGAGTTATTTCACTTTTTCAGGAAAACTGCTTACACGCGTTAATATAAGCTTAATAAAATTTTAGAAAATTATTCCGGGCACATCGGGCCTCAAAATCTGGTGTTGTCTGAAACTGCGTACTCATAAAATTCCAAAGAATTTTAAAAAAAATTCCTTGAAATTTACGGGTTTTACATTACTCCAACCTCAGGGTTTTACATCCCCGTAAAGCTACATCAAAAACTAGGGAAACAAAAAGAGGGTATTGTGCACGCATCTGAGCCTCCTGCTCTCATGTGCTGTCTTGGAGGTTCACGTTCTGCCATCTAATGTGCACTATAGGAATCAACCGTCTACATAGGACATGCTCTTATCGATCCTCGATCTCCACCAGGACCTCCGCAAAAGTCACCCCATCATCGATGTTCACCTCCCCATGGTCGATGATATGTGTTTGTTCGTGCACGTATCTCCTCATCTGAGATATGTGGAAAAACATCGTGCACCTGGTGCAACTGAGGTGGATAGGTCAAGTGGTAAACCACCTTGCCTACCTTATTGAGGACTTAGAAGGGTCCGATGAATCGTGGAGATAACTTGTCGCCCCGGCCAAAACTCTGTAATCCATGTCGAGGTGAGACCCATAAGAAAAAGTGGACGCCATCCTCGAACTCTAGTGGTCTATGCCTCTTGGATGTCCTAAACCTTCTCTGGTCCTATAAGAGTTGCTAAGATTTCTTCTTTGCTGATAAAAGAAATTCGGTCTCATCCCCAGGATGATCCACGTTCTTCTTCTAATACAGTCAATCCCAACATGGATGATACTAATCCATTCCATGGATGACGTCGTAAGGCCTCGACTCTACTACCAAGAGATCTGACCGTTACTCTCACCTCCAAGGGTTGAGTCACACTGTCTGCATCAGGGTGTTGTCACTGGGTCTCCTCCTGTAGGTATCTCAAAAGTGAGGGTCAAGTCAATAGTTTTAACCGGGACCTCTCAGTATCAACCAAACAAATGGATAGGAAAGAAAACATCACAATGATAAGTGTATTTTATTACTGCATCTCGAAGTACAAAGACACAAATACAACTGAAACATGGAACTAGAAGTACAAGGAACAAAAGGAATCCACTAGTTTCGCTCCTATCCACCTGCTTCCGGAGCTCCACTTCCTTGTCCACTGCTCGGCTGTTGCTCAAGCACCCACTACTGCTTCTATCTTGGTGGCTCCTCCAATGCCTGCAAATCAACTGTGCGGGGAGTCATACAGTCACGTTCCATGTGACCCTTCCTGATGCATTCATAACACTTCCTGTTCCTCGTATGGATGGCTCTGTTTCACGTGCCTCACACAACCAAGCCTGTATCCCGAGATCTCCCACCTACTGGTTTGGTCCTCTTGGACCTCTACGTCATTTATCTACTGCCCGCTGTAGAAGACTCTGCTGCATGCCGGCTAGTGGTGGGTTCTGCTGCAGGAGACTGCTCAGCAAGGAAACTCTCCACTAAGAGGGCTCACTCCAACACCCCTGTCTACATCGGGAAGTTGTGGGAAACAACAGAATCTCTAATCTCTCGCCTGAGCCCCCGCTCGATGGTTTGGGCCCTGAAGAACGGGTCTCATACCGTATCTGTGGAGTAGTGCGAGAGGTCTGTGAACCTCGCTGAGTATTGCACCACCATCATGCTACCCTATTTTAGATGCAATAGCTTCTATATTCTCACCACTCAAAGGATGGTTGGTACAAACTCTACCCGGAACAGGCTCTCGAAATCTACCCACAGAAGTGTTGCCTCATCATGCATCTGGAGGATCAGGCGCCACCATCTGTCTACTACTACCTGAAGGAGGTTGGCAGCAAGGATCACCATGAAGTCTTTTGGCACCCTACAAGCCTGAAGACTCTCACCACAGCCTCCAACCAAACCTCAGCCACATGTGGGTCCATCTCTCCCATGAACCTGGGTGGCCTCTAGCATTTGAACTCGTGCAGTGCACTGAAGTGACGTGCACTCTCTACTGCAGGGGCTGGTGGCATCAGTGGCTCAACGGGTGGTAGTACCGATGGTGCCTCCACTGGTGACTCAACTGGAAGGGGGCCCTGTACTGAGGCCTCGTCTCTCGGTGGGATTTCAGTATGTACCACTCTCAGGGCTCTAGCTGGTCGTCCGCGGGGAGGCATCCTGAAAGAAACAAACGTGACATGGTCAAAAGATTTATACCTGGTGAGTTGACCTGGTTTGTGCTGACTTTTTTAAAAAACACTTTTGGAAACACACACGCAATTAGTGCTTTCGTTCACAAGTCATAAATCAGTTGTCAGGTTCCTGGTGTATGGATACGTCGGCCGCCCACACCAACACTGGACTCCTGAACTAAAAACCACACTCAGTTCCCTTAACACTCTTGCTTCACAAAAATAAAATATCACAGTTATAAGTTCTACGGTATAAATGAATCGTCTAATACCAATTTGTCACGACCCTTCCTCGGGGCTCGTGTCGCGACTACCCCAAGCCCGCCTTCCATAGGCCATGGGCTAGCAACTAGCACCAGAGGAGTAAATCTCGTTAAATGGGAAGGCATTTCCTTTATAAAAGTAAACAAAACACCACAGAGTACAAGCAGAAGTAATATACTTAGTACAAAAGAAAGTGCTGAAATGTAAATGGGCCAGAATACAAACCCAACTGAAAAGTACAGCTACAACTGAACGAAAGTGCAATAGAAAGCTGGAATAATAGAATCATCTCCTGGGTCATCCACCTCAGATCGTACCTGAAGGGTAGGTACAGATAGCGCAACACCTGGATCATCCACCACGGATCCTACCTGAAGGGTAGGTACAGATAGCCTTCACAACGCTCTCGCCCATCTACCTCCTCCGATTATTGTCTCGTCATTATGTCCACCTCCGGTTACGGACTCATCGTGAGGTCCACCTTCGGGTACCGTCCAGTCCTCGAACACTCGGCCTCTGTCAGCGTTGCCCGTCATTTGCAACCAACACAACAATGTGCGGGCATAGCCCGTGCATGGGTGAGTATACGATACTCAGTAGGGACCCCAAGACCATCATGGTCTCACTAAATCCAACAAGGATAACCACAAAGAATGATTTACATTTGGTATCAGAGGAGGAACCAAGCCATAAGTGCGGTGCACTGCCTGGGTTGAGATGTAGGGCCCACAACGAGGGTGTTGTGCCCTAGGGGGGGGTATTGTAACACCCCAAAAATGATAAAGGGTTAAATGAATACATGATATGACTCATGTCAACAAGGTGAACCTTCCTTTTCAGGAGCCTACCTGATTAGAACTGCACAGTTAGGCGTGCTTGGCATGGAGTAGTGATCAGGATGGGTGTCCTTCTGGGAAGTTTCACAGGGTGTGTGTGAGTGAGGATAAAGCACACTGGAGTGGACATGTGTTGGCCTGTGGGGGCAAAGCACACTCGAATGGACATGTGTTGGCCTGTAGGGACTATCATTAGTTATATAACAGGTTCGGGCATGTGGGTGGGACCTAGGGTGGGGCCCACGTGTCTGTGGGGAAACTGGTTGGCAGGGCCCCCAATTGTTACATAATTAATTTATAAATATCATAAAAATATATTGAACCCATTATTTTTTCCATCCCGTGGAGGTGGGGATAAAAGAATATATTATTTGAGTTTGTGAGGTGATAGTTTCCCATACACATGGTCAATTGTTTTATTTCCCATTTTATGGAAGAGGAGATAGATGTAGGTTATTCCATTGACATAATAAAATCATAGTGTATAGGATACATTGATGTTATTACATCATCATGGTTGAATAATTTTTTAAATATGTGGAAGATGAAATAAAATTATTTTGATCGGTTAAGTATGAAACCACTTCTTTAGTTAACTTCTTTAGGTTTTACACAAAAACAGTCTTATAAGGAGTTCCTAATCATGCAAAGGCATATTGTATGTGATTTTATTGATAAATTTCATTCAGTAATAACTAAATCTATTTGTCTACATGGCCTCAAGCATGCCTTGTAGTATGTTAGAGTCTATCGACTAGTAGTGATGGTCCATGATAAAATATTGTGGATACTATACCCTCATGATCAGTGTGTTTCAGATTGGTATAATAAAATTAATCCATATATGAATCTTTTGAAAAAACTCAGAATATTAAAAACATCAATCATATAGATAACCACATAGTCTAATAAAATAGTGTCTTATAGAAATTCTTATCATGGAAAGCTATTCAAAATATAGGTAATGAATAAAAAATACATCCAGTACAATACTTGCTTCAAAATACAAAATGGAAAAAAGGAAATATTGAAAAATATAATCATGATCCAAATCCTTGTCATGTGATCCAATTATTAATTGTAAAAATATATTAAGCATCTATAAGTGGTGGTTTCCCCCTATCCCTACCTATATCCATGAAGTCTATCTCAGTACCCAATAATGACCCAAACAAGGGGTGATATAACAATTAGTAGGCCACCACCAAAATTTTCTATAAAAATTCTACTCAATTCATATAAGTTGAGGCAGTGTACAGATAAATATGATTACAATTAATAAAAATAAGAGTGATATTATCCTGAATACAAAGTATCAAACTGATTAAGAAACTAAATCATAAGTACTGACATTAATCCATGTTATGTAACATCAACATCATATTAAATGTAATCATGTATCTGGCCTACATGTTCTATGGTCCAAGGAGTAAAAATGTACAAGGAAATCATTTAAGGTATGTAAACAACTAAAAGTTATCAAGGAGTATAAATGTCAAAGTAAACTTAATATGCTATGGAAAACATGTAGATAGTATCAAATGAGAAGAAATGTCAATAGAATCTTAATATGGAAATCAAATCCAAGGAGTAGAAATGTACGATGAAACCAAATATGGTCATCAGGATGGGTGACCTTCTGGGAAGTTTCACAGGGTGTGTGTGAGTGAGCACAAAGCATAGTGGAATGGAAATGTGTTGGCCTGTGGGGACAAAGCACACTAGAATGGACATATGTTGGCCTTTGGGGACTATCATTAGTTATATAACCCGTTCGGGCATGTGGGTGGGACCTAGGGTGGGGCCCACGTGTCTGCGGGGAAACTGGTGGGCAGGGCCCCCCAATTGTTACATAATTAATTTATAAATATCATAAAAATATATTGAACCCGTTATTTTATCCATCCCTTAGAGGTGGTGATAAAAGAATATATTATTTGAGTTTGTGAGGTGATAGTTTCCCATACACATGGTCAATTGTTTTGTTTCCCATTTTATGGAAGAGGAGATAGATGTAGGTTATTCCATTGACATAATAAAATCTTATTATATAGGATACACTGATGTTATTACATCATTATGGTTGAATAATTTTTTAAATATGTGGAAGATGAAATAAAATTATTATGATCGGTTAAGTATGAAACCACTTCTTCAGATAGCTTCTTTAGGTTTTACACAAAAACATTCTTATAAGGAGTTCCTAATCATTCCAAGGCATATTGTATGTGATTTTATTGATAAATTTCATTCAGTAATAACTAAATCTATTTGTATACATGGCCTCAAGCATGCCTCGTAGAATGTTAGAGTCTATCGACTAGTAGTGATGGTCAATGATAAAATATTGTGGATACTATACCCTCATGATCAGTGTGTTTCAGATTGGTATAATAAAATTAATCCATATATGAATCTTGTGAAACAACTCAAAATATTAAAAACATCAATCATATAGATAACCACATAATCTAATAAAACAGTGTCTTATAGAAATGCTTATCATGGAAATCTATTCAAAATACAGGTAATGAATAAAAAATGCATCCAGTACAATACATGCTTCAAAATATGAAATGACCAAAAGGAAATATTGAAAAATATAATCATGATCCAAATCCTTGTCATGTGATCCAATTATTAATTGTAAAAATATATTAAGCATCTATAAGTGGTGGTTTCCCCCTATCCCTACCTATATCCAGAAAGTCTATCTGAGTACCCAATAATGACCCAAACATGGGGTGATATAACAATTAGTAGGCCACCACCAAAATTGTCTATGAAAATTCTACTCAATTCATATAAGTTGAGGCAGTGTATAGATAAATATGATTACAATTAATAAAAATAGAAGTGATAATATCCTGAATAAAAAGTATCACTCTGATTATGAAACTAAATCATAAGGACTGACATTAATCCATGTTAAGTAACATCAACATCATATTCAATGTAATCATGTATCTGGACTACATTTTCTATGGTCCAAGGAGTAAAAATGTACAAGGAAATCATTTAAGCTATGTAATCAACTAAATGTTATCCAAGGAGTATAAATGTCAAAGTAAACCTAATATGCTATGAAAAACATGTAGATAGTATCCAATGAGAAGAAATTTCAATAGAATCTTAATATGGTAATCAAATCCAAGGAGTAGAAATGTACGAAGAAACCAAATATGGTCATCAGGATGGGTGACCTTCTGGGAAGTTTCATAGGGTGTGTGTGAGTGAGGAAAAAGCACACTGGAATGGACATGTGTTGGACTGTGGGGAAAAAGCACACTGGAACGGACATGTGTTGGCCTGTGGGGACTATCATTAGTTATATAACTGGTTCGGGCATGTGGGTGGGACCTAGGGTGGGGCCCACGTGTCTGCGGGGAAACTGGTGGGCAGGGCCCTCCAATTGTTACTTAATTAATTTATAAATATCATAAAAATATATTGAACCCATTATTTTATCCATCACTTAGAGGTGGTGACAAAAGAATATATTATTTGAGTTTGTGAGGTGATAGTTTCCCATACACATGGTCAATTGATTTGTTTCCCATTTTATGGAATAGGAGATAGATGTATGTTATTTGATTGACATAATAAAATCTTATTATATAGGATACACGGATTTTATTACATCATTATGGTTGAATAATTTTTTAAATATGTGGAAGATGAAATAAAATTATTATGATCGGTTATGTATGAAACCACTTCTTCAGATAGCTTCTTTAGGTTTTACACAAAAACAGTCTTATAGGGAGTTCCTAATCATGACAAGGCATATTGTATGTGATTTTATTGATAAATTTCATTCAGTAATAACTAAATCTATTTGTATACATGGCCTCAAGCATGCCTCGTAGTATGTTAGAGTCTATCGACTAGTAGTGATGGTCCATGATAAAATATTGTGGATACTATACCCTCATGATCAGTGTGTTTCAGATTGGTATAATAAAATTATTCCATATATGAATCTTGTGAAACAACTCAAAAGATTAAAAACAACAATCATATAGATAACCACATAATCTAATAAAATATTGTCTTATATAAATGCTTATCATGGAAAGCTATTCAAAATACAGGTAATGAATAAAAAATGCATCCAGTACAATACATGCTTCAAAATATGAAATGACCAAAAGGAAATATTGAAAAATATAATCATGATCCAAATCCTTGCCATGTGATCCAATAATTAATTGTAAAAATATATTAAGAATCTATAAGTTGTGGTTTCCCCCTATCCCTACCTATATCCATGAAGTATATCTGAGTACTCAATAATGACCCAAACATGGGGTGATATAATAATTAGTAGGCCACCACCAAAATTTTCTATAAAAATTCTACTCAATTCATATAAGTTGAGGCAGTGTACAGATACATATGATTGCAATTAATAAAAATAGAAGTGATATTATCCTAAAAACAAAGTATCACTCTGATTAAGAAACTAAATCATAAGGACTGACATTAATCCATGTTAAGTAACATCAACATCATATTCAATGTAATCATGAATCTGGCCTACATGTTCTATGGTCCAAGGAGTAAAAATGTACAAGGAAATCATTTAAGCTATGTAAACAACTAAACGTTATCCAAGGAGTATAAATGTCAAAGTAAACCTAATATGCTATGAAAAACATGTAGATAGTATCCAATGAGAAGAAGTGTCAATAGAATCTTAATATGGTAATCAAAACCAAGGAGTAGAAATGTACGAAGAAACCAAATATGGTCATCCAGATGGGTGACCTTCTGGGAAGTTTCACAGGGTGTGTGTGAGTGAGGAAAAAGCACACTGTAATTGACATGTGTTGGCCTGTGGGGACAAAGCACACTGGAATGGACATGTGTTGGCCTGTGGGGACTATCATTAGTTATATAACTGGTTTGGGCATGTGGGTGGGACCTAGGGTGGGGCCCACGTGTCTGCGGGGAAACTGGTGGGCAGGGCCCCCCAATTGTTACATAATTAATTTATAAATATCATAAAAATATATTGAACCCATTATTTTATCCATCCCTTAGAGGTGGTGATAAAAGAATATATTATTTGAGTTTGCGAGGTGAAAGTTTCCCATACACATGGTCAATTGTTTTGTATCCCATTTTATGGAAGAGGAGATAGATGTAGGTTATTCCATTGACATAATAAAATCTTATTAAATAGGATACACTGATGTTATTACATCATTATGGTTGAATAATTTTTTAAATATGTGGAAGATGAAATAAAATTATTATGATCGGTTAAGTATGAAACCACTTCTTCAGATAGCTTCTTTAGGCTATACACAAAAATAGTCTTATAAGGAGTTCCTAATCATGCCAAGGCATATTGTATGTGATTTTATTGATAAATTTCATTCTGTAATAACTAAATCTCTTTTTCCACATGGCCTCAATCATGCCTCGTAGTATGTTAGAGTCTATCGACTAGTAGTGATGGTCCATGATAAAATAGTGTGGATACTATACCCTCATGATCAGTGTGTTTCTGATTGGTATAATAAAATTAATCCATATATGAATCTTGTGAAACAACTCAAAAGATTAAAATAATCAATCATATAGATAACCACATAATCTAGTAAAACAGTGTCTTATAGAAATGCTTATCATGGAAAGCTATTCAAAATACATGTAATGAATAAAAAATGCATCCAGTACAATACATGCTTCAAAATATGAAATGACCAAAAGGAAATATTGAAAAATATAATCATGATCCAAATCCTTGTCATGTGATCCAATTATTAATTGTAAAAATATATTAAGCATCTATAAGTGGTGGTTTTCCCCTATCCCTACCTATATCCATGAAGTCTATCTGAGTACCCAATAATGACCCAAACATGGGGTGATATAACAATTAGTAGGCCACCACCAAAATTGTCCATAAAAATTCTACTCAATTCATATAAGTTGAGGCAGTGTACAGATAAATATGATTACAATTAATAAAAATAGAAGTGATATTATCCTGAATACAAAGTATCACTCTGATTAAGAAACTAAATCATAAGGAATGACATTAATCCATGTTAAGAAACATCAATATCATATTCAATGTAATCATGTATCTGGCCTACATGTTCTATGGTCCATGGAGTAAAAATGTACAAGGAAATAATTTAATCTATGTAAACAAATAAAGGTTATCCATGGAGTATAAATGTCAAAGTAAACCTAATATGCTATGAAAAACATGTAGATAGTATCCAATGAGAAGAAATGTCAATAGAAAATTAATATGGTAATCAAATCCAAGGAGTATAAATTTATGAAGAAACCAAATATGGTCATCAGATCCATGGTGTAGAAATTTCCATGGAATTGTATAATGTTAATTAAATTGGATGCCAGTGGTAGGAATTTCCAAGGAATCCTAGCAGGCTAATAAATCTATATCCATGGAATAGAAATTTATAAGGAATCATAATATGATTATTAAATTGGACCCAACAAATATAAATGTCTAAGTCATCATAATATATTGTATCGTTGGAGTTAAAATGTCCACTACATCCACGTAGGCCATATCCATGGAGTATAAATGTCCATGAAATCTAAGCGATTCATTTTTTCTTATATAATGAACCCTTCATCCTCATCATATCAAATTAATTCACCATTTCCTAAATGATTCATTAAATAATTTCACTAATTCCTACATAATCATACACAAGTTGTGGGATTAACCATTAAATACCCTTCATCTATAAATGAGAAGCTTCTATAAGTTTCTTACAACCCATAAATATTCACATTATTACCGTATTAAATTCCCATAAAAAAGATAATACTCAACTCACCCCAATGGTCACATATTTGTAGTAAGAGGTAATAATCCTCACAATGGACAATTAAGGTTATGTTCAACAATATAAAACCTTATACAAGGGTTACACAACATATATTAACTTTAATTCATTAATTAACTGAACGAATTATTAATTATGAAGCATCGCCCTACAAGTATACTATAAAGCACAATGAAAACAATATATAAACAACAATAATCATAAGGAAAAGTAATAGAAATTCTACCTTAATCTTATAGAGGATTTCTCATCTAGTATCATCCTTTAATTTTTTTTATTAGAATAAAATATATGAATAGAATAATGGCCAAAAATAGGACATAAGATCATACACCAAAATAGTGATGGTGATAGAAAGGTAAAAAAAGCATCCTTCCAACTTAAGAACTCATCGATAACTGTCCAATGAGATTAATGTATCTTAATTCTTATGTCAGTTAAAGAAATGGGAAGAAATCCAAGGTTGAAGGAATATGGAGTTATCATGGGATGAGGATAAAACCTCTTATAAGTTTTGAATATGTGATAAATTGGGTATCGTAATAAAAAAAATGGAAGAAAAATAGTTTTTTACCCATAAAAATTTACAATGCATGATATGGCTGCATGGTTGGAAACAATGTGTGCTAAATATGTTCCCATCTCGACCTCAATACACCATTTACATGATTAAAGTTCATGATTAGAAAAGTTGTGTGATGATTTTTCATTTTCTATCTATTACAAAACTATCATTAAATGCATGATCATACTAATTGGGTAACATAGCTAGTGAAAATTGTGCACCCTATTTTGTGAATGGAAAAACCCATACTTATTATTCTAACCATGTTGATTGGGTTGTATTGTCTCTACTAACCCTTTATCCCATATTCCTTCTCCAGAAATCATGTTCGAGGCTTTATACAAACCCTACAAACCCTTTTTTCTCTCGTTCCCCCACTAGGAACATCTATAAGGATAAAAATGAAGAAAATTAATAGAAATAAAATGGTTCATGTACCTCCAGAAAACATTGGGTTCTTATAAAATTCCTCCATAAAGATAATTCCTTAAATTTCTCTTCCAGGACGGTCATGCATCGTATGAGAATAACTCCAGCCTTTGAGCACAAACATTGACCTCCCACCCCCATTTATCATCTTATAAATGGATATACTACCATAATACTCTTACCATATTTATTGAAAGGCATTTTAAAACCATTATTCTATGATCATCAACAAGGATAGATTCTCTTCAAAGGATGCATCTACCTCAAATTCAACCACCTCAGGATACAGAAAATCGTATGGATCAGAATAACATCAGTGAAGACGAGATATATAAAAGATGTTGTACGTGGCCTGATACCCCTGAGGTGACTACAACAAATAGGCTATCGACCAAAATCTCTCTAAAATATCAAAGGTCCCAACATAATGAGGTTATATATTCACCTTTTCTAAATCCATCTATTCCCCATTATATGTGAAAATTATAGGAAAACCTGAATCCCTAACTAAAATTCTAATGGTAAAAGTGATGATCGGTGTGTGAATTCTGTTGACATAGAAATGTAGGCATCAACTTCATAATAATTTTAAATATGTTTAAAATATCATAAACAATAAGATAACCTAGTTGTCCTACCTATTTAGCCTCTAACTTTCACATGGGTGAACAATATGTCCTTATGTATATAGCCTCATAAAGATCCACATGTATGGTCACTTATAACCTATTATTATAAGATAAATAAGTTTTAAATAAGTTTTCGTTTCATAAACCTCCAAACACAAGGATGCATGATCGGATCATGTCCAATAAAACTGGTACTGTACACTCAGATTGGCCATCAGTTTTTTGGTGATAGGATATAATAAGCAGTACATATAAACCCATTTCCTTCTACAACCCCTATGAGAACCGTGACATGAGTCAATTGTCTCTATCAAATACAATATAATGTGTAACCTTATAGGGGGATATAAAATCATGATTTCTAAACTTATATATTTCATCCAAGGAAAGGTCCTCCTGAATAGGCAATAAAAGGGATAAGTTTTTCAATATTTATATGATAACCCATATGACATCCTTTCCCCTGGGTGATCATGGTAATCCCATCACGAATTCCATGGTGATGGAATTCCATTGCAACTCAGTAATACACAAAAGATGACAAGGCCCCAACGTTCATTGGTGCTCTACCTTCACCTCCTAAAAGGTGCAAGACCATGTAACAAAACAGAATATCTTTCTTTTCATCCCCGATCACCATTATTGATTGTATAAGTAATGATACATATGTGTGAGACTGGGATGCACACCACTTATTGTGGCATGACACTCTAACATCAAATCCTCTGGGACATCAGTAGGAACCCATTTATGTACATGAATAAATAAGATTTAATTCTCATCAATGACCCAAAATGTGATGGTCCATCCCTTGTATAGATCTCCCATAGGACGAAGCCCTAAAAATCTAATATCCATCTAATATATAGTCCCTCCAGAAGTGAGAACGTGACTGATAATGATGAATGTATAAACAATCCATGACGGTCCAAAACATATATATGACTATTAAAAAATAGGTCTATAAGCATCCACTCACTACCGGCCTCCTGAACTATCTTTTCATTATTCCTCCTACTTAATCATATTCAACTTCATTTCCCTTTCTTCTCATATAATCCAGATCAACGTCAATATATTTTAGGTATTCAAAGACCCTTTGTTTCCTAAGATTAAATTTAAACTGTGTGAAGATGTACTTGAAGCTTGTTCAGTCTGCATGCACCAAAAACCAATATCCATGTAAATAATTTTTCAAATGATGCAAGTATTAAATTCAATGACTAAGTTGAGATCATGCATCAGGTAGTTCCTCTATCGCAGCCTCAACTGATGACAGAGATATTTCATAACTTGTTCCTCCAACATCAAAAATAATATTATCCAAATACATGTTGTATAGTAAAATATTGTATTGATTATACCATACTATATCATTATTAGGGACAATTTGGAATTTAGTTTTCCTTTCATCTCATGAAAAAATTTCTCTTTGGCATCTAACCATATAAACACTACACCCTTCTTATTCCAGCATTTAAGAGGTAATTTTAGGTAATATAATTCATACATGAATCACCTATAATAACATTATATCACTAATAAAATTCATGTCTCAATGAAATTCTTATTATACTACTAGTAAAATATATCTCTTGCCTTCTCTAGATCAACTGATACTCTTGTATATATAATAATATTACATAACAAGATAATATTATCTATCCAAAATTAGAACAATATAGATTATTTATATAACTAATGATATCTCATTGTGTCCAATTTGATCTCAAGATGTTTTTGAACGTTTTTCTAGTGTGAGAATACATCAAGATATCATCCATGAAAACCATCACAAATAAAACTAGATATGCATGGAAAACATGGTTCAGTAGTGCCATGAAAAGTGATGGTGGGTTCATGATACCGAAATGCATGATCAAAGACTTATACAAGATATATCAACTAGGAAGTGTTATATATAGTATGTCTGATGGTTTAACATGAACCTAATGTTAATTCGATCTCAGATAAATCAAAGAGAAAAACCTAGATCCTCATAATTAGTCAAAGAGATCATCTATCCAAGGAAAGTGACATGTGTTCTTATCCGTCAATTAATTCAACTCTTGCTAATATACACATAAATGATATGTCCAACCAGCTTCTTAGTGAGAAAGACTGATAAACCCCATGGATAAGTACTAGGTCATATTAACACCTTTTCAATCGAGTCCTCTAACTACCTATTCAGTTCCTAAAACTCAGAAGTAGCCAACCTATAATGAGGAATATATAATAGTGTAGGTCATTGAACTAGCTAAATGTAAAATGTTCCTCTCAATGAATAGTTAGTCATAAAAAACCATCTATAAAAATTTCCAAAAAATGATCAACCATTATAGGGATATCTACCTAGAACATTCCCTAATTATCCCAATATAAGCTACAAATATGGGTTTCTATCTCACCCATGCCGCAATTCTCAGGTCTAACATGGCTCAACTAGACTTCTCAATCACCCCAATGAATAACAACCTCTCCCTCTGGTGATGTGAATTTCTCCTTTCTATGATAGAACTAAACATAATCATTATAGGAAAAAAACCTTCCATATAGAAAATAATGTTATGAATTTTCTTTTTGGGGAAAATGTTTTCCCATATGAATCGAAACACACCTACCTCAAGGGGTAACTCCTAGTACTGCAATACTCTCTCCAATAGAATCCCCAATAGAATATACAGTGTCATCATGCCACAGGATAACTGAACATCGAGCCTAAGGATCTCCAGAATATTGAATAAAATGAAGGAATGATAAACTATAAATAAAATAGAATATACTAAAGTATATGCTACCAAAATAGTACCTTTTACTGTATAACGTCTGAAAATATTCTCTATTGGCATCAGTTTCAATGCATAAATCTATCCTAATCCACGACCCTAAGATATAGCCAGAATACACAAAGTAGTTTCACTATAATAGCATTTTATGTCTCATTTATTATTTCCAATGTCATAATGACCAACTCTTCTTGACTGACTGTTGTAATCAAACTCTATTTCTGACAATAAGTTGATGTCCCTAGTATAGAATGTGGAGTTAGTTTAGAAACACACTCATTATCTGCTGGATAAAAATTCCTACAAAACTATTGTATACTTTCTATCCTTCCAAATGATTTTTGTTTGATTGGGTTTCTATGACACAACCACCTCAGTTATACCTACCTCCCACACTAGTGATAGAACATAGAACTTCCAACACTCATGTTTGGTCTGATATTCCCATCATAAGAGGCCTCAAAAAATCTCTTCTTACTAACTAATAACGTGAAACTAGTTCGATAAGATGTACTAATCTTCAATATGGCCCCATATTCTCTCAGGTTATGTTCTATAATTAGTATCTAATTTTCTATTTTAAATATATGAAAAGGTAAAAATTCATTCACTTATGATCATATTTAATACTTGAGACCATCCTCAAATTTCATATCTTTAATTAACTTTTCACCTAATAGAATAAATGTTTAATAATTAAGATCCATAAAAAAAGAATAATATCCCATGAATGATAATGTGACCTACTCCAAATTTATATAATCTTAGGCTCCGTTATCCCTCAACGTATCCAGATAAAAAATGGTCATAAAATTCCATATGAAAATACCTCTAGGAAATATATCATTTATGATCTATCTAAGTAATCATGTCCCCCAATATCTTGGAGAAATTTCAAAACATGATTTTTGTGAGCTTAACTCTTCTCTCAAGAAGTGTCTTGAGATGCTCAAAAATAAATAGCATGACCACTTTCAATGATTGTATAACATGTGGTTCTATATCCCTTAATGATGTTGTTAGATGATACCTATAAAAATCTAGAGTTAACTCATCCATTATTAGGGAAGGTCACAAAGCTCCTTTAAAATCATGCATAAATCATAGGAAACCATCTCTAAACTGGGCATCATCACCCATATCAGGTATAACAGGAGGTACCATAGGTGACACTGCTAGATGTTCTACTAGTTGCCTAAGGCCAACAGAAACTAGAAAATTTTCATCAATACCATCTTGATGCCCAAATGGAGGCCTTTGTGGTGTCATGTATATACAAATTCCATGATTAATATTAGGGAATGATTTAATAAAAAAATTAACCTAGATATAAGAATATGATTGGAAACCCCCAAACTAAACATATGTAACACCCCATATAGATATCCTAGAGACTTTTCTGGGTGACATAGGAACTATAAGATAATAAACAAAAGCATAATTCCTTTTCATAGTTGATTTTGATTCAGTTTCAAGTTCTCTTCTAAAATTAAAAGTCTTGTTATGCCGATTTTCAATTGTAATTTATATAGTAAAAGGCCCTTCACATTGAAGTTGGTAACCCAATTTAATGGTTATCATTCATTCAAGAATTATTTTTCAATCAAATTAATTCTCATTTCCATAACAACTTTTATTAAAAGGGTTTAACTATACAGATCACCACATTAAATTTATAAGGTAACATACATATTTTAAATTGAATTGTGGATTAAATTTAACCCCAAATAGTTTTTATTTTGTTCCTACATGAAATATTCGCACAATTTAATGGAAATAAAATTTATGGAACCAAAACATGCTACAATAAATGAAAATAATAAGTAAATATGAATTGGAATATTTCATAACATATAAATCATGAAGTATCTATAAAGATACATGGTACAATATTTCTATTTCATACCAGGTGATGGGTAAAAATTAGTAATAATAAAGAACATCAAATGTCATGTGCGCCACACAATGGGGAAATCAAAAAAACTATAATAAGAAAAATCTAGAAAAACATTTCCCATCTTAGGTAAATTGGTTGTTACCAATACATAGGTAAGATAATCCTAGGAAAATTTCATTATAAAACTCTAAAAAATTCATAATTATTTGTAAAATATTCCAAAAGGGTAAGGAAAAAAGATATGAAATCCCCATTTATACATATCTATGACTTCCCAGAATTAGTTTACTCAATTTTAACCAAACCTGATTGGCCACATAGACTTAAGAATGCCTCCACACATTCCAAAATATGAATACTAGTAGTGACGTTTCATGGTGTAATAGTTGGTAGAATATACCCTCATGATGAGAGTGTTGCATAGAGGTATAATCATATCAGTCAATTGAGCAACCATATCAAATAACTGAGCCTCTAAAAAATAAAGATAAATACTATAAATAAAAATGAAATCTTTTATATAAGTTTCATATAAAAATGATGATCATGGTATTATATACCAAAGTAATATAATACATGGAAACAATCATCCAATATAATACATGAATCAAATGTATTAAAATACTAAAAATGAAATATTCCCAAATTCAATCACAAACCACATCCCAGTCCTATACTCTAAAGATAGTGGTTTAAAATGAAAAAAACTATTAAACATAATTATTATTATCCAAAAAATGAACCAAAGTGGAACACCCAAGGGTTTATCACAATGAGGTCACTCACACGCACAATTATCTTATTATCATTATTTAAAATTGAACTTATATAAAACTCAAATAAATAAAATAAATAGGTTGTTTGAAAAGATATATGAAATATAAAATAATAGAATTATAAATAAAGGAAATCAAACAAATAACTTAGTTATAAATAAATGATTAAGGAAAATTTTCTCGGGAGGTTATTGTGACAGAAACCATTTTTCAAAAGAATCGCAATATTCAACTCAATAAGAACATCAATACCTGTCACACCTCACCTTCTCATTGGAATTAAAATCACCCCATATCAATATCTATGTAAATGGGGGAATTATTTTCCTAATGTAATCTATCATACCTCTATGCTAACCATCACTACTCATTCCATGCTCTACCAAATGCATGACATAAATTGTGAAGAGAGGGGTGATTGATAAACGAGAAGAAGAATTTAATGGTGGGGAAATTAGGGAGACCACTCACCATAATTAATTTAACCACCCACTAAATTCCAATAATATAACAAATATAATAAAAATAAAGACAATTAAACTCAATCATAGCACTATTACATCTATTGGACAAGTATCGAGGTTAGTTCATTGTTTTTATTGGAGTTGATAAGGAGGATATGGTGAGAGAACAAATAATATAAAATTAATATATGAAAGAGAAGAATGAAGAATATATATATAAACTAAAATATATTCAAAATAAAATGAACTATTATAGTATAAAATCCTCACCTTATCTCTCTAAAATGGATATCCTTTGTAAAGGGAGAGGAGATGACCTTGTAAACAGAAAAGGGACTATAAACTTTGGATCTAATTATTTCCTCTGGATGTTAGAGCCTTTTCTACACATTAAATGGACAAATTTATGAATTCTATGTTATTTAATGTTGTAAAATTTTTCCTCCCTCAATAACTGAAAAAATTTCATCATGTTTGGTCATTATGTGAAGTGGTTGTGTCTATTTTAATCTGAAGCATAAAATCTGGTTAGGTGGAAGTTTGTATTCAAATGCTCCATCTTCCATTTCCATTATGACATTGAAAAATAATGATTAATTTTTGGAAACCTTTATGAATGTTTTTTAATAGTACATCAATAGCTCCATGGATAATTGTGGCTTCATTAGACATGTCCCATTAGTGATATATACCCATATTCAAATCTGTCCAAATGTTTGGGGAGGTTCTATGTTCATATTGTGTGAGGGTTTTGGGCCTCTAAATGATTGAATATGATTTGGTCCCTAAAGAAACAAATAAATAACAAGACGTTTGGAATCAAAAATAATAATTTTATAATTTGAAACAATTTAGAAAAATTATCGCCAGAATACAAAAATAAAATAAAAATATTAAATTCCCAAATTAGGCCTTTTTTAATTAGGATCAAAATAATTAAAAAGAAAAAAAGGAGAAAAGTTCCCCTTAAATAAATGTATGGTGGGATTATAAATAATGATTTATAGTGTAAAATATTTGAAATTTTTCCTTCATCACACTACACACTTAACCATTACACTCCTAGGAAGTCATCATATATCTAAATCAAAATCCACACAACAATCAAAAAATGAGAAAACATCTATGACCCTTTCCGAAACAAAATTCGATCATGTTTACTCTATCAAAAACAATTACCATTAATTTTAACTCCCCACCAATAAATTTTTTTCAACCTCAATAATCCATATATGGGACAATCAGATCCTACCTCACCTTGAATTTGGTATCACTCATCACTCAATAAAAATAGAATCTTGAGTGATACACATACATGGTAATTGTATATATCACCACAAACATGTAAAGAATATAATTTCTCAACAACCTGAAATGTGAAAATATTTTAAAACATGAGTTCATATTATGAGTGAATTTAATGTCTTAGGGTTGGTGTAAAATTATTGAAAAAGTTAATGTCGAAAAGATGAGGTTGGACTCTTAAGTACAATGAAAGAATATTACAGTGAAAAAAATAATAAAACTAAATCAAGTAGCATTGAAAACACATATAACAAAACCATACACATTTTATTAGATGGTAAATGATATAATAAATTTTATAAATGACTAATATCACCCATGTTATCCCCCTTTTCAAAATTATTTTCATTTTTTAAATGATTTAAAAATCTATACACTTATTTTATATTATTTTTTATTTTTTTAGGGAGTATGAGTTGAAAATTCAATACAATGAATGACTAATAATTATTTGACTTTATTTTTTATTGTTAAAAAAAATATATAAAAAATTAAATTGAAAAATTCAATATCATATCCATTTTTTATTTAATCTTATTTTATTAATTTTTTCGATTTTTTTGGGGAAGAACCAGATAAAAGTATTAAATCAAAAGAAAATAATGAATCATGCCAAAATATCATTATAAGCAACCAAAAATTATTATATACACATCACACCACACAAAAACTAAACACATCGCAATGAAAAAAATAATAAAGTCCCTTCCCCTGCACTAATACTTGATATATATATGAAAAATACCATCAGTGATGGTAGGTGTGGAAAAACTGTCTTGTGATAT
The DNA here is from genome assembly GCA_963277665.1 of Viscum album. Taxonomy (NCBI): domain Eukaryota; kingdom Viridiplantae; phylum Streptophyta; class Magnoliopsida; order Santalales; family Viscaceae; genus Viscum; species Viscum album. The sequence continues at coordinate 1,926,374,637 of OY728125.1, forward strand.
TAGTTAAACCTATAAGATAATTCATGTAATATAATGAAAAACTATTAGTATATGTAAGTATATATCAAAAGTTAAAATCTAGATAGAAAAATTAGTTCCAAAATTATATATAAATCATTTCATGAAATCCAATGCTTTGAAAGAGAAAAATCACAAGCTCTAGCTCTCAAATAAAATAAAATTTTCTCTTATGACTATATAGGTATTTGGAAGGATATGTCAATGTGGTTTAGAATAAATCAAAGGATAGAAAAAATATTTTTAGTTAGTGTTTCACATGGGTGGATTTTAAAAATCATTCAATCTTTTCATAAAATTCAAATATGCAATTCATAGAAAATGTTCTCTCATGAAAAATCATCTCAAATAGAATTATGAAATAATAAATTTTATTTTATAATAATTAATTAATGTGTTCAAATTGATAAAAATATTGATTAATAAATCCAGTAGAATTATTATGCATTATATTTCATGATTACTTATTATATATACTTTATAATCATTCTTGAATTGTTAACATGGAGAATGAATCTCATCGCACCGTGGAGACTGTAATCCGTACGTATGCACAAGTGATGATATTGTTCTCATAACTATTGAATGAAATTGGAGTGGATGATAAAATTTATCAGAATTGGTATTATGTTATAATAATCATATATAGTTATTATTTCCACTATTTACCTCATCCATGTAAGGTGGTGGTGGAAAAAAAGATTACACCACGGCGTGGAGACGGTAAGTCGTATGTACGCACGCACGACGATTTCATTATTTGTAGGATGGATATAAGATGAAATGTGGTTGTTTCATAATTATAATAAAATAATAGTATATTTTTCATACTGAGGTTATTACATTATAATGAAACTACTAAAGAAGAGGAAGTAGAATAAGAAATAAATTTGAAATAATCGGTAAAGGATATTACCTCTTCTTCGACACGCATCTTCTAAACATCCTATTAGTTTACTAAAGATGGTCTTTGTAGAGAAACTGGACCTCTAATATGTTTCTGAGAAGTATAAAAGAGAAATGGATAGGGTTTTGCAGATAATTAAGTCTCAAAATGTTATGAAGAGGAGAGGGAAGGAGGTGAACTTATATTAGATAGGAGAGGGAAACTTTTAGAATCCTAAAAAATATTAATTTATAATAAACTCAAACCCCTCATAAAAATCTCCAAAGTGACTCAAATTTGGATATAAGATATTATATAGTTTTAATATCATCAACCAATCAAATTTAAACATGTTTTATTTTATTTTAAACCTTATCATTTTGATTTAACCTTATTTAATCTATTAAATTTAATTTGTGGTAATAAGATTCTAAATTCTAAATTGTTATAAATACTTACTTATGGGTTCTGAATTTTACATAATTGGATACATTATGACATTTTAGACCATATAATGTTCAATTTATAATTTTTATAAATTTTTCATATTTTCATGCAATTTAATAATATGTTATGTTTATAAAATATCAATAGTGCCAATTTTGACACTATTCAATTATTTGAATTTAAATAAACACCACACATAAGATATATTCAAAAAAATATTTTATAGATCCATAACATGAAATATTCTTCTTTAAAATTCATGGATCTCATTAAATAGTTCATATAATATTTATTTTAATATTTTTAAAACCATTTATTTTACATGTCAATCAATAAAATAATTTCTACATCACTATTTTGTCACCATTAATAATAATTATTTAATCACTAAAAATTATAAATAAATTCACATGATCTAGATAATTTTATTATATTTCTGGTGACTATTTATGTTTGATGTTTTATGAATTTTATCACTTAATCAAAATTATTACACTTATAAGATTTAAGAGAGTAACATGTTGTCACTTTTTTGGTTTTAATAATAATTACATCCTTTTAATGGTCAAAAGTCCATGAAATAAATCTATTCATACCCTTAGGTGATATGGGTCGACTTTTATTATCCAGTAGATTTTTTTTCTGGTGTTAGGGTAATTTTATAATCTTATTTTTACCCTTAATTACCCGATTTACCTTTAACTATAGTAAATAAAATTTACCTTAGTAAACATTTATAAGGCCTAAAAATAAAAAGTATCATATTAACATAATTTGTACATAATGATTCAAATTTTGGAATCAATTTTTCCAAAATAAATACACATAAGTAGCAGTATTTAATTTAAAATTAATCTCGTTGTTGAGGAAACGAGTTCTAAAAGTTAAAACATTACAAAAGATTGAAATGTGTTTACTTATGAATTCAATGTAATGATTATGATAATGATATACATAATATTAAATGGTAAAAATATATTATATTTATATTTTAAAACCATTCAATATTATAATTTTACCATATATATTATCTTGATGAAAAAAGTGGTTTTTAATTAAAATTTAGCATATTTTTACTATTCATCAAAAAATTAGAGTTAAGAGAAAAACATTAAAAAATTATCCAAAGTTAATTTTTATATACTTATTGAAATTAATAACATTATTTTTTCAATTTTAACTCATAAACATGTCAAAACTAGATTTAAAGTGGATGTGCCCTCAAAAGGTGGCAAAATTGTATTTTTGGAAAAATATTTCCTTTATATAAAAAAATGATTTTTTTCGCATAACTTGTTCTAGAAAATGATTAAGATTAATTATAATGTTATAAAATTAAAATTTTGGTTTGTAATATTCATAATGGAGAGTTCATAATAATATTAGAACAATATATCATTATTCAGTATAACTCAGTATTGCGTACAACACACACTTTTGAAAAGGTCGCTCTTGTGTGCAACATAAGCCAAGAATAGTGTTTGTGTATACAAAAAGATAATACGGTGTTTCATATAGTGAAAGATAATATTGGTGTAGCATAAAATATAAGACATCAAATTAATTAAAAATAATATTTCTCATAAAATCGCAGGGTGTTACATCATTATCCAAAATGCTAAGTGAAGTAGGGAAAAAACCTATCTAGATCACTAGCATACTAGTACATATCCCCTCACATAGGTACCCGGTCCTCCCCCTTTGTTCCCTAATAATTTCAGCATACTACATACATCTCTTTAAATATAAAAACACTACTAATGGTCACATACAAATAACATAGTATCTATGCACACTGTATATCACCTAAAACACACAACAAAACATTTTAATTTTCAATAAAACAACTTCTCAAAATCTCACATTGTTTTACACCCAATACTCCTTGAAATCGCAAATTTTTACACTATGTGCTCACTTATAAGTCACCAAAACAAAAATTTCAACCCAATAATTTTCAATGAATCCAAAAAAGCAGTTATAGCTCAGCCCCATATGAATCATGAAGTGATATCTTTGTAAAACCTCTATTTCATACAAACATGGCACTTAAAGATCATAATGTTCACAAACATCACTAAACCAAATTTTCGCATAAAAAATGATATAAATGTAAAAACAATTATTTTCATCCATAATAAATTTCAATAAAATAAACTAATTAGTTATAGAGAATCCCCAAATTAACTAAAAATGATTTTTATGAAGAAAAAAACCCAATTTCACATAAAAATGGCACTTAAATTTCATTTTCATTACAAATACTGTTGGGAAAAAATCCCTCAAGGCATCATTGAAGCATTTTTTAGGTGATTGTGTTTATTGACAAAGTAGACATCTGTGTGGTGATTGTTGACAAAGCAAAACAATGACATAAAAATTTGTTGACAAAGAGGATTTCATGATGGATTGTTGAGTTCAAGAGCTGAGGTCAACGATCCATGTTTGATTCAAAAACGTCAACAAAAGGAATTTATGATCTGGAGGCGATACAAAAGAACAGATACAAGGTGGCACCGTTTTCCAATGTTTGCCAAATTTTTGGGCCTGAAAATAGACAAATGATGAAAAGTAGTTTTTGGAAAAGAGACTTGTGCACTGTATACATGAAGGCTTGGAAACTTTCACGACATATGTTTTTCAAAATCAGATCATCAAAATATGTCAAAGGGATAAGGATCGCGTAAGTTTTGGTGAGGTCACGTAGGTGACTTGCGCGCCGTGAAAGATTCTTGCGCACCGATGCCTTGAATGTTTGAGAACTTGAGCACCTATGGTTTTTCAAGATCAAAAGATCAAAATATGTAAAATTAAAGAGGTTCACGCATGTTTTGAATTAGGTCGTGCAAGTGACTTATAAGAAAAAAGACTTGCGCGCTGAGAGTTGTGCGCTGAAGGGAGAGCTCCGCGCCATCGCACAGGGGTGACCAAATGCGTATAAATACAGGACCACCCCTCCTCATTCTTCACTGGAGTTCAACACTTGAAGAAATTAAATCTCCCGTCGTGCAGGTGTGGTGGTCGGGCAAGTGGTGCGTGGTTGCGCAAGTGAAGTTGCACGCCAGTGTGAGAAGTTACACGTCGGTTGGCAGTTGCACACCAATATTGGTTTGGGCGTAAAAGGAAGAGAGTCGCGCAAGTTTGGAGTTGGGGAAGCTTGTGTCGTGAAAGTGTCTAAGGTGGACTTGCGCGCCCATTGTGACTTGCACGCCGATACTTGTGCGCCGAGTTAGACTTTCACGCCAATTATGGTTCTGTTCCAGCAGTGATTTTCGGGCTGCATGGAAGCTGGAAGTTTTCCTGATACTTTCGGTGCAAAGAGAAATTCATCTACGACTAAAAGAAGGGCTTCAACAGAGCATCTACACATAGAGGAAGATGCATTCCTTCATGAAAATGAAGAGACCTACAAGTCTATAAACTGTGAGTGGATCCTTTCTAGAGCAGTGAGCGAAGGAAATGGAAGAATGTGATCATCTCCACCAGCAGTGAGCCAAAGAGAGAGAAACAGGGAGTGACCCTTGGGAAAGCAGTGATCTGACCCTGAATCTTGTAAAGGCAGTGAGCCTGGGACAGTGTGACTGTACGAAAACCTTGTAATCCACAGCTTGTGAAGTTTAGTGGAATTTGGTATGACTGACAACTTGTCGGCGTATGCTCTTTAGACATAGCCCTTTGCGGTGAACCAAGTAAAATTTTTGTGTCCTATTCATGCTTTACTTTCTATTTAATTTGTGTAGAAGGAAAGAGAGATAAGATTGTTTTTATTTAACAGTGAAACAAGATCAGAATGGGTGTTAATTTTAAATTAGTCATACCCTGATTCACCCCCCCCCCCCCTCTCAGGGTATTCAGCCTTGTGGACCTAACAATTGGTATTAGAGTGAAAGGTTGATATTAGGTCTTCTCTCAATGGAGGTCACTAATCATAAAGGGATTCCGATCTTCGACGGATGTAATTTTTAGATATGGAAGAATCGAATGCAACAATATTTCTCATCCCTGGGAATGGATGTGTTTTCAGTAGCTATTCATGGTATCACAGCTGATATTAATAGTGGTTAATTTTCAGAAGTTGAGCATAGAGATTTGGATGCTGATTCCAAAGAAATCAATGCCTTTGGGGGAGCCCTTTCCAATCCCATCTACATGAAGGTTATTTCATGCAAAACATCACATGCCATGTGGGAAAAGCATTTGAATATATATGAAGGGGATAAATAGATCAAAGAGGCAATGATGCAGGTGTTGTGGAACAAATATGAACATCTGAAAATAAACCTGAATGAGTCTGTTGATGCATTCGTTGACAGGGTAAACATTGTTGTGAAAGATATGCGAGGTCTTTGCGAAGTCATTGAAGAAATAAAGATCGTAAAGCGCATCTTGAGGAAACTTCCACCTCGGTTCAATATGAAAGTTTCAGTACTAGAAGATAAAGTTCCAAAAGAGCTGACACTGGACAATTTTCACAGTACCTTGGTTGCATATAAAATGAGGAACGATGATAATGAGGTTTTGGAAAAGGGGAATTCCAAAAAGGGGAAATTTAAGGCCATGAAGAAGCTTACCGTTGAAGATTCTATGGAAGAAGAAGATACAGATGAGGTAATTTTATTCCTCTCCTCAAATATTCGAAGAGGAAAAGGAATGTTCAAAGGGATGCTTCCACTTGCTTGCTTTAAATGTGGAAAAGTTGTTCATCTTACTTCAAGGTGCCCCAAAAAGTTTCAAGAATAAAACGATGAAGATGAAGTTGAAATTCCCAAGAAAAAATCTTCAGCCTATGTGAAAGGGATGAAGCAGTTCAAGAGAAACTTCCTTAAGAAGAATAATATTCTTTCACAAGAAATAGACAGTTTAGATGAGTCTGAGGGTGAAGAAATTGAAGAGATAGAAAACTGCAAAGATCGTGGACAAAATAAAATGGTGGTTGTTGTCAGTTGTGCTCAAGAAAATAAAGAAACCAAAACTGATGAGGAAGAAGAAGAAATTGAAGGGAGAGTTGACATGGAAGCTGAATTAGAAGAATCTCTTGAAGAGATAGATGATTGGAGAGAAAAAACAATGAAATCTAACAAGTTGTTACATAATGCCAAACCCTACATGCAATAGTAAGAAGAAGAGAAGTCTGATCTCATGAAAGAAATTGAAAATCTTAAGTCTTCCATTCCATAGCACACAGAAAAGATTTATGAGCATAATCTCAAGATTGAAGAACAGCAAAGGGAGATCGATTGCTTGAATAGAAAAGTGAAAGTTCACTTCAAGCGTATTGAAGAGCTTAAAGAGCATGTTTTCAGTCTGCAGAGGAAAGTTAAACACCAGGATAAACCTTTTAATCCCAACACATTCTTGGAAAAGAAGGTCGTCACGAAGAATGAAAAGAAGAAAGAAGATCCTAGTAGTTAAGTAGGAAAGAAGCATCAATTGAGCTCAGAAGTTAAGGCTGATTCATGGGTTAATCAGAAACAAAAATCAGTGGCAGTTAAAGTCAGACAGCAAGCACCCATCCCGAGATTGAAGATGGATTTGGGCACAAAGCAGAATCAGAATATTTATAGATCCCAAGGGGAAACTCATAGTGATGAAGTAACATGAAGGAAAACACCTTATATCAGATGTTATTGTTGTGGAAAGATGGGACATTCAAAGTATATATGTTCCATGGCCAAAAGATATCGAAGGGAACAAGAACAGAGATGACATCCAAACAGAGAACATTTTTCCAGAACATATTTTGAAGGACACTGTTTTTGGTGCGGAGGATTTGGGCATATGTCTAGGTAATGCACTTCAACCATTTAGAGAAATGTTCCAAAGAAGAATCAAAACGTTGGCAAGCAGCAGATCGATAAACCAACAAGTGAGTTAAAAATGAAGAATAGATTTGCAGCTTTACAAGATGAAGCTGGTCCATCATAATCTGAGGAAGAACAGTAGCCTCAATACATGCTGATAATGAAAGAAAAAGTGTGGACTAAGAAGAAGAAAATTGAGAATGCCGTGGTGGCAGAGATTTCCCTTAAAGCATCGGATCGCTCTGGTGTGTGGATCATTGATAGTGGTTTCACATCTCACATGACGAGTAATAAGGATCTTGTTATAGGTATAAAATATGACAAAGAAGGAGTTGTCAAATTTGTAAACCATGAAGGCCAAATGATTTTTGGCTCAGGGAAATTTGGGGGAAAAGAAATGAGACATGTTGATGTCTTGGTAGTAAAGGGTCTCAGTCATAACTTGCTTAGTGTCAGTCAACCATGTGACTCTGGGAACTCTATCCGATTTACAAATAAGATGTTTATTGTTAATGGAAAAGATGGAGCAGTAATTCTACCAGGAAAACGAACAAAGGGAAATCTTTACCTGGTAGGAGGGGAAGAAGATTTGTGCTTTGTATCCAGAGAAGAAGAAAACCAGCTATGTCATAAGAGACTTGGTCATCTATGTCAACCATCCATGGAAGATCTGGTAAATTGTAATGTTTCTAGAGACCTTCCCAAACTATCACGTGATCACACTCATACGTGTGATGCCTGTCAACAAGGGAAGATCATCATAAAGACATACAGGCCAAAGGAACAAAAATCAACTAGAGTTCTCGAATTGGTGCATGCTGATGTATGTGGACCGATTTCACCACGAGCTATAAATGGGAAAAGGTACTATATTCTTTTCATTGATGATTTTAGCAGAATGGCCTAGGTGTTTTTCATTACCCATAAGACAGAACTGTTCAGCTACATAAAGCAGTATTGGATGGAATCAGAAAGGATGCTAGGGAAGAAAATTCTAAAGATTCATGCTGATAACGGTACAAAATTCACAAACTGTCAGGTGAAATACTATCTTGAGAAACACGGGATAAGGCATCATGTTTCTTCAGTGAGAACTCCCCAAAATAATGGAGTGGTTGAAAGGAGAAATAGATCATCAAAAACATGGCCAGAATGATGCTTATTGATAAAGACCTACCAGAGAAATTTTAGAAGGAAGCAGTTTTGACATCGGTCTATGTTTCGAACAGGTCTCTGTTGTGTCTGAAGAAAGGGAAGACTCTGTATGAAATGTGGTACAGAAAGAAACCAATGATGAAATACTTTCAAATATTTCGAAGTAAGTGTTTCATTATCAAAAATGAAAATCACAGGATGTTTAAGGAATAAGGATATGAGGGGATATTCCTTGGCTACTCAGGGAAAAGCAAAGAATATAAATGCTACAACAAAAGGCTAGGAAAAATTGTTGAGAGAAATGATGTCACTATAGTTGAAAATGAACAGAATACTTAACGACCCAGTGACGACTTTCTGGATGAATGTGATGAGGAAATAAGTAACACAGGGAGAGTAGAAGTGGCAGAGGCTGACTCAAAAGAAGATACTGATGATGAACAAGAAAGTTTCAAGTCTGTGTCTCCAAGGAAGAAAAAGTGTCGAGCTGAAATTGATAGCCAGAATATCATTGGTGATCAGACAACCCTAGTTCAGACTCGAAGAATGAAATCATTACAGCAAACATAATTTTTATCTCAGGTGGAGCCAAAATGTTTTTCCGATACAGCTAAAGATGAAAACTGGGTTTAGCATATGAATAAAGAGCTTGATCAGATTGAGAAGAACCAGATATGGGAGATTGTTTCGAGGCCAGCATACAAGAATTTCATCAGGACTAAATGGGTCTATCAAAACAATATGAATGAATATGGAACTGTGATTCGAAACAAAGAATGACTAGTGTGCAAGGGATACTCCCAGATAGAGGGAATAGATGTAGATGAGAAATTTTCACTGGTTGCGAGGCTGGAGAAAATCAGATTATTTTTTGCCATAGCAGTGCAAAGAAAGTTCAAAGTGTTCCAAATGGATGTTAAATCCGCATTCTTGAATGGGGTTCTAGATGAAGAGGTGTACTTTGAGCAGCCAGATGGGTTTCTCATTAATGATGTTAAGAATAATGTTTGCAGGATGAAGAAGGTATTGTATGGGCTAAAACAAGCACCAAGATCATGGTACTCAAGGCTTGATCAGTACTTGAAGAAGCTTGGTTTTCAGCGTGGAGGAGTTGATTACAATCTCTATTTCCGTAATGACAGTAATCAAAGGATGATGGTGCTGGTGTATGTCGATGACATAATTTTTGGTGGATGAGATGAAGCTCAGTGCAGACAGTTTTTCAAATTCATGAAAAATGACTTTGAAATGTCAATGATTGGAGAGCTAACGTTTTTCCTTGGTCGACAGGTGACACAAGGAAAGAATGGAACATTCATTTCTCAATATAAATATGCCAAGGAGGTTCTGGGAGGGTTTGGAATGGATAATTATAAGGAGATAAAGACTCTGGTTTCTACTCGGATGAAATTATCAAAAGATGAGGATGTCAAAGAAGTTAATATCACAGAATATAGGTAAATTATTGGAAGTTTGTTTTACTTAATTGCAACAAGGCCTGATATTGTTTTTGCCACATGCCAAGCAGTGAGATATCAGAGTAATCCCAAGGAAAGCCACATGCTTGCAGTGAAAATAATACTTTGGTATATCCATGGCACAATGGATTTCGTCTTGACATATACTGACAAATCTCAGACAAAGTTATTGGGATATAATGATGTAGACTGGGCCAGTTCAGTAGATGATAGAAAATCAACGTCAGGTGGTGCATTCTATCTTAGTGGACTATGTATTGCTTGGTTAAGCAAGAAGCAGGATTGTATTTCATTGAGCACCGCAGAAGCTGAATATATTGTTGCGACTCAAGCATGAACACAGTTATTCTGGATGAAATAGCAGCTTGAAGATATGGTATTTGAAGTGAATTCTTCGATCGGAATCCAGTGCGACAACTCAAGTGCTATAAATCTTAGCAAAAATATCGTCCATCATTCAAGGAAAAAGAACATTGAGATTAAGTATCATTTCATCAAGGAGAAGGTGGAACAAGGACTTGTGAAGTTGGAGTATGTGCCTAGAGTGTTACAGGTTGCAGATATTCTGATAAAGGCCTTACCCAAGGAATCATTCAAAATGCATCGACTAGCTCTGGGAGTTCAGTCGATTTCCCACACTTGAAATACTGTGGATGTGAACCCCCCCCCCCCCCCTCTCCCTAAGGTATGCTGTGTTTTCCCTGATGTGCTGATTTTTTCTCTACTCTATTACAGACTACAAAGGAGTGACCTTTGGGTTCGTTGACAAATGGGGAGAAAATAGTGATTGTTCAAGGGGGAGACAATGTGGAGATTTGATAAATCATGAATGATATGTAGAGAAGCTGACAGGTGGAGCAGCCAGTTAGGGGGATTTGAAGCTATTTGAACGTTCTTAGCTAGAGATTAGCTTGGACAACACAAGAAATAGGGCTAAAAAGGTGTTGAAGCTGCGAGTAGAAAGGGGGAGTGTATAAAATTTGACGATTCTAGAAATGATCGATCAAAGATTATATATCACGATAGCTGATGATCGTGATAAAAGAAGAGAAGTGGTGAAGAAGGGTAGTGTTAGAACGTAGTAAAAATATTTCCAAACAAAAATTGGTCTTCGAACAGGTCCATCAAAAATTAGTATCAGTTTAGTACAAATTGGTATTAGTTTGGTGTCATCTATGGATGTTAGAGATGAAGTGATTCATTGATGAACTTTTCATTTACTCTTGTTTCTCACACTGATCATTGCTCTTGTGGGCTTAGAGTATGTGTTGAGTAAATCCTCGATCGCTATCAGAATTGCAAAAGGCGAATGGTGGCTGAAGAATCAACGATGTATCTTTTTATGGAAGAGTTTTCAACAAACCCAAAGGGGGATATTCTTGGGAAAAAATCCCTCAAGGCATCATTGAAGCATTTTTGTGGTGATTGTGTTTGTTGACAAAGTGGACATCTTTATGGTGATTTTTGACAAATTAAAACAATGACATACAAATTTTTTGACAAAGAGGATTTCATGATGGAATGTCGAGTTCAAGAGATGAGGTCAACATATGTTTTTCAAGATCAGATCATCAAAATATGGAAAAGGGATATGGTTCGTGTAAGTTTTGGTGAGGTCACACAGGTGACTTGTGTGCCGTGAAAGATACTTGCGCACTGATGCCTTGAATGTTAGAGAACATGAGCACCTATGGTTTTTCAAGATCATAAGATCAAAATATGGAAAATTAAAGAGGTTCACACAAGTTTGGAATTAGGTCACGCAAGTGACTTACAGTAGAAGAGACTTGCGCGCTGAGACTTGCGCACCGAAAGGAGAGTTGCGTGCCGTCACACATGGGTGACCAAATGCCTATATATACTGGACCAACCCTCCTCATTCTTCACCGAAGTTCAAGACTTTGATAAATCAGAGCTCCTGTTGTGCAGGTGTAGTGGTCGCGCAAGTGGTGTGTGGTCGCGCAAGTGAAGTTGTGCGCCAGTGTGAGAAGTTGGGTGCTGATTGGAAGTTGCACGCCAATATTGTTTTGGGCGTAAAAGGAAGAGATTCGTGAATGTTTGGAGTTGGGGATGCTTGTGTCATGAAAGTGTCTGAGGTGGACTTGTGTGCCCGTTGTGACTTGTGTACCGATAATTGCACGTTGAGTTAAACTTGCTCGCCATGTAAGGTTTGGTTCCAGCAGTGATTTTCGGGCTGTGTGGAAGCTGGAAGTTTGCCCGATACCTTCAGTGGAAAGAGAAATTCATCTACGGGTGAAATATGGGCTTCAACAGAGCATCTACACATTGAGGAAGATGTATTACTTCATGAAAATGAAGTGACCTATAGGTCTATAAAATGTGACTGGATCCTTTCCAGAGCAGTGAGCGAAGGAAGAGGAAGAAGCTGAACCTCTCCACTAACAGTGAGCCAGAGAGAGAGAAATAGGGAGTGACCCTTGGGAAAGTAGTGAGCTGGCCCAAAATCTTGTAAAGGCATTGAGCCTGGGATCGAGTGACTGTATTCGAACCTTGTAATCCACAGCTAGTGATGTTTAGTGGAATATGGTACGACCAACAACTTGTCCGCATATGCTCCATGGACGTAGCCCTTTGTGATGAACCATGTAAAATTGATGTGTCATGATCATGCTTTATTTTCTATTTACTTTGTGCAGCAGGAAAGAGAGAGAAGATTGTTTTTCTTAATAGCGAAAAAAATTAGAACGGGCGTTAATTTTAAATTATTCATACCCAGATTCACCCCCCTCTATCAAGGTATTCAACCTTGTGGACCTAAAAAATACCCCAAAAAAATTATGCACCATTAATAAAATGAGATAAATATGAAAATATTATAATCACATAAATCTAAGTCACACAGATTTCATACACAAGTAATTTCCTACCAAAATTGTTAAAGCATGGAATCATTTGTGTTAAAATAAAATTGCACCTCTGCCACCCCTCAAAGAAGGTAGATTAAGCCTAAAATCAAAATATAGGACAAAGAAAACCCAAATTGAAACCCTAGGTTTGAAACCATACCATTTGGTCATTTGGGACTTCAAGGAAATTGGAAGAATATTATATAAAATGATATTCACTAAGAGGGAGAAACACTTACTTGAGATTGTGTGAAGTTCCTCCCCCAAATCCCCCTTCCAAATAGAGTTAAAATGAGGGTTTAAGAGGCTTTGAGGGCTTTCATGGCTGTTAGGTTCTAAGTGGGGAATAAAAGTTCAAATTAGGATAAATATTATGTGGGAAAATAAGTCATTTAACTCATTTTTAATGTGTTTTACCAGGGCGCATGGTTTGTGTGCACGGTTTGGAAAACTGTGCACCTAAATAGTGCACCCTCCTTTTCCCCCCTCAATAAAACTCCAAAAGCTACCAATTTTTGTGGGGTATTAGGGGGGACATAGGGTGAATTTTAGGATGAAAATATAAGAACTATAATTATCTTTAACGAAGAAAATGGGTGTAAAATTTTTGAATCATAAGATCCATGATAGAAATATCCTTATATGGATATGTAAATCTTCCTAAAATTAATAAAAATAATCACAAAATACATTTATGTTGATTATATAGAACAGATAAAATAAAATATTTGTGAATATGACATGTTTTTTATAGAAATAAATGCACGCTTAAAATCCAATACCCCAGGTCTCCACTTTCGTCACACAAAATCAAACATTATGTATTGTAAATATAGTTTTATTATAAATATTTTATAGAAATATAATATTATATAAAATATATTAAAATTTATTGTTTTATGATTTTAAAACCAACTTATTCACAATTATTAAATAAAATCATTGTTAGTAAAAAATATTGAAGGTTTTCTAATAGTGATGTTTTTGTTGGTAAATTTAAATTTTCTATTGGTAAAACATTTTAATAATAGTGTAACATCTCAGGATATTTAATGGAAACATTATTTTTTATTTCATATAATATATACAATATTGATATGAAATAAAAAATAGTATTATTTAAATGTAAAAATTATATTGAGTTTTTGTTTTTTATCACCACTTTCATGGTTGGTCATAAAAATATTATTATGGATAAATGATATTCTAATAATTAAATTATTAGTTGATACATATTCTAGAATTAAAATATAAATATGATATTAAATAAAATAAAACAAATTTGTGATGTTTGAATAAACCGAAATAATAAAATAATCAATTTTCATCAAAGTTTGATCAGATGAATCATTCCCACATGGGAAAGAAAAATGATATATGGGAACATTTGAGCTTTTTTAGGAGAATGAAATCCATATAATTTCACTTCCAATGTTATATTACCATTTGTCAAAGAATATATATAAGATTACCAACAATTAAACCATGAAATGAATGCTCATATAATAGTAATTTTGATCTTTATAACTCATCAAAATGGACATAATGGAAATTAATAATATTATATAAAATAAAATATATATGGAATAGATTATAACTAATTAATTAATTAATCTAATCTAACTATATATGAAATTTTTTATGTTTAAACTGAATTAATAAATATGGAGAGGGACTTTCCTTTTAAATACACTTTTAAATGCCTCTATTTATAAAATAAAAAAATTATGTTTTTTAACAAATATGACTTGATAGTATTTTCTCTCATTCATGAAGCCTTAATGTTTTGAAGCCTCCTTTACATGTTCATGGTTGTTTTCAGAGAAATTTTTTCCCGTTGTATTTTCACAGTATTCTTTCAAAATAAGTTATTTTCATCAATAAATTTCTTTATGATGCATGTATTCATGTGTTATGATGTTTTTATGGTTCTTAGGAATTCATAATAATGATGGGTGGTTCCATTATAAACCAAATATTGGTGGATCTGTGATATCCCTCCAATGAATTTGATGTATTGTAAGTTGACCATGATTGATATTCTAAGTGTAACTCTGATGGTTACATTCAAGTATAACTATGATGGTTATTTTACGGTTTCTATTAGGGTTACCCTCATATTGTATCCATAAGGGTTACATCATAATTAATTATGATAATAATTTATTATGAAAGTTACCTAAATGGTTTCTTATTCTACCTAGGTTTTATGGAAATCTCATTTTTTATAAAATAATTTATTGGTGAAAGTATATGTTACTATTAAGGGAGAAAATTATATCATTTTGAAAAAGATGTAACGTGATAATAATGATTCATGGACTAACCATTTATTTCCTTATTTTTATATCCATTATAAAATATGTTTGATCTCATCCCACCTTTTAAAATGTTTTTCATGAGGATTGAGGATAGGTATGATAAAAGAATAATCCAATATAAACATTTTAAGATATTCATTGAAAATAAATCATATTTTATTTTAAATAATTTTGTTTGATGGGGAATACCGAGACTTAATTAATGTTTCCACTTGTAATGGATGAGTATAATTTTTAAGAGTTTTTTCTTAATTATATAAAATTATAAACCTAAAATATATTTTGTAAAATGAATGTGATTTCTAGGTCAAATAAAATATAAAATGAAATATTTATTATTGTGTCCTTATATGTTGTATCCAAGTAGCGTTTAGATAACTTTAGCAGTTATGGTCTAATTTGATCCTAAGTTAATGATACTATAAAACCATAATGGATTCTATCATATAGAGTATTTTAGTGGGTTATGGTAATTATAGTGGATTAGAAAGAAACTGAAATCAACTAATATATAATGGGATTAAAGTATTAGTGTATTATAAAAAATTTATTGTATTATATTTACTATATAGATTATTTTTTCCCTTTAATAATTCATTTCATGTTTCAATGATGTTACATTAAATAGAGTATGAATCATTTTTTAAGATGGAAGTAAAGAGATAATGAAAAACCTATTTATCCCTCCCAGATGATTTCATCATCACTATTACTGAAAATTCCCTTTCAAATGATTCTAATAGGTTCTTGAGTATTAAATTAATAGTAAGAAATTGATTGTGTTTTAGAACACCTATTCATTTCTAAAAATAATTTTTGGGTAAAATATCTTTTTTTCAGTATTTCAACTCATCCAAATCCTCTAAAATATCAAATACCATAAATGGTGTGAGAATTTATATTTTAAATGTAAGAAAATATGCCAAAACAAAAAGGGAATATCAAGAAAATACAGAAATATAGTTTTATGGTATGAATATTTTTATAATCTATAATGTATAATACACGAATGTATTGTTATTTATGAATACTGGATATATATTTTATATCTTTGATCTATAGGAATGAAGTATTAAAAAATAAGATATAAACTCATAGTTAATGGATTATGAAGAACTTTGATCCATTATGGTGTTTGAATTAAAGAAATTCGACAGTTGTGATGTGGGGGTCATATGTTTAAAATAGTTACTAATATTTGGATGTTTATTTTGATATTAGAATATTGAAGACTTTTTTGAGGTGTACTAGTTGATTTTTGAGGAATATATAATGTTTATAATTAACATTTCTTTTAATTAGATGATATAAGAGAAATAATTCTATTTTTTGTGTTGGAATAAGTTTAAAGGTATGAATAACCTTAAGGGATTATATGATCTATGAATTTTGAGGTAATCATGTGTTATTACCTTTTCAGGAAGCAAGATGAAAATTATGAGATCACATTTGATGTCAAATAATTTTATTTAATGGTTATTATATTATGGTAATTTTTTATGATATTTATTAAATTTAATGTAATTTTATAAGAATTATCTTTTTAGAAGAAATAAATTAATTGATCGTGTCATGCTAGGCTATGAGGTTTGAAAAATAAAGGTTGAATAATTTTATATTATCTCACCTATTTGGAGAAAATTATATGATTAAGGAAAACAGAATATTTTTAGATCTTATATGATCAATAATGTTTGAATTATCTTTTGGATTATTATATGATATTTTATAGAACTACAATGATTGAGGTTATTTGTGGAAATGGTTAGATTACATAGGGATTATTTGATTTAGGAAATTACTTTTTTTTGTATGATATATTATAAGGGATTGAGGTAATTTTGAGATAAATAATAAATTTATCATTGAAGGGTAAGAGAAAAAATCCTTCTCTTTTTTTCATTTCAATCAGACTCTAGAATAATTTTGAGGATCATTGAGAATTGTAATTTTCACAATGATGTATTTTTAACTTTTTTTATTAATGTATAATTTGTTAGATTCATTATTTACTAACTATTTTTGTTTAGTTTAATTTATAATTATCGGATGAATGTATTGGGATTAATGTATTCTAGGATCATTAGCTGTGGATTTTTTTAGCATGAAATGTATTCATACCCATAGTTTGGAGAAAAATATTAGTTTTTGGTGGAAATTAGTCTGTTCATGTACAAAATTGAGTCTATTTGCTTACACTATGTAGTAAAGTAATTTTTAAATAAAAATGTGAGTTATACACTTTTCATACCTATAATTAATGTTCTTTTAACCCATAACATATTTATAGTTTGTGTTGGTGAACACTCTCCTGACCCTGTTCTCTATCACTCTCCATCAATACATGGGAGTTATCCTTCCTCTTACATGTACATTTTTTCCTACATATAATCCTATTATATGTTATTCTAGACAAGCTTTTTATTCCTTTTGTCTCCTTAAATGTGGAATTTTTATAATTTTGTTTCATGATGTTGGATTTCAATAAAGGTATTTTGTTTAGTAATACAATAGTTGTCATTCCAAGATTAAATTGAGAGGACACAATTTTATGGGGTGGAGAATGTAACATCCTACAATTTTAAAAGGAATCATTTTGTTTGATTTCATATAGGATAAGAAATAATGATCTTAATAAAAAATAGATATTATTATTTAAATGAGGTCATTATTACATCGTTGTTAAGATAAAATGAATAAATAGTATTAAACATAATATGAAATATATAATAGTAATACTCAATGATAATGTGCTTATTAATTCATTGTAAAAATGTACTATATTTTTTCTAAATTCATTATATTAGATTTTTAGTAAGACAATTTTATTCATTAAAAACATATTTTATTAAAAATGATATTTTATTGTTTTTTAAAAATAATATTATTAATTTTTAGAATTTTAGAGAAATTTATTTTTTCAAAATTTAAATTTATTTTTGAAATCTATTTACCAAAATTATCTTATGGTGAAATTCGGAAAATTATATAAAAAAGATAATTAATTTGTGAATAGAAAAAAAAATCTTTATGAAATACTGTATTTTTATTAACACCATCGAGAATCAATTAATTTATTAAATTTATTTAAATTCTGGAAGAAATAAATTATGATTTTATAATATAACCATATTGAAAAATAATCCAGAACATATAATCTATAAATTTATTCATGATAAATATTGAAATTAATTTCAATGCCAATACAGTGCCTACACAACATTGGAAAAAAGTAAATTTTGGTTTTTTTAGATAATAATTGAATTCTATAATTTATTTTCTCAATTTTTTATAAAATTTTTTTAATAAAGTATTATTTTTACCTATATTTTTGAATATTAATGTTATATAAAAGATTCATATATCAATTAATACACAAGACAATAAAAGTCAAATTAACAAATTTAATAAGTTATCTTGATATTGATATGAGTCAATAAACATTCTGAATGAATAAAATATATTATATTGACATTAATTAATTTTTTATTATTAAATTAATTTATTTTTAATTTTTATATATAAATAATGACCTTTAATTCTTATGAAATACTGACACAGTGCTTGGGAATGGAGAAAAAAATCAATAAAGTGATTTTAATTAAAATTATAAGAACCATTGAATGACCCAAAATTATAATTAATATTATTTTATGAGTACGTTTATACCATAATAATCCTTGGTTATTATTTTAGACATTTTTATCCATTTGGATAACATTAATTCACTTATATTAATTTACATATATGATAGTTGTATTGTTCACACTATTGGTTCAAATTAGTATATCATTATTTATGTATGGTTTTGTATATGATATGTTTGACCATAAATATTATTTTGAAAGAAAAAATAATTATATTCTTTATGTAAATTTATTTTTAATGTTTATGTAATAAATATATGACTTAAATTCTAATACAAA
This sequence comes from Viscum album, assembly GCA_963277665.1. NCBI lineage: Eukaryota > Viridiplantae > Streptophyta > Magnoliopsida > Santalales > Viscaceae > Viscum > Viscum album. Next base: position 1,926,393,536 of record OY728125.1, read on the forward strand.
AATTATGGAGTAAGAGATAAATTAATGAAAAAGTTAAACAAATGATATTAAAAATATAAAAAAATATAATTTGAGATAAAAATTCAGATAAATGAAGTATATAGATAACTATGAAATTTATAATATATAAAAATATTTTTTAATTTTAAATTTTAGTTGGATTCATAAAGTAATAGTAAATAATATTATTAAATTCGACAATAATGATATTTCATGAATACAATATTTTATTAAATTACATACAAATCATCATAATATTAACTAATCCCAAAGGGGATAATATATTTTCAATAATGACATAATCTATGAATTATATTCACTTTTTTATGTCTTTTCCTCTGAAATAACCTTATTATATTTTAATATTTTATGAAATTCTCAAAGTTAATCTCACCTCAATTATAAAATAGTACCCCTTTATTCACTTAATTGCATCATCCTGAGCCTTATTTATCAACTATAATTTTACAAATTATCTCATCAATTTCCCTATTAACATTTTAAGGGTTTTTGTCTCACCAAAATTAAAATTCCAAATTCATTAAAAGATCATTCAAGGAGGTGATATTCAAGATGTAACTTTTTTAAAGCACTTCTCTTAATTTATTTTCTACAAATACCTTATCTGAACCACATTCATGCATATAAAAATTATATATATAGTGTCATGTATTTACTAGAGTGTTATATTTTTAATTTAATATCCTCCAACTATCCTTTATTCTCATTGCATTTTATTTAATGTAAATAAAACCATTGTCCAAATTATGGAAATAAAAACTATTAATGGATAATGATATTTCTACTCCTATTATCACCTTCATGGATGGTAATAAAATAATTTTATGGTTAAAAATGTTTTAAAAATTTTATTATAAAATATTTCATGTTTTATAAATAAGATATATACATGATATTAAATAAAATGAAACTAATTTGTGATGGTACAAAAAGAATATGCATAATAAAATAAACAATTAACATCAATTTTTGATCAAATTAATCATCATAAATTGAGGAAAAATAATATAAGTAACCATTTAAAATTATGGATATAAATTAATACAATAAAATCTCAGTTTGGGAGTACAATTCACATTTGAAAAGGTATATACACATGGTATCCATCCATGAAACCATGATACAAATGCTCCGAGAATGGTGATATTTTTCTTCATATCTCATCAAAACAGTTATACATGTACTTAATAAAATTATCATTAATAAAATATTATTGTAAGAGGTTATGAATTAATCAAATAATTAATATTATTTTATTGTCTTGTAAATTGGGTTCAATTGTATATTTATTTTGGACATTATGTAAGGGTTGTTCATTCAAAAAATACTTCTCAATGTATCTTTTTACAAAATTAAAAAATAATGTTTTTCCAAAAATATAAAATGATTTTATATTGCATGTTTCATGAAACCATAATATTTTTAATCCAATTTTACAATATTAAAAGTCTATTTTTAAGGTAAATATTTTTATTTTTTTATGCACAATATTTTTTCAGAATTAGTGATTTTCTATAGGAATATTTTTAGGACGCAAGTATTATTATTTTATGATTTTTTTCTGGTTCTTGGGAATTTTTTATGATGATGAGTTGTTATTTTATAAAAAAATGTATGGGTACATGATATCCCTCTAATTAATTAGTTATGTTGGAATATGGTCATGATGGTTGGTCAAAGAGTAACTGGAAAGGTTATATCCAAGCATAATCCTGAGGGTTATTTTATGGTATTTGTGAGGTTTACTGTCATATGATGGCTATAAGGGTTACATCATAAGTAATTATGATAAAAAATTATTCCACACATTATCTAAAATGTATATTTGTGATTTCTATATTTTTATGTGAGTATCATTTTTTACAAATCTAGTTATTAATGAAATTATACGTTACACATAAGGCTGAGAAGTTTTTGTTAAAATTAATTGATGAATTTATAATTATTCAGGGAATAATGGTTTTATTCCAATTTTTTGTGTCCCTAATAAATATTTTTTTCCCATACCATGTTTTAAAAAACATTTATATGGTTTATGGATGGGTAAGAAATATAAGAATCCATGATGATCGTTTTAATATTTTTATTGAAAATAAATCATTTTTTATTTCATAAATTTTCTATGGGACAATGAATTCTAAATAGATCTATCCACTTGTAATATATGTGATAAATTGTTATGCTTTTTTTCTTAATTCCATTACGAATCTAATCTAGAATGAAATTTTGTGAAAGGAAGGGATTTCTAGTTCAAATACACAAGAAAATTAAATGTTTAAGGGTGAGTCCTTTTAAATAGATATATCCATGTCACAAAAACTGCCAACAAAAATATATCTAAAATTTTATTTGTATGTTTAAAATAGCTCAATTAAAATTATAATAATACCAATAGATAATATATATTTCGGTCAAAGTGTTTTTCAATAGATTCATATGAACAAAATTGGTAATAATATTACCGATGTATAATATATGTTTTTATATTAAATTTTTAAAAAATATTAATTTTTATTACAAGAATTATTTCATATTATTTTAATTTATTTATCATATTAAATAGAACAGTTTAAATTATTTAACTGGAATGATTTTTAGACATTTTCAAACTTATTAAAATATTAATTATATTAATAATGAAATTTAACACAAAATTTATTATATCTTTAAATTATCTAAGTTAATTAAACCCTAACATTCAATGGGGGTTTAACCTACCTTTTCATCCTCTGCAATATTTTCAATTTTACTCGTTGTTCTCTACCATGAATTTGTGAAAATTGTTGAGTCATTTTCATGTCTATTTCATTCTCTAGTCCCATGTTTATTTCCTTCTTTTTTCAAATCATGACCCCAAATCAAGTTATATTCCCTAGATTGGGATCCTTAGGTTATGAGACATACAATTTGATTGTGATACATGATTTTACATTACTATTTAGATAATCTCATGCATCCATTCCCATACATGCCCACATTTTCAACTGTATCCCTACATCTATGTACAGGGTAGTCATCTTAGGATTTCATAAGCTCGATCCTCTTGATGCAAGTATTTCTGACATTATAATCTTTCTCAAGTTGATAATAGTCTTTCATGGTGTGAACAACTATTTTAGATTATAAAATAGATGCTTCATGACACTGGGAATTTTGGAACCCACAATGTTTAAATTATTTTTCTCATTAATGAAGTACCACAAATTTTTCTCTCATTAAATCATAAATCATTAAACTAATACCATCCATTGATGTACTAAGTTTTTTTTCAATCATGAAAAGCTAAATCTTCTATTGTATACACCACTCATAAGTCCCAGGTTTCATCTGCCAATGAATTTTTATATTCAATGTAATCCTCTAATACCTAATCATTTTCCACGAAGACGTAAGAATAGTTACTCCAACTAAAAAATAATCAACTCCAAAAACTTTGCTAGATCTAGATTTAGTGAAGAAAATAATTTTTCAACTATTCCACACTCATATTCTCAAATATCTCTACTAAATGGTAGAAAAGATCATACCAATAAATTAATACACAATATCAGCATTAGTTGAAATCATAATAGAAATATAATAATGTGTAAAATATGATTAACATAGAATAATAATTTTTATCATAATCATTGAAATATCAAATATATGTAGTCCTAATATCTTAAATTTAATCATTTCCTCTCTATTAATGTGTATGAGTGATTAAAAAATAAATATCCAAAAAAATATTATAAAAAACAAATAATAACATGCTTAAAAATATCATAAGATGCAATAAAGTGTTAAAATTACTAATTTACCACCATGTAAGAATTAAATCCCTAAAATATTGTTTCATGAAATTTTTTATCCCTATGATAGTATTAACACAACCTTTATTTCTCTTACTAAATATTATATGTTTCAAATATTCCATTTTTGATTTGTCTCAATTATACAACTCACCAGTTGATGCAGATATGGAATAAGAGTGCATGTGTATATTCTTTCAAACTGACGGAATAGTTTTTTATTAAATTATGGAAAAGGAATGCGATATTTAATAATGATTTTTTAGTGTTTTCCCGTGATAATGATATTTAAGGGATATATAAGAATAATTTTTTAGATATGTATAGATAATTGATTTAAAAACTGAATTTATTTTTCATAGTCTATACATGAAATTGTATGATTTGTAAAAACAATTTTACAAACAAAAAATTGCAAAAAATATAATATGTGATTTGATGATTTATAGTGTCAGTAATGATGGAAGATGAATCACAATCACCTAAACTAAATATTTGTTCAACTGAAAATAAAACATTCAATAACGATGATTAAAACCAAATTATAGTTAAGAAATGAATTAAGGATACATGGGTAGTTAATTATAAAATAAAATAAAATTGTAATATTTTAATGAAAAATGTAAAGAGTAGTTTTAATTTGTGAAATACCCTTCAAAATGAGGGATATTTAATTTTCTACACTCCTCATTCAAGTAAAACTCACTATCCAATTTAGAGATGAAATAAAAGATGAACAACACATATAATAATTACCTGATAATAGATAACTCAATATAAATTGAAACAAAAATATTGTTACACTCCACAAACCACAACCATACCATACTAACTTTAGAAAAAAAGAACAGAAGAAAATATCTCTATAAGAGAATCATTAATTTAAACATTAATTGAATCACAATTTTAGAAGATCATAAGGCTAAAAAATATATACACTGAAATATAAACCACTATTTAAATGGAAATTTTTGATTTAATATAAACTAAAATATCATATATACATCATTTATAAATTAAATTCATGGAGAATACTAGAATCAGATCTATAGAATGTGAAATACTTCAATAAAGTTGGGTTGGTAGCTGTAAAATGAAAAATAAATCTAGTTCGGTAAAATTTGATCACTGATTAGAGGAAACAATATGATACATTATATTATGTACAGAAATTAAAACACATTTAAATATTAATTGAAATATAAATATAACTGTAAAATTATCTTAAAATTAGAAAATTGTAATTTCATTAGTAAAATTAATGTATCATAGGTCGACCATAGACACCAGGATACTCGGATTGACAGTGTCTCATATAATTCAAGAGAATTACTATTGTGAAAATGGTGTTACTAATGGTTTCATATATGGTTTCAATGATTTAATGATGGATTGAAATGAAGGTATCGATATGTCTATATACAAATACATTGGTTAAAATTTTCTTTCTCATGTACATCAAAAGATAAATTAAGGACTTAACATGAGGAACTAGTGCACAAGGATAAGAATAATATAATAATAAAAGTTTCTTGAGGGCACCAAAAATGGAATGTTTTTATTTGGACATGATTGATGCCTAAATACATGATGTTCACTAATTAAAAAATTACTTGCATCTCGGACCTTCAATCAAGATAATGAACCTACAATCATAAATGTAGGTCAAAATCATAGAATGAGAAAAGATAAGTGGGTGTGAGAGATATAATTGTATTTACACCAACCCCAAGAACATCCTAAACAAAGTGAAGGTTGATATCTAGTGCCCACAAAATTCTTTGATCCGTGGATTGAGAATACAATCATATAATAGTTGAAATTGGAGAGTATGTAACTTCATTCATTTCAAGGATATGGTCATCAAAGGTATTTATGATATTGTATATTGAAACTCTAGATTCACCCTTAATACACATGGATATATTCCTTTCATTCATATGATTTACACTATTTTTAAAGTTACTAATCCTTGATGACAAAATGTCACAACACCTACTACTTCCGATTAATTACCACATAGATAAAAATTGAACTACTATATAAATGGATAAAAAACATGAAAGGTTCATTTGAAAATAATGGTAGAAACATGAGGTCTTAAAATAAAACATTATATTATTTTATATACAATGTAACTATAAATTTTTATAATAAATTATTTCAACGGGATTCTTGTGAAAAATATTGAATGGGGATATACCACCTTTCCCTTGTATTCATTCAAAAAATCATGATAAGAAAAAGGGAAGTCCACATCAGGTCCCAGCCTAAGTGGTACAATCTCATGGATATATAAAAATATAATAATTCATGATATGATAGTCTTAAGGGAGTATTTATTAAAATCCATACCTAGATAAAATATCTCTTAACATGTTAGATTTAGTATAATAATGTTTTGGTGGGGAATTATATAATCTCAACACTAGTGATTCGAATCAATAATAATGAAAGAATATCTATTTTGACCCTTTCTAAGTCCTTAGTGTTGTTGTTTCGGTCCCAAAATGATTAAAAAGAATACATAAATTCTTCTTTTGTTCCCATGATAATATATCCGACAATGATATTCCATTTACTAGTTCACTATTGAGTAAATAGTCTAAGAACCATGTTTTTCATGCTTTTGGTAAATTAATGGTTAATTAATAGCTCAATAATTAAAAATCTCCTACAAAATCATAAGAATACATAAAAATTTAACGATCGCATAGGATAGTGATAACAGTTTAATTGGCTGCTGGATGTTATTCACTATATATTGAAAATAAATTAAATATAAATTTTATACTAAAATTTTGGCTGTAAGAAAATAATGATGGGTAAGGGGAAAATGAAGAATACTATAAAAATAAAAATTATTTTATATGGATTATAACGTTTAGTTTTTAAAAAAAATTAATTTTGGGATTCAAATACTAGGTTATTGTACACTGTAATAGATAATGAAAATTTTTCCTTACATGACACACAATAGAATAAAGGGATACCATAAATAGGGTTATGAAATCATGTTATTTCAATGTGTTGTGTATATTAATTTTTTTGGGTATCCATTAATGTGGAAGTGTATATTATTCAAATAAATTGTTTTTTAGAACCTTACCCTAGAGTGACGAATATTAAAATAGATCTGGATTCATATATTACATAAAAATTTATGGACCAAATAATCATTTAAATAAAGATAATAATGTCAATTTTAACTACAATTTTATGGTCCATGGAAATTGGTAGATAATATTTTTGTTATATCTATTAATTTTTCTTGGGTCTAAAAAATTTTCATGTGATGTAAATACTAACTATTATTTTTTTATTCATATGATTTCCAAAAAAAATTTATACTATAAGAGAAAAATATATATGTATTGTAATGTTTTTCATTTTAAAAATTATATGTTTTTCCCAAACATAGTTTAAAAATAGTAGTGGTGTCTCTGAGATTGCATTAATGCAGAGTATAGTGGATTCAATAATACTCCCAATAACTGAATGCCGAGTGGTTCTTGATCACATGGCCATTCTGAGAGAATAGTGTCACAAATCTTGCACAGTCTCATTTTTTCATGAACATTAAATTGTGTTACACAAACACAAAAATTTTTATTATACCCCTACCTATGAAAATCCTACCTCCCTTGCCTACAATGTCAATTCTTCCCCTTCAAAATATGTCATCTAATTCAATTTATAACTCCACTTTAGATGTTGTCACCTCCCCTCCCTATGACATTATTCCTGCTCTTGTCGACTCTTTCTTGCGCCACCACTGACAATACCCTATAACACTTCTGCTACCCCACTGATCCCTCAACACTGATAATAACCGCACCCACCCACCTGAGTTGACCAGAATGGCCATACTTATCTTTTATGTTTTATTTTCTATTTTATTTTTTATTGATCCATCCATACTCCAACCTCTACCAAATTCCCACACATTATCTTATATACTAACCCACTTATTTTTTTTATTTATGTGTTCTAGTTTATTTGCATTTTTTGGAACTTCTTATATTTATAATCCATTTTTTATTATTTTTTATACTTTATTTATCAAATTTTTTATGTGGTTTTTCTTTCTATTTTATATTGTAATTATCATATTATAGTGAATCATAATTTAATTTTCTAGAATATATATGGGTTGAATTATGTAATTAAATTTGATAAATTTATTGATGATTATATAAAAGCATGGTCATGATGTGATCTATGTCTCCACTATCCCATTAGAATACCCCTTTGTGTTTGACCACAATTTGAGATTTACAATTATTCTTCAAAATCTTTTGATAAAGAGATATTAAAAATATATCGATTCATATAACAACATATGCATGAAATATTTTATACATCCTGAAATATTTTTTGAGAATCATTAATAAATAAATATAATCTTGTTATACGTTAATATGAGGAGAATCTGAACATGTTTTTTTTGGGTTTTCAATAATAGACCAATTGAGCCCACTATTATCTTTGCATATTTTTATTAAATATTATTTAGTTTTGTTGCCTGGTCCCATTCAAGATATATATCCTTCTAGGGTAGTTGATGTAGAAGTATTCTGAGGCTATAACATTTTCAGGGGGTTCACCCATGGAGTACCCCTTCTCTGAGTTCTTATCGACAAGTTAGTGCCAGAAAGGTAGACCAAAATAACTCAAAAAACCCTTTTAATTTACCCAACCATGTTTAGAATCAATATAATAAATTATCAAAAAAATATTAGGTTGTTTCCATGTAAACAAACACATACTGGTAGGGTCATGTAATAACCTTTGTTATATGAATTTAAAGCATATTTTATTGTAATGAACCAGCAATCCATTGAAAATCATAATTTAGATACTCCATGGTGACTCATAATAATGAAAAATTAAATGGAGATGAAAATATCAAACAATAAAGAAATTTTATATTTAGAGGAGAATAATAGTGATATTTTGTGCATTTTTTATGTTTGTATTCAAGGATTAAAAAACAAGAGTGAAAAAATATTAAATTATCATTTCACTATTTCATGTCATTTTTAGTGGAATAATGATTTATGGATTTAATTACCTCGCCCCCACCCCAATAAAAAACATTTCTTCTTCGTCTCATGGACCCATCTTCTATTGGTCCCTCTATGAAACAAATATAACATGGGAATTTATAAAATTATTAAACAAATACCCACATAAGTATAATTTTTAACTTGGGTCACTATTGTACACATATATAACATGTATGCATCCAAAAGACATAAGAAAAAAACACATATGTTGGGCACCCACAATAACAACCTATTTTTTAGCACTTTATTCCATGTTTAACCACTTAAGAACTACAAAAAATTCAAAATATAAATTACAATACTACACTAAAAAATAATTAATTATTAGAACAACATATAAATTCTTCTTATACCTATAAAGTATGCTTAATGATGAAGTGAAATGAAAAAATTATGAACAATGATATTTCCTATAAAATCCCCTAAAATACAACACCAGATATAATATTAAAAATCATTCATAAATCAAAAACATGATAAATTTATATAATTGTAATAAGTCATGTGAAACAAAAAATAAAAGAAAATATATAAAAATATGATATTGTTCTGTCTCAGCACAAATTTCTAATCTAAATTAAATCAAATATCAAACATTTATATCTAATGATATTTTTAATCCTGTATATATGATCAATAAATTTCCTAGAATCATTTAATATAATAATAAATGTAAAAAATGTGTATTTGACATCGTTGAAAAAATATAAAACAAAACATTTGCACAATTCCTTGTATACTCAAGTCAATGATGGGTCATATGTATGGAATAGAAATTTGAAATTATTATTAATTACACATAAAAATTAAGCCTCAAAATAAAATATTTACAATAATATAAACTTGAAATATCAAATCATGGTTTTCATAAATATGTAAATTGAGTAAACAAATTTGACTTACATGGTAACCTTTCCTTTTAAAATTCAATTTCCATTAGAGATAATATGATTCAAATTTTTTTTCAAAAATGAAAAAAATAAATACACACTCATAAATAATATAATTTATGATATTATATTGGAATAAATTTTTTATTGATGGATCAATGTGTTATATAATAATAAAAATATTGAAATGTATTAATAAATTTGTAAAACCAACTATGTTAAAATTACATTCACTAAGGAAAACATTTATAGCTATGAAATCAAGTATTATGAAGAATATTATAATTTTTTGTGTTAGAAAGATTATATAAATACACATGGTAGGATGACTAAAATTATAAACAATTTGAACCTAATGATATATTGTCAGACTGAGAACAATTTCTTCTTACATTGGAATGTGTATCCAGTTTCAATCTAGGTTTTTATTCCCACATTTTAGAGTTTACATATATCAACAGTGAGAAAATTATCCTTCTTTGGACCAAAAATAACCTAGTTCGTTATGGTGTAATTTTGAATAATGAAAGTAAACATTTGATACAATTTATAACACAATGACAACTTATTTCCTAAAAAATGAATTATTATTTGAAAACCAACAATATTGACAGTAATCATATATATTTATAAGAAAAAAATCATTTAGTTATTAAAAAATTGAATAATATATAAACAATTATGTTACCATATATAAAATAAAATATTTTCTCTACTACAAGAAATTGAATACTTGCAGAAACCTATAGTTGATGAAGAACTATACAAATAAAGACCAATGTAAACAATTATTTCATAAAATAAATTTATTAGCAATAATAAATTGAATGAAAACTGATAATAAGTGATGACCAAAAGAAAAATGGCATTCATTCCATCAATACAATGTTCATCCATTAGACACACAATGTTTATATGATATATTAATTATATACTGAGGAAAAAAAATAAAAATGTTAATTAAAAAACAAAATAAGTAAAATTTTATTTCCACAAAAAATTGTTAATAAGTCAGAGGGAAATATAAATTACCTAATAGTGAAAAAATAATAGATATAATATAAATTATTATTCCTTGAAATTAAAAAAATATAAAAATTATCAGTGTTATAGAAATAATAATAATTATATGTCATGTAAAAAAACAAAAATACACACCAAAATAGAATGAATAAGAATAGAAACACATGATGTAGTGGATCTATATATCATATATGAATATTAAACATGTATAATTGCATCAATTTGAAACCCAAAATATGTAGAAGATTAAAAATCCCAAGGAGATTTATTTCCATGATAACTCTCCAAATTAGTGGGGAGTAGAAAACTCTCAAACTATGGATTAATAGTGGGTGCTTCTGTATGAGGGAAGGGATGATTGTGGTTGATGGGTAGGGATTTCATGGATGGATACAGTTGAGATAAGGTACCATAGAAAGAGGGTTCACTTGGGGAGGCCTAATTAAAATGTTTTAGATGATTGAGATCAAAAGTGGGGATGATATCTTCGAAAACGTGGGATTGAAATGTCCAATGAGTGGTTTCACAGAAGGATGAATACATAGAATTGGGAGGGGGTTCTCATAATGAATTCAACGGGGGACTCTAGATAATAATAGGGTGGGTTGTTCACATGATGATTCTAGAGGGGTCATCGACCAAGAATAAGGAGGGTATTCATGTGAGGAGGTCTATGAGTAATGTTCATGGGGAACAATAAGATAGGACTAGAGTTTGTGGTTTATGGGTAACATGTTTGGGTTTGGGGTAAGGGTGGGAAAATGTGCAGTGTTTATATGGGGTGTTCAATTAAAGGTATTGTTTTCATATATTTATATATAATGAAAAAAATAATCAATTTATATAAAATTTACATATAAAAATATATTATCTATGTTTTACGTTTATAAATATAATTAATAAATATTTATAAGTTTTGGATATTTAAATTAATCCTATATTTTTATTATTAGAATGATATGTTTGTGATGGGTAATGTATATATATATATATATATTTCCTCTCCCTCTCTGGGTGTGTGTGTGTATATTAAATTTTTGATAAAATTTTTGTTATTCTTGAATAATATATTTCAACAAATTTTTATAATGGTAAAATATTTTTTGTTAATAATAATTTATAACAGTATATTAATTTATCAATAAATCAATTATTTGTATTTCTTTTATAATCCAATAAATTTAAATGTTATTAAAGGATTTGTTAGCATTAGACTATTAATGTAAAATCATTTGATTATGGGTAAACACCATTGTTGGTTCCAATAGTTAATATGAATAGAAATTATTATTTTTTGGAATTAATCATTTTTATGAACTTATATAAAATCATTCAGAAATTTATTTTTGGTAATGTTCAATTTTTTTGAAGTGTATTTTGAATTATAATAACTTCATTTTTCTTGTATATTTTGGTTTGGTAGTTTGGGACCTTACACCTGATTATTAATCAATCATCTTCAGAATCTTAATCCTAATATATTTATATATAATATAAATTCATTATATACATATTTAGATTAATCCATAAAATTTATATTTATAAAAATTAATTAAATCAATCATGGAGATGGTTTCCCATATATATGTATGAACATCGTTTTAATATTTTGATGAATGGAATTAACAAAATTAGTAAACATTAATTTCACCTTATATAATAAATTATATATCATAGATATCATATATATTCGTTATATATATCTTTATTACTATCCAATTAAAAATAAAATGAAAAACATATCACATCATTTAATGGAGGTGAAAGTCCAAACGTACACATGAGAAACATTATTGTTATCTAATTGATTGGAATATGAGAAGTTATATGTAATATTGTAATAAATGAAGTAAAATTAATTAATAAATATCATAAAAATATGTTGAATCCATTATTTTATCCATCCCTTAGAGGTGGTGATAAAAGAATTTATTATTTTAGTTTGTGAGGTGATAGTTTCCCGTACACATGGTTAATAATTTTGTTTCCCATTTTATGGAAGAGGAGATGGATGTAGGTTTTTCCATTGACATAATAAAATCTTATTATATAAGATACACTGATGTTATTATATCTTCATGGTTGAATAATTCTTGAATGATGTGGAAGATGATATATAATTAAAATGATCGGTTAATAATGAAACCATTTCTTCATATATCTTTTTTAGGTTTTACACTAAAACATTCTTATAAGTGGTTCCTAATCATACCAAGGCATACTGTATGTGATTTTCATGAAACATTTCACTCATTAATAACTAAATCTATTTGTCCACATGACCTCAAGCATGCCTCACTTTATTCCAGAGGCTATCGACTAGTAGTTATGGTCCATGATAAAATAGTGGGGATACTATACCATCATGATCAGTGTGTTTCAGATTGGTATAATCATATTAAACTGGATCCAATAACTATAAATGACTAATTCATCCTAATATATTATATCATTGGACATAAAACTATATCCCAGGAATATAAATGTCCAAGGAATTGCAATAAGGTAATTAAACTGGATCCAATAACTATAAATGTCTAATTCATCCTAATATATTATATCATTGGACTTAAAAATGTCCCTGACATCCATGTAGTCCATATCCATGGAGTATAAATGTCCATGAAATCTAGGAGGTTAATTTTTTCTATACAATGAACCCTTTATCCTCATAATATCTAGTTAATTCTCCATTTTTGAAATGATTCATTAAATAACTTAACTAATTCCTACATAATCATACAAAATATGTGGGATTAACCATTTCATACTCTTCATATATAAATTAGAGGGTTCTATAAGGTGGTTACAACCCTTAAATATTCACATTTTTACCATATTAAATTCACATAAAGAGGAGCATACTCAACTCACCCAATGGTCACATATTTATAGTGAAAGGGAATAATCTTCACAATGGGCAATTAATATAACGACCCATACTTTACATACGTTGTTAATACTTCAAAATTGAAGCACACTTATTACAACATATGACAAAACCACAAAGGACCGTATAGGTATAGTGTCTTTAGAAACTGGGAAACATAAACAACTGGTTCATAAATCTTCTACAGTGTCTCCCATTTATTTCATCATATCTAGGGTCCGTTTTAGGACATTCTACTTGATATCCATCTTCCTGACCTGGGGAAAAGAAAACATAAAAGGGTGAGCTCAAATGCTCAGCAAGGGCAAATAAAGGAAATAAAAATCATATCATATCTTTTTGAAAATCATAACCTGCAAAAGAGATCATAATATCTTAACATGGAATAAATCATAGAAGTGAAAATGAGATCCCCATAATCATAACATGAAACATGAAACATTGTGGCATGCACACATAATCATGGAAAATCATTTCTTGTTAGTCATGACTCATTTTCCAAGACTATCTTAGTGGACAAAGTCCCTTTCTGAACCGAGTCACCCTCGTTCCAGTCCTGTTTCACTGAACCGGTATAACCTACCGTTCCATCCATGTCTATCTCATGAGATATAAAATCTTTACCCAATGAATTGGAGGGAGATATAGGTCCCACCCATCTTATAATGAATCCTTTCTTATGTGTGCCACATATTCATAAATCATACATCATCGCATAACACATGTAACAAAAATGGGATTCTTGAAACATCATGACATCATAAAACAAATCATATAAGGTAAATGACATCATAAAAATAATTCCCTCACAACATAATCAAATCAATGTAATAATAGGGATAAAAACAAAACCCTATATTATCTTAGATGGAAAATAATTTTGATAAAACATTTGAACTCCATTCTTGAGGAAAATATCCTTTCTACTTCAAAAACACTTTTCTTTTCTTGACATGTCATACAATTATAAACTAAACGAAGTTGATTAAAAATAAACTTGAAAAATTATAAAGGAATCTTCTTGGAAATAATGTTTTAAAAATCCATTCATGCCGTATAATTTAAAAAAACATTCTTCTCGTACTTTTGTCGAAAAAGTCAAAAAGTACCTCGTACGAAAAATGACAAAAGATTCCTTTCAGACATATTACTAAAAACTCACCGAAGGGTAAAAATGGATTTAAACAATTGTAGGTGGATGGAAATAATATTACATATTGATGAAACATGGATGTGGATGATAAAATATACCCCAGTAAATACTTACGAATAAACAATCTCGGATAAAAATGAGATTGTGATATTTCCCTTACCTTAGGTCTGATTTGCTTTGTATGTGTCCGAAGCTCTTGTATAATGGTTTAAATAATGTTATTGACTTATTCCAGAATCATACATATTGATATGATATCATATATGGTCATATTCTTAGCTTCTTGTTAGTAATATTTCATTGTTACTTGTTACTCGGGTCTTTGTTGCCTTTTTTTCTTATGCGTGTTTTGCCGAATAAATTCTTATTCTTCATTTAAGGTTATAGATACCTTATATCCAGAATGGTATTAGTGTAACATATATCATATTTATTCATTCAATTCATTTATATAATTACTATGTAATGATGATCATGTAGAACGAGTCGCATAACATCGTGGAGACGGTATTCTGTACGTACGCACGAGTGATGATATCGTTCCTATGATCATGGAATTGTATTGGAGTATATGTATATTATTTCAGTATCAATATTACTTTATAATAATCATAAATAGTTACTCATTACACCATTATACCCATCCTTGTAAGGTGATGGTGGAAAATAGATTAAACCACAGCGTGGAGACGGTATTCCGTACGTACGCACGCGCAGTGATTTAATTTTTCCATAGGATGGATAGAAGGTGAATTAGGGTTGTTTCATATTTATAATAACATATCAGTATGTAATTAATACTGATGTTATTACTTTATCAAGAAACAACTAAAGAAGAAGAAGTTGAAGAAGAAAGAAATTGAAAAGATCGGTAATGGATATTACCTCTTCTTTGGAACGCTTCTTTGAATCCTCCACTTAGGGAACTAAGATTGGTCTTTGAAGAAGACCAGGACCTCTAGGATTATTCTATGGAAGTGTAGAGGAGCGAATGGAAGGGGTTGTCCGAGCTTGAGTGCTCAAATTGGTGTTAGTAGGAGGGGGAGGAGGTGCCCTTTTATAAGGGAGGAGAGGGGCACCTTAGGAAAATCTCAAAATATTATTTTATATTAAAGTCAAAATAGGTTTATAATGGTTACAAAAGGTCTTATTTTGAAGCTAAAGTGGGGATGGGTCGAAATCCTATCAACCAATAAGATTTAGACAAGTTTATGTTATTATTTTAACCTTATCAATTAGATTTAACTCTAAGTTAAATAATTTAACTTTTACCGTGTCTTTTTGTTTTCTTACACTATATGGTTTATACACTTACTATAACATGCCAAACGAACCCCAAATTGTTTATTATTAATATATATATCCTTATATAAGTCATTTGGCCGAACCTTAGATTTTTAAAAATAAAATAACAATTAATAATATAATATTTGATTTAAAAACTATTTTGTGTCAATTTTGACACTATTTGATATATGATTTTTGTGAAAGTCATAACAGAATTATATGTTCGAAACAAGTTGATTAAATCAACACTAATATATCATAGTAACCTATAAAATTAGTGGAATTCATAAAAAGTCTCAAATTACATTTATTTTGGTGTTTATAACATCAATTATGTAAATATTTCAGTAATAAGATAATTACTTCATCATCATTGTGTCAAAAATTAATTAAATTATTTAATGTCTAAAAAATATAAATAAAATACCATCATGTAGGAAATCTTTTTATCTTTCTAATGAATATTTATAGTCGAATTTATCTTATGCATAACCCCATATTAAAAAATGATTTACTTATTAATCGTTGATTTGAACTATTTTAACCCTTCTTTAAATAAATTAATAATAAATGTCCTAATCTAATCCAAGTGGACCTAAATGGTTATCTTTTATTCCTAAGTTTGTTTTTGGTCGAATTACACTTGTCCAATAGAATTAGGACATGTGTTAAGGTAATAATAATATCATTTTTACCCTTAATTACCCTATTTACTTTTAACCGTGGTAAAAAAAGTAAAAAGTTACTATTCACCAAAAAATTATTTTCATCTCATTGAACCACATTTTAGTCCTTGATATTAACCGTGTCTCTATGATTTTCGAAATTCCATTCACAGAAGCGGTAAAATTAAGTTTTATGCAAAATTCAGTTTTTAACCTACCACTTAGTGGTTTCACTATTCATCAAAAATTGAAAGTTTTCAGAAAAATACCAAAATTTCACCCTAGGCTAATTTCGATATTCCGAATCCAAAAATGATGTCCATTTTGAAAAATAAAATTTATAAAATTTTAAAAAGTGGTTTTTAATATTCATAACGGCTAGTTTTATTTTAATAGCATATCGTTGCTTAGTGAAACTCGGTATTGCGTACGACGCAATCTAATGAGGAAGGTCACGATTTCGTGTAAAGCAAGCGAAGCAAGTGTTGTGTAGAAAAAGATTCCTTTGATGATTTATATAACATAAAAGTCTCGGGTGTTACATTCTACCCCCCTTAAAAAGAATTTCGCCCTCGAAATTCGTCACTTTGTAACAAACAGATGAGGATACTTCTCCCTCATCATATCCTCAAGCTCCCATGTAGCTTCTTCAAGTTGGTGGTTCCTCCATAAAACATTCACCAATCGAGTGGTCTTGTTTCGTAGGACTTTTTCGCTACGATCCAGAATCTCTATCGGTTGTTCTTCATAAGAAAGATCTTGCTCCAACGGTACATCTTCTGAGCTGAGTTCATGTGAAGGATCAGGTATGTACTTTCTCAGGAGAGATACATGGAACACATCATGAACTTGAGAGAGATTCGGTGGAAGCGCCATTCGGTAAGCTACCTTTCCAACACGATCCAGTATTTCGAAAGGACCGATATATCTAGGGCTCAACTTCCCCTTCTTTCCAAATCTCATAACCCTATTCTAGGGAGATATTCTTAAGAACACATTATCACCCACTTCAAACTCTAGGTCTTTTCTTCGGTTTTCGGCATAACTTTTCTGTCGACTCTGAGTAGCTCTTATGTGTTGTTGAATAGATCTGACCTTTTCTGCCATTTCATCAACGAGATCAGGTCCTAATAGCTTTCTTTCCCCAACTTCATCCCAGCAAGTTGGAGTCCTGCATTTCTTTCCATAGAGAGCTTCATAAGGAGCCATCTAAATACTGGAGTGAAAGCTATTATTATAAGAAAATTCCACCAAAGGTAGGTGTTGATCCCAACCTCCTTTGAAATCCATAGAGCAAGCTCTCAACATATCTTCTAGGGTTTGAATTGTTCTGTCAGACTGACCGTCGGTCTGAGGATGATAAGCAGCGCTGAAACTCAACTCTGTATCCAGGGTATGCTGAAGACTTCGCCAGAACTTTGAGGTAAATCTCGGATCCCGATCAGATATAATATAAAGTGGTACTCCATTCAATCTTACCACTTCCTTTACATATATCCTGGAAAGCTGATCTAGAGAGAAATCCTCTCTAATAGAAATGAAGTGTGCAGACTTTGTAAGACGATCAACTATGACCCAGATAGCATTATTGCCTTTGGATGTTTTAGGAAATCCTGTGACAAAGTCCATAGTGATGTTTTCCCATTTCCATTCGGGTATGGGTAATGGTTGTAACATCCCCTTAGACTTCTGTCTCTTAGCTTTAACTTGTTGACAAACCAAGCATCGAGAGACATATTCAGCAACATCTCTTTTCATGCCATCCCACCAGAAGTACTCTTTTAGGTCCCTATACATCTTCGTGCTTCCAGGATGAATAGAGAATGAAGAACTATGAGCCTCATCCAGCAGCTCCTTCTTTAATTCGGGGATGGGAGGAACACAAACCCGATTCCTGAACTTTATTATCACATCACAATCAAGGTTGAATTCAGGAACATTTCTCACCTTCTTTTGTAACTCGACATCTTCTTTCTGTGCCTCTATAATCTTCACATGTATAGATGGTTGAACATTCATTTGAGAAAGATAAGATTTTTCCCCTTCCATTATAATTCCAAGATCCATCCTTTGTAAATCCATAAATATTGGATCTTTTGTGATCCTCATCATGGATAAACTAGCATGGTCTTGTCGACTTAATGCATCTGCCACCTTGTTTGCTTTCCCAGGGTGGTAATGGATTGAGCAGTCATAATCCTTAATCAGCTCCAACCATCTTCTTTGACGCATATTCAGCACCTTTTTTGTGAAAATATACTTTAAACTTTTATGATCAGTATAAATATCACACATTTCACCATAAAGGTAATGCCTCCAAATCATTAATGCAAAGATTACCGCAGCCAACTCCAAATCATGTGTTGGGTAATTTTGCTCATGGATTTTCAACTGTCGTGAGGCATAAGCTATCACCATATCATTTTTCATAAGAACACACCCCAATACCTTCTTGGATGCATCACTGTAGATCACAAACCATTCTCCACTACAAGGCAGTGTGAGAACAGGTGCACTGGATAACCTTCTTTTCAACTCCTTGAAATTCTCTTCACATTCCTCTATCCAAACAAACTTAACTCCTTTCCGAGTCAACTTGGTGAGTGGGTTAGATAATCGTGAAAAATCTTTTACAAAATGTCGATAATATCCAGCCAAACCAAGAAAACTTCGGATCTGAGTTACTGTTATTGGTCTCGACCATCATTCGATAACCTCTGTTTTTGCTGGATCCACAGATATCCCCTCTTTTGAGATTATGTGACCCAAAAATGCAACTTTTTGAAGCCAAAATTCACACTTGGTAAATTTGGCATAAAGCTTCTCCTTTCTCAGGGTCTTCAATATAATTCTCAAGTGATCTTCATGCTCTTCCTTTCTCTTTGAATAGAAAATAATATCGTCTATAAAGACTACCACAAATTGATCAAGATAGTCTCTAAAGACTCTATTCATTAGATCCATGATGATAGCAGGGGCATTAGTAAGACCAAATGGCATCACTATAAATTCATAGTGTACATACCTTGTACGGAAAGTCGTCTTTGGTATATCCTCCCTTTTGACCCTTAATTGATGATACCCTGAACGAAGATCAATCTTGGAAAAGTATTGAGCTCCGCGTAGTTGGTCAAATAAGTCATCAATGCGTGGGAGAGGATATTTGTTCTTGATAGTGATCTTTTTAAGTTCTCGATTATCAATGCAGAGTCTCATTGATCCAACTTTCTTCTTAACAAATAGAACAGGTGCTCCCCAAGGTGACGCACTAGGGCGTATGAATACCTTATCAAGATTCTCCTGGAGTTGCTTCTTCAATTCCTACAACTCAATTGGGGCCATTCTATAAGGTGTCTTTGAAATAGGCAAAGCACCCGGTACGAGTTCTATTGAAAACTCAACTTCACGATTTGGTGGAAGACCTGGTAATTCCTCCGGAAAGACATCATCAAACTCCCGTACGATGGTCATATTCTTAATCGCGAGTTTCTCACCAACCATTTGAGATAAATAACCTTCATTTAGTGGAATCAATACCCATAAAATGGAAGAAATTTCCACTGGAAGGTTATGTTCATCCTTGCATTGATAGATGATCATAGATTGATCTGGAATATGAAATGTGACTTCCCTTCTTTGGCAATTGATATGAGCTCCGTATAAAGAAAGCCAATCCATGACAAGAATCACATCAAATTCCACTACAGGAAGGATCACAAGATTTGCAGGAAGCACTATCCCACAAACTTCGATCAGAGAAGAATTATAAACTTTTGATGCGATTGATGTGCCATTAGGTGTTGTCACAGATAACTCAACATCTAATTGTTGAGGTAATACGGTGATACCCTTAGAAAATTCTTCAGAAATAAAAGAGTGGGTGGATCCAGAATCAAATAAAACATTTGCTACTTTAGAGTGGATGGTAAGTGTACCTTTCACCACATCGTTATCGTACTCCACATCGCTGATAGAAATTGCATGTGACTTTACTTTGTCTTTAGCCTTAAGAGTTTGTTGATGTCGACCATCATCATCAACCCTTGGATTTGGGCATTGATTGGAATGATGCCCCATCTCCTTGCACTTGAAACATTGAAGTGTAGTAGGTTCATTCTGTGCATCCCTTCCTTTGTTTGCATCATTAGACATCTTCTTCCCATCATCGCGGCATTCAAATGCCCGATGACCTTCCTTTCCACATTTGAAACATTTACTTGTCCCTTTAAGACAACTCCCTCCATGTTTCTTTCCACACTTTGAGCATAAGGGAAAGCTCATCTTCTTTTCAGTGTGCTCTTTACATTTTCCTTTAAATTCCATTTTCCTCTTCTTATCAAACCCATATGACTGATGGGTTACTCC
Source organism: Viscum album (assembly GCA_963277665.1). Classification (NCBI taxonomy): domain Eukaryota; kingdom Viridiplantae; phylum Streptophyta; class Magnoliopsida; order Santalales; family Viscaceae; genus Viscum; species Viscum album. The sequence continues at coordinate 1,926,414,690 of OY728125.1, forward strand.
AATCTCCATCTCGACTTTGAGAGCACATCGAACGATTTCCTCATAGCTAATGAAGTCCCTTATGGCTAACTCCCTTCGAAGACTTGGTTTTAAGCCACTAAAGATTCGATCGATCTTACTCTCAGGTTGGATAATAATACCAGAAGCGTACCTTGCAAGACTTGTAAAATTTTCTTCATAGGTACCAACAGATTCATCATCTCTTTGCTTCAGATCAAGAAACTCTTTCTCCATCTTTGTTCGGAGAATACGATGGAAGTACTTATTAAAAAATAAGTTCTTGAACTCGTCCCATTCCATGGACTCAATTTCATCCCTTTGCCTCGTATTCTTAATAAGATTCCACCATTGATCAACATCTACTTCCAAACGATACACTGCTAGGATGACTTTATCATGTTCAGAACATTGAAGAACTGAAAATATCTTTTCAGTAGTACTAATCTGTTGTTCAGCAACTAATGGATCAGTAGACCCACTGAAAGAAGGTGGACGCTGCCTCATGAAGGATTCAACAGAATGTTGCTCCTTCCTTTTCTCGTTTGGAAGTCCTGTATGATTCATAGCTTGAGAAAGTTGTGTGAGCATGGCTACAAGATTTTGCCTTCCAGCTCCCATATCGTTTGGTTGCTCAGGTTGACAATCATTTCATTGCCCATCGCATTCCTCATTAACACGGTTCCTTCGGGTTCCAGCCATTGACTAAAACCAAAAAGAATAGTGTGAGCAACACTAATTATAATAGGAAAACCACATAATTCAAGAATAAAATTTCACACTTAAGGTCTTATCCTGGGTTATTCATGGATATTTCTAAAACACTAATATTGTTCTCTATGCTTAGACTTATCCTTAGGGTTCTTACTAAGGCTTTCACATCCTAGTTTCCAAAGGTTGACTGTACCTTTCCTCTGATACCAACTATAACGACCCATACATTACATACATTGTTAATACTTCAAAATTGAAGCACACTTATTACAACATATGACAAATCCACAAAGGACCGTATAGGTATAGTGTCTTTAGAAACTAGGAAACATAAACAACTGGTTCATAAATCTTCTACAGTGTCTCCCATTTATTTCATCATATCTAGGGTCCGTTTTAGGACATTCTACTTAATATCCATCTTCCTGACCTGGGGAAAAGAAAACATAAAAGGGTGAGCTCAAATGCTCAGCAAAAGAAAATAAAGGAAATAAACATCATATCATATCTTTTTGAAAATCATAACCTGCAAAAGAGATCATAATATCTTAACATGAAATAAATCATAGAAGTGAAAATGAGATCCCCATAATCATAACATGAAACTTGGAACTTTGTGGCATGCACACATAATCATGGAAAATCATTTCTTGTTAGTCATGACTCATTTTCCAAGACTATCTTAGTGGACAAAGTCCCTTTCTGAACCGAGTCACCCTCGTTCCAGTCCTGTTTCACTGAACCGGTATAACCTACCGTTCCAGCCATGTCTATCTCATGAGATATAAAATCTTTACCCAATGCATTGGAGGGAGATATAGGTCCCAACCATCTTATAATGAATCCTTTCTTATGTGTGCCACATATTCATAAATCATACATCATCGCATAACACATGTAACAAAAATGGGATTCTTGAAACATAATGACATCATAAAACAAATCATATAAGGTAAATGACATCATAAAAATAATTCCCTCACAACATAATCAAATCAATGTAATAATAGGGATAAAAAACCCTATATTATCTTAGATGTAAAATAATTTTGATAAAACATTTGAACTCTATTCTTGAGGAAAATATCCTTTCTACTTCAAAAACAATTTTCTTTTCTTGACATGTCATACAATTATAAACTAAACAAAGTTAATTAAAAATAAACTTGAAAACTTATAAATGAATCTTCTTGGAAATAATGTTTTAAAAATCCATTCATGCCGTATAATTTAAAAAAACATTCTTCTCGTACTTTTGTCAAAAAAGTCAAAAAAGTACCTCGTACAAAAAATGACAAAAGATTCATTTCATACATATTACTAAAAACTCACCGAAGGGTAAAAATGGATTTAAACAATTTTAGGTGGATGGAAATAATATTACATATTGATGAAACATGGATGTGGATGATAAAATACACCCCAGCAAATACTTACGAATAAACAATCTCAGATAAAAATGTGATTGTGATATTTCCCTTACCTTAGGTCTAATTTGCTTTGTATGTGTCCGAAGCTCCTGTATAATGGTTTAAATAATGTTATTGACTTATTCCAGAATCATACATATTGATATGATATCATATATGGTCATATTCTTAGCTTCTTGTTAGTAATATTTCATTGTTACTTGTTACTCGGGTCTTTATTGCCTTTTTTCTTATGCGTGTTTTGCCGAATAAATTCTTATTCTTCTTTTAAGGTTATAGATACCTTATATCCATAATGGTATTAGTGTAACTTATATCATATTTATTCATTCAATTCAATTATATAATTACTATGTAATGATGATCATGTAGAACGAGTCGCATCACATCGTGGAGACGGTATTCCGTACGTACGCACGAGTGATGATATCGTTCCTAAGATCATGGAATTGTATTGGAGTATATGTATATTATTTTAGTATCAATATTACTTTATAATAATCATAAATAGTTACTCATTACACCATTATACCCATCCTTGTAAGGTGATGGTGGAAAATATATTATACCACAGCGTGGAGACGGTATTCCGTACGTACGCACGCGCGGTGATTTCATTTTTCCGTAGGATGGATAGAAGGTGAATTAGGGTTGTTTCATATTTATAATAACATATCAGAATGTAAGTAATACTGATGTTATTAATTTATCATGAAACAACTAAATAAGAAGAAGTTGAAGAAGAAAGAATTTGAAAAGATCGGTAATGGATATTACCTCTTCTTTGGAACGCTTCTTCGAATCCTCCACTTAGGGAACTAAGATTGGTCTTTGAAGAAGACCAGGACCTCTAGGATTATTCTAGGGAAGTGGATAGGAGTGAATGGAAGGGGTAGGCCGAGCTTGAGTGCTCAAATTGGTGTGAGGAGGAGGGGGAGGAGGTGCCCTTTTATAAGGGAGGAGAGGGGCACCTTAGGAATATCTCAAAATATTATTTTATATTAAAGTCAAAATCTGTTTATAATGGTTCCAAAGGGTCTTATTTCGAAGCTAAAGTTGGGATGGGTCTAAATCCTATCTACCAATAGGATTTAGACAAGTTTAGGTTATTATTTTAACCTTATCAATTAGATTTAACTCTAAGTTAAATAATTTAACTTTTACCGTGTCTTTTTGTTTTCTTAAACTATATGGTTAATACACTTACTATAACATTCCAAACGAACCCCAAATTGTTTATTATTAATATATATATCCTTATCTAAGTCATTTGGAAGAACCATAGATTTTTAGGAATAAAATAACAATTAATAATATAATATTTGATTTAAAAACTATTTTGTGTCAATTTTGACACTATTTTATATATGATTTTTGTGAAAGTCATAATAGAATTATATGTTCAAACCAAGTTGATTAAATCAACACTAATATATCATAGTAACCTAGAAAATTAGTGGAATTCATAAAAAGTCTCAAATTACATTTATTTTGGTGTTTATAACATCAATTATATCAATATTTCATTAATAAGATAATTACTGCATCATCATTGTGTCATAAATAAATTAAATTATTTAATGTCTAAAAATTATAAATAAAATTCCATCATGTAGGAAATATTTTTATCTTTCTAATTGATATTTATAGTTTAATTTATCTTATGTATAACCCCATATTAAAAAATGATTTACTTATTAAACTTTGATTTTAACTATTTTCACCCTTCTTTAAATAAATTAATAATAAATGTCCTAATCTAATCCAAGTGGACCTAAATGGTCATATTTTATTCCTAAGTTTGTTTTTGGTCGAATTAAACTTGTAAAATAGAATTAGGACATGTGTTAGGGTAATAATAATATCATTTTTACCCTTAATTACCCTATTTACTTTTAACCGTGGTAAAAAAAAGTAAAAAGTTACTATTCACCAAAAAATTATTTTCATCTCATTGAACCGCATTTTAGTCCTTGATATTAACCGTGTCTCTCGGATTTTCGAAATTCCATTCATAGAAGCGGTAAAATTATGTTTTATGCAAAATTCAGTTTTTAACCTACCACTTAGTGGTTTCACTATTCATCAAAAATTGAAAGTTTTCAGAAAAATACCAAAATTTCACCCTAGGCTAATTTCGATATTCCGAATCCAAAAATGAAGTCCATTTTGAAAAATAAAATTTATAAAATTTTAAAAAGTGGTTTTTACTATTCATAACGGCTAGTTTTATTTTAATAGCATATCGTTGTTTAGTGAAACTTGGTATTGCGTACGACGCAAGCTAACGAGGAAGGTCACGATTTCGTGTAAAGCAAGCCAAGCAAGTGTTGTGTCGAAAAAGATTCCTTTGATGATTTATATAACATAAAAGTATCGGGTGTTACAATTAAGGTTATGTTAAGAAACATAAAACCTTATACAATGGTTACACAAAATGTATTAACCCTTAATTCATTAATTAACTGAACAACTTATTAAATTATGAAGCATCACCTTACTAGTCTACTATGCAGCATAATGACAACAATCCATAAACAACTATAATCATAAGGAAAAGTTCGAGAAATTCTTCCTTAATATTATAGATAAGTACTCATCTAGTATCATCCTTCCATTTTTTTGATTAGAATAAAATAGATGAATATAAGAATTCCAAAAAATAGGGCATAAGATCCTACACCAAAACAGTGATAGTGATAGAAAGGTATACAAAAATAAGATACTACCAACTGATGGACTCATCGATAGTTGTCCAATGACATTAATATATCTTAATTCTTATGTCAAATAAGGAAATGAGATGAAATCCTTGGTTGATGGAATATGGAGTAATCATGGGAGGAGAGTAAAACCCCTTATAAGCAATAAATAAGTGATAAATTGGGTATGATAATAAAATAAAAGCTGGAAGAATAGTTTTTTACCCATAAAAATTTACAAGGAAATATATGGTTGCATGGTTGGAAAAATTGTGTGCTAACTATGTTCCCATCTCTACCCCAATACACCATTTACATGATTATGCTGAACGATTATACAAGTTGTGTAATGATTGTGCATTTTTTATCCATTACAAAACTAGCATTACATTCATGATCATGAAGATTGGGTCACACAGTTAGTGAAAATTTTTCACCCTATTTTGTGAATGGAGGAATCCACAGAGATTAATCTTACCATGTGGATTGGGTTGTATGGTCTCTACTAACTCTTTTTCCCTTCTTCCTTCTCCAGAAATCATGTTCTGGGATCCATACAAACCCTACAAACCCTTGTTTTTTCTGTTCCCCCACTAGGCACATCTATAAGGATAAAACTGAATATAATTAATAGAAATAAAATGGTTCATTTTCCTCATGAAAATTTTTGGTTCTTACAATATTTATCCATAAAAAATTTCAAAAAATTCCCTTCCAGGGTGGTCAATAATTGTATGAGAATAACTCCAGCCACTGCACACAAACATTGACCTCCCACACCCATTTATCATACTATAAAAGGATATACTTCCATAGTCATCTTACCATATTAATTGAAAGGCCATGTAAAACCATTATTCCATGATCATCAATAAGGATAGATTCTATCCAAAGGATGCATCTACCTCAAATTCAACCACCTCATGATGGGGAAATTTTATGGATCAAAATGATATCAGTGAATATGAGATACGTGGAAGATGTTGTACATGGCCTAATACAATTGAGATGACTGCAAAAAATAGGCTACCGACCTAAATCTCTCTAAAATCTCAATGGTCCCAGCATAATGAGGATATATTTTCACTTTTCCTAAATCCATCTATTCCCCATTATATTTGAAACTTGTAAGAAAACCTGAATCACTACCTGAAGTTCTAATGATCAAAAGTGATGATCGGTGTATGAATATTGTTGAGATAGATATATAGGAATCCACATACTAATAATTTCATATATATCTAAAATATCATAAATAATAAGATAACCTTGTTTTCCTACCTATTCGGCCTCTAACATGAGCCTGGGTGAACAGTATGACCTAATGTATTTAGCCTCATAAGGATCCATATGTATGGTCACCTATAACCTATTATTATAAGATAACTATTTTTGAGATAAGTGTTTGTTCCATTAACCTCCAAACTCAAGAATGCATGATCAGATCATGTATCATAAAATTGGTATTGTACACTCAGATTGACCATCTATTATTTGGTGATAGGATATAATAAGAAGTACATATAAACCCAGTTCCTTCTATAACCCCTGTGAGAACCATGAAAATAATCAATTGTCTCTATCTAATACGATATAATGTGGATCCCTATAGGGGCATATAAAATCATGAATACTGAACTTATATATTTAATCCATGGAAAGGGCCTCCTGAATAGACAATAAAATGGATAAGTATTTCAATATTTATATGATCACCCATAAGAAATCCTTTCTCCAAGGTGATCGTGGAAACCCCATCATGAATTCCATGGTGATGGAATACCATTTCATGTAAAAAATACACAAAATATAAAATGGAAAAACAATTCATTGGTGATCTACATCAAGCTCCTGATAGGTGCATGACCAAGTAACAAAACCAAATATATCTCTTATCATCCCTGATCATCATTAGTGGTTGTATATGTAATGATACATCTGTGTGAGACTGTGATGCACAAACCTTATAGTGGCATGGAACTCCCACTTCAAATCCTCTTGGATATCAGTAGAAACCCAATTTTGTAAGTGAATAAATATGATTTCATTCTCATCAATGACCCTAAAAGGAGGTGGTCCATCCCTTTTATGTCTCTCCCATAGGATGAAGCCCTCAAAATCTAATATCTTTCTAAAATTTAGTCCCTCCATAAGTGAGAAAGTGACTGATAATGATTAATGTATAAAAAATCTATGATGGTCTAAAACATATATATACATATTAAAAAATAGGTCTATAAGCATCCACTCACTACCAACTTCATGAACTATCTTTTCATGAGTCATCCTACTTAATCATATTCAGCATCATTTCCCTTTCTGGTCATATTAGCTAGATAAAAGTCAAGATATTTTCGTTATTCAAGGACCCTTGGTTTCCTAATATTAAATTCACACTATGTGAATATGTACTTGAGAGGATTTTTCAGTTTTCATGCACAAAAAAACATTATCCTAGTAAATAATTCTTCCAATGATTCATGGAATTAAATTCAGCGACTAAGTTGAGATCATTCATCGGGTAGTTCCTCTCTCACTGCCTCAAATGATGAGAGAAATATTCCATAAATCGTTCCTCCCACATCAAAAATAATATTATCCCAATACGTGATGTATAATAAAATATTGTATTGATTATACCATTTTGTAGCATAATCATGACCAATGTTGAGGTTAATTTCCCTTTCATCTCATAAAAAAATTCTCTTTGGCATCAGACCATATAAACACTACACCTCTCTTATTCCAGCATGTAAGAAGTAATTTTACGAAAGAGAATTCATATATGAATCGCCTATAATAAAAATATATCCCTAATAAAATCAATATATCCATGAAATTCTTATTATACTTTGAATAAAAAATATCTCTCACCTTATCTAGATCAACTGATACTCTTGTATATATATTAATATGACATAAGAAGTAAATATTATCTATCCAAAATTGAAAAAATAGAGATTTTTCATATAACTAATGATATATAATTGTGTCCAATTTATCTCCAGATTTTGTGAAGTTTTTTCTATTGTGGGAATACACAAAGATATAATCCATGAAAACATCCCAAAATAAAACTAGATATTATTGGAAAACGTGGTTCAGTAGTGCCATGAAAAGTGATGGTGGTTTTATGATTCCAAAATGCATGAACAAAGAATTATAAATGACATATCAACTATGAAGTGTTATACATGGCATATATAATGGTTTAACATTAACATTATGTTAATTAGATCTTAGATAAATCTTAGAGAAAACCCTAGATCCTCATAGTTATCCAATGATATCAACTATCCAAGGAAGGTGACACAAGTTCTTAACCATCAATTAATTCAACTCTTGTTAATCCACAGAAAAATGAAGGGTCCAACCACCTTCTTAGTGCGAAAGACTGATGAACCCCATGGATAAGTACTAAGTCATATTAAGACCTTTTCTTCCAAGTCCTATAGCTACCTATTGAGTTCCCACAACTCAGAAGTCCCAAACCTATAAGGAGGAACAGATACTAATGTAGGTCATTGAGCTAGCTAAATTGATAAATCTTCCTCTCAATGAAGAGTTTGTCATAAAAAATCATATATTAAAATTTCCATAAAATGATCAACCATTGTAGGGAGATATACCAAGCACATTCCCTAATTATCCCTATATAAGATATAAATATGGGTGTCTATCTCACCCATGCCACTCTTCTCAGGTCTAACTCGTCTCACCTAGACTTCCCATTCACCCCAATGAATAAAAACCTCTCCCTCTGGTGATTTGAATGTCTCCTTTCTATGACAGAATTAAACATAATCATTATAGGTAAGCAACCCTTCCATATCAAAAATGATGTTATGAATTATCTTTTGGGGGAAAAAGTAGTCCCATATGAATCAAAACACACCTACCTCAAGGGGTAACTCCTTGTACTACAATAATCTCTCCAATAGAATCCCCAATAGAATATAGAGTGTCATCATGTAACAAGATAACTGAACATCAAGGCTAAGGATCTTCACAATATGGAATGATATAAAGGAATGATAAACAATAAATAAAATATAAGATAAAAATGTATATGCTACCAAAATAGTACCTTTCACAGTATAATGTCTCAAACTCTTCTCCATAAGAATCGGTTTCACTGCATACATCTATCCTGAACCACAACCCTATGATATAGCTTGAATACACTAAGCACATGAACTATACTAGCATTGTATGTATGGTTTCTGGTTTCCTATTTCACGGCGACCGCCTCATATTGAATGGAATATTGTACTCAAACTCTCTTCCTGTGAATAAGATGATGTCCCCAGTCTAGAATGTGTAGTTAGTGCAGACCTTCACACATGGAGTACCCCTTCTCTGAGTGCTTATTAAGAAGTTAGTGCCAAAATGGTAGACCAAAGTAACTCAAAAAACACTTATAATTAACCCAAACCATGTTTAATATCAATATAATTAATTATCAAAAATATATAAGGATGTATCCGTGTGAATGAAAAAATACTGGTAGGGTCATGTAATAACATTGGTTATACGAATTTGAAGAATATTTGAATGTAATAAACTAGCAGCCCATGGAAAATCATAATTTAGAAATTCCATGAGGACTCACAAGAATGAAAAACTAAACAGAGATGAAAATATCAAACCATAATGATATTTTATATTTAGAGGAAAATAACAGTGGTAGTTTGTGCATTGTTGATGTTTGGATTTAAGGATTAAACAATAAGAGTGAAAAAAATATTAAATTATCATTTCATCATTTCATGTGATTTTTAGTGGAATGATGATTTGTGGATTTAAGGACCCCCCCCAATAAAAACATTTCTTCTTCATCTCATGGACCCATCTTTTATAGGTCCCTCTATTAAACATATATAACATGGGAATTTATAAAATCCTAAACCAAATACCCACATATGTTTAGAGTTTAACTTGGGTCATTATTGTACACATATATAACTTATATATGTCCAAAAGTCATAAGAAAAAAACACAAATGTTGGGCTCCGACATTCACATCCTATTTTGTAGCACAAAATTACATGTTTAACAACTTAAAAAATACATAAAAATCAGAAAATAAATTATAATACTACATCAAAAAATAATAAATAATTGGAATAACATATAAATTATGCATGTCTCTATAAAGTACGCTCAATGATGAAGTGAAATGAAAACACTATGAACCATGATATTTCTGATAAAAGTACATGAAACACAACCCTAGATATAATATTAACAATAATTCATAAATCAGAAACATGATAAATTTATATAATTTTAATAAGTCATGTGAAACAAAAACTAATAGAAAATATATCAAAATGTGATATTGTTCTCTCTCATCACGAATTTCCAGTCTAAATTAATTCAAATTTCAAACATTTGTATCTCAGGATATTTTTAGACTTTTATGTATGATTAATAAATTATCTAGAATCATTTAATATCATAATAAACTAAAAAAATGTGTATTTTACATCCTTGAACAAAGATAAAACAAAACATTTACACAATCCGCTAGAAACTCAAGTCAATGAGGGGTCATATGTATAGAAATGAAATTTAAAATTCTAATTAATTACACATAAAAATTAAGCCTCAAAATAATATATTCACATTAATATAAACTTTAAATATAAACTATCAATTTTCATAAACATGTAAATTGAGAAAAAAAATTGACTTACATTGTGACCATTTCCATTTAAAATTCAATTGCCATTCAAGATAATGTGATTCAAAGAAAATTGAAAAATGAAAAAAATAAATAAATACACATTCCTAAATAAATATAACTAATGATCATATATTAGAATAAATTTTTTATTGGTGGATCAATGAGTTATATCATAATCAAAATATTAAAATTTATCAATAAATTTGTAAAACCAACTATATTAAAATTACTTTCACTGAGGCCAACATTTATAGCTATGAAACCATTTATTCTTAAGATAAATATATTTTTTTGTTAGACATATTATCTAAAGACACTTGGTAGGATGACTAAAAGTATAAAAAATTTCAACCCAATAAGTTATTTTCAAACTAAGAACAATTACTTCTTACATTGGAATGTGTATCCAGTTTCAATCTATGTTTTTATTCCCTCATTTTCAAGTTTAAATATATAAACAGTGAAAAAATTATCCTTATTTGAACCTAAAATAGTACGGTTCATTCTGGTGTAATTTGGAATTATGAACGTGAACTTTTGATAAAATTTATAACATGATGTAAACTTATTTCCACAAAAAAATGAATGATTATATGAAAACCAACAATATAGACAATAATTACACATATTTAGAAGAAAAAAATCATTTAGTTGTTAAAAATAGAGTAATATATAATCAAATAAGTTAAAATATATTAAATTCAATAGTTTCTCTACTGCAAGAAATAGAAGACTTACATAAACGAAATTTTTAAGAAGAACTATATAAATAAAGCCCAATGTAAACAATTATTTCATAAATTAAAATTATTATAAATAATATATGGATTGAAAAGTTATATTAAGTGATGAAAAAAATAAAAATGGCATTCATTCCATCAATACAATTTTCATCAATTAGACACACAACCTTTAAAAGATATATTAATTCTATACTGAGGAAACAAAAATAAAATTGATAGTTAAAAAACAAAATAGATGAAATTTTTTTCCACATAATAATTATTAATATTTCATAGGGAATTATAAATTATCTAATAGTGAAAAAATAATATATATCATATAATATATAATTCCTAGAAATTAAAAAATATATAACAATTCTCAGTGTTATAGAAAAAATAATGATTATATGTCATCTGAAAAAACAAAAATACACACCAAAATATAATGAATAAGAATAGAAACCAATGATGTAGTGGATCTATATATCATATATGAATATTAGACATGTAACATTTCATAAATTTGAAACCCATAATTTGTAGAAGATTAAAAATCCCAAGGGGATTTATTTCCATGATAACTCTCTAAAGTAGTGGGGTGTATAAAACTCTCAAACGATGGACAAATAGTGGGTGATATTGTATGATGGAAGGGATGATTGTGGTTGATGGGTATGGATTTCATGGATGGATACAGTTGAGATAAGGCACCATAGAAAGAGGGGAAACTTTTGGAGGCCTAATAAAAATGTTTTAGATGATTGAGATCAAAAGAGGGGATGATAGCTTCGAAAACGTGGGATTGAAATGTCCAATGAGTGGTTTCACAGAAAGATGAATACCTAGAATTGGGAGAGGGTTCTCATGATGAATTCAATAGGGTAATCTAGCTAATAATAGGGTGGGTTGTTCACATGATGATGCGAGAGGGGTCATCAACCAAGAATAGGGAGGGTATTCATGTGAGGAGGTCTATGAGGAATGATGATTGGGAACCAGAAGATAGGACTAGATTTTGGGGTTTATGGGTAACATGTTTGGGTTTGGGGGTGAGGGTGGGAAAATGTGTTGTGTTTCAATGGGGCATTCACATAAAAGTATTGTTTTCATATATTTATATATAATGAAAAAAATAATCAATTTATATATAATTTACATAAAAAATTATATTATCTATGTTTTATGTTTATAAATATAATTAATAAATATTTATAAGTTTTTGATATTTTAATTAATCATATATTTTTATTATTAGAATGATATGTCTGTGATGGGTAACACACACACACACACACACATATATATATATATATTTCTCTCTCTCTGTGTGTGTGTGTATTCAATTTTTTATAAAATGATTGTTATTATTGAATAATTTATTTCAATAAATTTTTATAATGGTAAAATAATTTTTATTAATAATAATTTATAACAGTATATTAATTTATCAATAAATCAATTATTTGAATTTCTTTTACAATACAATAAATTTAAATGTTAGTAAAGGATTTTTTAGCATTAAACAATTAATGTAAAAGCATTTGATTGTGGGTAAACACCATTGTTGGTGTCTATAGTTAATATGAATAGAATTTATTATTTTTTTGAATTAATCATTTTTATTATCTTATATAATATCACTCAGAAATTTCTTTTTGGAAGTGTTCAATTTTTTTTAAGTTTATTTGGAATGATAATAATTTCATTTTTCTTATATATTTTGGTTTGGTAGTTTTGGACCTTACACCTGATTATTAATCCCTCATCTTCAGAATTTGAATCCTAATATACTTATATATAATATAAATTCATTGTATACATATTTAGATTAATCCATAAAATTTATATATAGAAAAACTAATTAAATCAATCATGGAGATGGTTTCCCATATATATGTATAAACGTCATTTCGATATTTTGATGAATGGAATGAAAAAAATTAATAAACCTTAATTTCACCTTATATAGTAAATTTTATATCATATATATCATATATATTCATTATATATATCTTTATTACTATCCAATTAAAAATAAAATGAAAAACATATCACATTATTTAATGGAGGTGAAAGTCCAAACGTACACATGAGAAACATTATTGTTATCTAATGTATTGTAATATGAGAAGTTATATGTACTATTGTAATAAATGAAGTAAAATTAATTTATAAATATCATAAAAATATGCTAAATCCATTATTTTTTCCATCCTTTAGAGGTGGTGATAAAAGAATATATTATTTCAGTTTGTGAGTTGATAGTTTCTCGTACACATAGTCAATATTTATGTTTCCCATTTTATGGAAGAGGAGATGGATGTAGTTTTTTCCATTGACATAATAAAATCATATTATATAGGATACACTGATGTTATTATATCTTCATGGTTGAATAATTCTTGAATGAGGTGGAAGATGAAATAAAATTAAATTGGTCAGTTAATAATGAAACCATTTCTTCTGATAGCTTCTTTTGGTTTTACACTAAAACATTATTATAAGGGGTTCCTAATCATACCAATGAATATTGTATGTGATTTTCTTGAAATACTTCACTCATTAATAACTAAATCAATTTGTCTATATGGCCTCAAGCATGACTCCCTATATGCCAGAGGCTTTCGACTAGTAGTTATGGTCCATGATAAAATAACGGGGATAATATACCCTCATGATTAGTGTTTTTTAGATTGGTATAATCATATTAATCCGTATATGAATCATATGAAACAACTAATAAGATAAAAAAACATCAGTCATATAAATAACCACATAATCCCATACAACAGTGTCGTATAGAAATGTTTATCATGGAAGGCTATTTAAAATACAGGTAATGCATAAAAAATTCTTCTAGTAAAATACATGCTTCAAAATATGAAATGATCAAAATAAAAATATTGAAAAATATAATCATGATCCAAATCATGGTCATGTGATAAAATTATTATATGTAAAAATAAATTAAGCATCTATAAGAGGTGGTTTCCCCCTACCCCTACCTATATCCATGAATTCTATCTGGGTACCCAAAAACATTCTTTATGTTTTACACAAAGTCATTCTGATCGGTTAAGAATGAAACCACTTCTTTAGATAGCTTCTTTAGTTTTTACACAAAAACATTCTTATAAGGAGTTCCTAATCATGCCCAGGAATATTGTATGTGATTTTGTTGATAAATTTTGTTTAGTAGTAACTAAATCTATTTGTCCACATGGCCTCAAGCATTACTCCTAGTATGTCAGAGGCTATCGACTTGTAGTGATGGTCCATGAAAAAATAGTGGGGATATTATACCCTCATGATCAGTGTGTTTCAGATTGGTATAATCATATTAATCCATATATGTATCTTTTGAAACAACTCATTAGATTAAAAACATCAATCATATAGATAACCTCATAATCTAATACAATAGTGTCATATAGAATGTTTTATCATGGAAAGCTATTCAAAATACAGGTAATTCATATAAAATGCATCCATTACAATACATGCTTCAAAATATGAAAAGATATAAAGTAAATATTGAAAAATATAATCATGATCTAAATCCTGGTCATGTGATCCAATTATTATATGTAAAAATAAATTAAGAATCTATAAGAGGTGGTTTCCACCTATCCCAACCTATATCCATGTTGTCTATCTGGGTACCCATTAAGGACCCAAACATGGGGATAGATAACCCTTAGTAGGCCACCACTAAAATTTTGTATAAAAATTCATGTAAATTCATATAATTTGAGGTGGTGTACAGATAAAATATGAATACAATTAATAAAAATTGATGTGATATTATCATGAATACAATGTATCATTGTGATTAAGAAACTAAATCATAACTACTGACATTAATCCATGTCAAGAAATGTCAACATAATATTCAATGTAATCAAGTATCTATCCTACATGTTATATGGTCCAAGGAGTAAAAATGTACAAGGAAATCATTTAATCTATGTAAAAAAACTAAACATTATCCAAGGAGTAGAAATGTAAAAGGAAACAAAATATGCTATGAAAAACATGAAGATAGTATCCAAGGAGAATAAATGTCAAAAGAATCTTAATATGGTCATCAAATCCAAGGAGTAAAAATTTACCAAGCAACCAAATATGGTCATCAGATCCACGGAGTGCAAATTTCCAAGGAGTCCTAGAAAGTTAATTAAATTGGATTCAAGGAGTAGGAATTTATAAGGCATGCGAGAATGATAATAAAACTATATCCAAGGAATAGAAATGTCCATGGAATTGCAATATGGTAATTAAACTGGATCCAATAAATATAAATGTCTAAGTAATCCTAATATATTGTATCTTTGGAGTTAAAATGTCCATGAAATCCATCTAGCCCATATCCATGGAGTATAAATGACCACAAAATCTAGGCGGTTCATTTTTTCTATACAATAAACCCTTCATCCTCATCATATCAAATTAATTCACCATTTCTTATATGATTCATAAACTCATTTCACAAATTCCTACATAATCATACACAAGTTTTGGGATTAACCATAAAATACCCTTCATCTATAATTGATAATGTTTTATAATGTGCTTAAAACCTTTAAATATTCACATTATTACCCTATTAAATTCCCATAAAGAATAGCATACTCAACTCACCCCAATAGACACATATTTATAGTGAATGGGAATAATCCTCACAATGGGAAATTAATGTTATGTTCAACAATATACAACCATATACAAGGGTTCCACAACATCACTTAACCATTAATTCATTAATTTAATGAATGACTTATTAAATTATGAAGCGTCTCCCTACTAGTCTACTATGCATCACAATGACAAAAATCCATAATCAAATTTAATCACAGGGAAAAGTTATAGAAATTCTACCTTAAACATATAGAGGAGTACTCATCTAATATCATCCTTTCCTTTTTCTATTAGAATAAAATAGATGAATAGAATAATGTGAAAAAATAGGGATAAGAGCCTAGACCAAAATAGTTATGGTGATATTAAGGTAAACAACAAAAGGAGCCTACCAACTGAAGAACTCATCGATAGTTGTCCAATGAGATTAATGTATCTTAATTATTATGTGAGATAAATAATTGAGATGAAGTCCTAGGTTGAAGGAATATGGAGTTGTCATGGGAGGAGGATAAAACCTCTTATAAGCTACAATGAAGTGAGAAATTGGGAATGGTAATAATATAAAATATGAAAAATTAGTTTTTTACCCATAAAAATTCACAATCAAATATATGGAAGCATGGTTGGAAAGAATTTGTGCTAACTATGTTCCCATCTATACCACAATACACTATTTACATGATTATTTTTCACGATTATACATGTTGTGTGATGATCGTGCATTTTTAATATATTACAAAAACTAGCATTACTTGCATTATAATGTGGATTGGGTCACACTGTTAGTGAAAATTGTTCATTCTATTTTGTGAATGGAGGAACCCACATGAATTGATCTAACCATTTGGATTGGGTTGTATGGTCTTTAATAACTCTTTTTCCAGTCTTCCTTCTCCATAAATCCTGTTCTGGGCTCTATACAAACCTTACAAACCCTTGTTTCTTTTGTTCCCCCACTAGACACATCTATAAGGATAAAACTAGAAAAAAAATAATAGAACAAAATGGTTAATGTACCTCATGAAAACGTTGGGTTCTTATAATTTTCCTACATAAAAAAATTCCATAAATTTCTCTTTTAGGGTGGTGAAGCATTGTATGAGAATAACTCCAGCCATTGGGCACAAACATTGACCTCCCACCCGCATTTATCATCCTATAAATGGCTATACTTACATAATACCCTTACATATTAGTTTAGAGGCCTTGTAAAACAATTATTCCATGATCATAAAAAAGGATTGATTCTCTTCAAAGGACGAATCTACCTAAAATTCAACCACCATAGGATGGGGAAAATTTTATGGATCAGAATCATATCATTGAATATGAGAATGTGGAAGATATCGTACATGGCCAGATACCTCTGAGGTGACTACAAACAATAGGCTACTGACCTATTTCTCTTTAAAATCTCAATGGTCCCAACATAATGAGGTTATATATTTTCCTTTTCAAAATCCATATATTCCCCATTATATGTGATACATGTAAGAAAACATAAATCCCTAACTCAAAATCTAAGGGTCAAAAGTGATGATCGATGTATGAATTCTATTGAGATTAAAATATAGTCATCCACTTCCTAATAATTTTTAATATATCTGAAATATCCTAACCCATAATATAACCTAGTTTTCCTACCTATTCGGCCTCTAAATTGCACCTAGGTGAATAGTATGGCCTAATGTATATAGCCTCATTAGGATCCATATATATGGTCACCTATAACCTATTATTATAATATAAATAAGTTTGAGATATGTGTTTGTTCCATAAACCTCCAAATTCAAGGATTCATGATCGTATCATGTCCTATAAAACCGGTATTGTACACTCAGATTGACCATTAGTTTTTTTGTGATAGGATATAATAAGAAATACATATAAACCTAGTTCTTTCTATAACCCCTACGAGAACCATGACATGAATCAATTTTTTTCTATCTAATACAATATAATGTGGAACCCTATAGGGGCATATAAACTCATGAATACTGAACTTATATATTTCATCCATGGAAAGGGCCTCCTGAATAGGGAATAAAAGGGAAAAGTTTTTCAATATTTATATGATCAAACATATGACATCCTTTCCTCTAGGTGATTATGGTAATCCCACCATGATTTCCATGGTGATGGAATACCATTTCAACTACAGAATACACAAATGATGAAAAGGCCACACCGTTCATTGGTTCACTACCTTCATCTCCTTATAGGTGAAAGAAAAAGTAACAAAACCAAATATCTCCCTTTTCAATCTTGATAACCATCAGTGGTAGCATAATTAATGATACATCTATGTGAGACTGGGATGCACAACCCTTATAGTTTCATTGAACATTCACTTCAAATCCTCCTAGATTTTAGTAGGAACACATTTTTGTATGTTAATAAATAAGATTTCATTCTCAACTATGACCCAAAAAGGAGGTGGGTCATCCATTTTTTGGCTCTCCCATAGTACGAAGCCCTAAAAATATATTATCTTTCAAATATTTAGTCCCTCCAGAAGTGAGAAAGTGACTGACAATGATTAAAGTATAAATAATCCATGATGGTCTAAAAAAAATATATGCATATTAAAAAATAGGTCCATAAGAATCCAATCACTACCAGCCTCCTGATTTATCTTTTCATGAGTACTTTTACATAAGCATATTCAATGTCATTTCCCTTTCTGGTCATATAAGCTTGATCAAAGTAAAAATATTATAGGTATTCAAGGACCCTTTGTTTCTTATGATTAAATTAACACTATGTGAATATGTACTTGACTCTTTTTAAGTATCCATGCAATAAAAACCCCTATCCAAGTAAATAATTCCCCCAATGATTCAAGGCATTAAATTCAAGGACAATGTTGAGATCATGTGTCGGGTAGTTCCTCTCATGCGGCCTCAACTGATGAGAGAAATATTCCAAAACTCATTCCTCTAACATCAAAAATAGTATTATCCCAATAAATTATATATAATAAAATATTGTAATGATTATACCCTATTGTACTATAATTAGGGCCAATATTGATGTTAGTTTCCCCTTCATCTCATGAAAAAAAATTCTCTTTGGCACTTGACCATATAAACACTACTCCCTACTTATTACAGCTTGAAAGAGGTAATTTTAGGTAAGAGAATTCATACATGACTCACCTATAAAAACAATATATCCCCATTAAAATCCATATATTCATTAAATTATTATTATACTACTAAGAAAATATATCTCTCGCCTTATCTAGATCAACCGATACTCTTGCATATTGAATAGTACGACACAAAAAGTGAATATTATCCATCGAAAATTGGAACAATAGGGATTTTTTATATAACTAATGATATCTCATTATGTTCAATTTGATCTCAAGATGTTTTTGAAGGTTTTTATAGTATGGAAATACACCAAGATATCATCCATGAAAACCACCACATATAAAAATAGATATGCATTGAAAACCTAGTTCAGTAATGCCATGAAAAGTGATGGTGGGTTCATGATACTGAAATGTATGACGAAATAATTATACAAGACATATCAACTATGAAGTGTTATACATGGTATATATGATGGTTTAACATGAAACTGATGTTAATACGATCCCAGATAAATCATAGAGAAAACCCTATATCCTTATAGTTATTCAGAGAGATCATTTATCCAAGGGAAGTGACACAAGTTCTTATCCGTCAATTAATTCAACTCTTGTTAATCAACACATAAATAAACGTTCCAACTGCCTTCTTAGTGAGAAGGTCTGATAAACCCCGTGGATAAGAACTAGGTAATAATAACACCTTTTCTTTGAAGTCATCTATCTACCTATTGAGTTCCTACAACTCAGAAGTAGACAACCTATAAGGAAGAATAGATACTAGTGTAGGTCATTGATCTAGCTAAATGGAAAAATATTCCTCTCAATAAACAGTTAGTAAAAAAACATCTATTAAAAATTCCTAAAAATCATCAACCATTATAGGTAGATATACCTAGCACATTCCCTAATTATCCTGATATAAGCTAGAAATTTAAGTGTCCATCTCACCCATGCCACTATTATCTAGTCTAACTCGCCTCGCATGGACTTCCCATTCACCCTAATGAATAAAGTCCTCTCCCTCTGGTGATGTGGATGTATCCATTCTTTGATATTAGTAAACATATTCATTATTGGGAAACAACAATTCTATATCAAAAATGATGTTATGAATTGTATTTTTGAGGAAAAAGTAGTCTCATATGAATCAAAACACACCAACCTCAAGGGGTAACTCCTTGTACTACAATACTCTCTCCAATCTAATCCCCAATGGAATATAGAGTGTCATCATGCCACAATTAAATTAACATCGAGCCTAAGGATCTCCACAATATGGAATGATATGAAGGATTAATAAACTGTAATAAAATAAAAGATACTAATGTATATGCTACCAAAATAGTACCTTTCACGGTATAATGTCTGAAAATCTTCTCTATAGGCATTGGTTTCACTGCATACATCTATCATGAACCATGACCTTATGACATAGCCAGAATACACTAAGTAGTTTCACTATACTAGCAAGGTATGTCTGGTTTCTAGTTTCCTAAGTCACGATGACCACCTCATCTTGACAAGTCGATTATACTCAAATTCTCTTTCTGACAATAAGTTGATGTCCCCAGTCCAGAATGTGGAGTTTGAAGTGCACAGTGTTGAATTTGTTGTCAAGGAGGCATGAAGTTGTCCTGGAATGAATGGAAGTCATGGAATTTCAAGATGTGAATGACAAAGGTTGTGATGGTGTTGGTGGTGTAGGAGAATGGCCATGGTACTAAGATGCGTGTCACTTAGGAGATTCACTAAGTGGTATTGGAAATTGTGGTTGAAACATTCTCCATGTAATATCAGACGATTGTTGAGCTGTTCTTAAAGTTCCAAGAACTTGTATCAACTGGATACAATGTCACAACAATGTTAGAAGACCATGTATTGTATTGACAATGCATGAGGAGAAGCAAGAGATCCATCCACAACTTCTAAGTGGATGAAGTGGATTAAAGAAGTCCATGTACTAACTCTTAGTGCATGTGAATCAGAAGAAGATCCAATTGATCTCTGATTAGATCAATGAATAATGTTGAAGAACATGTGTGATTTATGAGATTCAGTTGAAGAAGTCCCTCCTATGTATTGAACACATATGGAAGAGGAGATGAAGAAGATTAATAAGAAACCTTGGGAATTCCATATCCTAAGTAGAGATCATATGAGAGGAGAAATGATGGAATTCTTAAGAAGAAGAAGGAAGATGGCTTAGAGAAGTGGCACTTGGCATATTTCACTTGGGAGTACTTTGTTTTTATACAAAGTATTATTCTGTCCCTTTGCCAAAAAATATGGCCAGCCAAGGCACCTTGAGGGTTCAACCCCAAGGCATGGGCGCTAGGGCACCACGCCCATGGGGGAACCCGTTGGGCGAGCCAGGGCGGTAGGGCGCACCCAAGACACCGCATGGGCGCCTGGGGCACGCCCGAAGGAGCGCGGCAGGGGCATAAGAGCGTGCCCCCAAGAGTGTCAAGAGTGCATGGTGGGCGCTAGAAGCGCGCCCGCAGGGAGCATAGGTGGGCGCAGAGCGCGCCTGCAGAGAGAACCCCGTGCGGGGCGGCACCGGGAGGGGAGAAGTTCAACTGAGGTGTGGTGGAGAGCTCTAGGTTGATAAAGCACGAGAAACCCACGCGCGGTTTCGATGTGGGACGCGGAAAAAATTCCAGGAGCGAATCCTGGCCGTCCGAGTGATCGCGCGGCAGATCTCGGCCGCCCGATGCATCGCGCCATTCGCGATCAGATCCAGGCCATCCAAAGATCTGATCCAACATCCTGCGAGGCGTCTCCTTCCTTGAGCCATGCCGAGGCCTCCCCGCGCATTCCCGCAGCCACCAACGAACCAGGCGCCCTCCGAGTAAGCAAAATCGAGTTCCCGGCCACCTCCGATCAAACCGAAGGCTCCAATGAGATCGTCTGGACACACTGAACACGATCATGCATAAAAATATATTTGCATGCAACGCATGGGAGATTTCGAGGTTGGACGAAGCAACCGGAGGTGCGAGGCCACGTGATTTATTTTCTGCATGGTTTGGACCTAAACGAAGGTCGTGTATGCATTCTAAGTCGCATGCACGTAGAGGAAATGAAAAATAAATGAGCCAGCATGAAACAGAGAGTAAAATCAAGATTTGAAAAAATCTTGAAGATCCGAATACATCGGGGATTTGAGATTTATCCCACGCGGATGTTTTGAGTCATTCCTTTGGCTATAAAAAGAGAGCCCGAGCCCTCTTAGAGGTTTGCTGATGTGCTGAAATTTTGTTGAAGATCCGGAGTCCCGTGAGAGCGCTTAGCCTCGCGAAGTAGAAGCCCTGCGCGCATCACTTGTGCGGCAGAAGCCCGGAGCTCCCATTAGCTCCGTAAGGATCCTTGTGTGCATACCTTGCACGAAAGAGGTTGGAGAAGAACCCTGCGCGCCTTCCCCTTGCGCGGCAGGAAGAACCCGGGGCCGCAGCACCTTGCGCGCCCACGGTTGAAGCCCGCACTTGCGCGGCTGCCCCTTGCACCGAGACCTTGCACGCATCCTTTGAAGGACAAGGGAGTTCGGGTGTGTGCAAGAAGAAGCCAAGAAGGCCGTTGCCACATTTCCCCTTGTGTGTGTGCAAGAAGAGGAAGTAAGCCGAGGCCAAGTGTGTGCAAGCAAGAAAATGAAGGCCGTGGCATTTTGTGCCTTTTGTGCAAAAAGAAAAAGAGAAGGCCGTAGCCCTTGTGTGTACAAAATGGAGAACCAAGTGTGTGCATAAGTTAAGTGCACACTTTGAAGAAGATTAAAAGAACAAGGAAGAACCTGAGACCTTGGCTTGGGTATGTGCAAGTGGGTGAAGTGAAGAGCACACCATTGTGTGTGTGTGTGAAACAAGGAAGACACCCTTTGACACTTGTATGTGCAAATTGAAGAAGAGGTCGTTGCCCTTGGGGGTGTGCAAGAAGGAGAGGCCAATCTTGTGTTTGCAAATTGAACAAAGAAAATGTGTGTGCAAACAAAACAAGAAGTGGGCCGAACCTAGGTGTGTGCACTAAGAAGTTTGTATACACATAGAAGAAGAAAAGGGAGGACATCCACACTAAAGTATAACACACATTCAAGTGTGTATGCAAATTGAATAAAGAGTGGGAAGAAGTGAGAAGCTGGTGGGTTCTTAAAGATACTACACCCTTTGTGGGTTTATTGCACCGAGAAGAAGAAGGGGAGTGCATGTTTTCATGCATGCATGTGCACACGTAAACAAGTCAAATCTGCTTGGGTGCATTTGAGTTGTCCAAGACTTGAAGATCTTGAAGAGATTTGAGAAGGCCATGCAGTCAGTGCATGAGGATGCAGAGTTGCCATGCACTCAGTGCATGAAGTTGATGTGAACTGAGACTGGACCAGACTAAAGTTAAAGATATTAGTTGTCTGAGTATTCAGTAATTGGAGAGAAGCCGGGTCATCCTTAGAAGAAGGTGATAAAGCTTGAGAAAGACGAGAAGACCTGATCATCACAAGTGATCAGAGGTACAGAGCAAGGCTAGCAGTCTTTATCCCAGACTGCTGAAGATACTTGAAGAAGAACTTAAAGTGAAGAAGAGCTACTCGTGTGACTCGAGGAGCCAGGAGAAGACCCTGTGGGACTCAGGGAGAAGAAGTATTCAGTGGGATTCTGGAGCAGGCCTGTGGGACTCTGGTAACACTGTGGGACGCAGTATAAAGACCCTCCTGTGGGACTCAGGAGAGATACAGTGGGATGCTGGATCGACCATTGTAATACTAACCGATTATAATAGAGAAACCATGTTGGGGTGTATAACCAACATGGCAAGGACGTAGGACTTTGGTGCCGAACCTTGTAAATTCTTGTGTCCAGTGCCTTTACATTTACTGCATCATTCGTGGAAAGGTGAGAGATACAAGAAGAGTGGATTGAGGCTTTAACCAGCCATAGAGGTTTAATTGATTAAGAATCAATTAGTAAAAAGTTTTACAGGATCACTGATTCACCCCCTCCCCCTCTCAGTGATTCACACTGATCTGGGCACTTCAATTGGTATCAGAGGGAAGGTTACCTCTAAAAGATCCAAGAGAGTCTTTATGAAGTGCCGATTTGAGGAAATGAGTGACCAGCCTCAAATGGAGATATCTGCCAAGACTCAGAAAAATAGAAAGAAGAAACAGGCCAAGAAGATGAAGAAAGCCTGTCCTAGCTGTGATGAAGTTGGAACAATAAAAGATCTTCAAAGTGTAATCGAATATCTTCGGAAGACAGTCCCCAGGGGAAGTAGCAATGTGTATTACTACAGGCATCCTTGATCTTCAAGAAGAAAAATTACATCTAGAAGAAGAAGCCAATGCAATGGAAGATCAGTTGGCTAAAAGGGTTGGCATAACCAACACTCTCAGAAAGCTGGTGAAGGCTAAAGATGAAACTGTTTCTCTTTGCAATAAAAGATATGAAGACACTACTGAAGAATTTCAAAGAAGCCTTTCTGAGAAAGAATTTTTTAAGACTATAATCAAAGATGTTTTCCATGCACTGGAAAAGAGGCACAGAGTTTCAATGGTTGTCAAAGATTCTCAACTTGAAGACAAAGCACAAAGGAAGCCCATGCCAAGGGGGAGCAAGCCAGAAGAAAAGAAGCAACATCCACAGGTCCAGAGACATCTGTTTACTGCAAATAGATTTGGATTACTTGACAACATCTGGGATGGTTGCAAAAGTGGTCAAAAAATGATACATGTCAATATCCAACTGTATCCAAAGCTGGAAAGAAGAAAAGATCACAGAACCTGGCTAAATTGGAAACCTTGGGAAGCAAGCAGAAGAAAGTTGAAGATGCTCCCAAGAAGATTTTGTCAAAGGAAGAGAAGTCCTTGGATTTGAAATCCAAGAAGGGTGATGCATCCAGAAGGACCACCAAGAAAACATGCTTCTACTGTGGAAAGAAAGGACACACCATGGATCTTTGTGAACAAGCCATGGAACTGAATAGAGGCAGACTGGACTCAAAGAGACAATCAATCCAGAAAAAGCAGAAGGGGTTGGTTGAAAATAAGTTGCCTAAGAAAGGTGGCTTAATAGTATCAATAGAACCATGTGGAATTTCCAAAACTGAGGCCTCACTTCCAAATGACTTGTTAGTCATATGGCCTAATCAGTTGCAACTTGCCAGAGAACTGCAAAGAGCTGAAGATGAAGCACTGGCAATTGCTAAGGCAAAAAGGAAACAAAAGATTTCACATGAAGATGTGTTGAGATCCACACCAGCACAATCATCATTGAAGATCAAATGTGCAAGTGTGAAGAATGGGGAAAATGGGACATCTAAGTTGAGAGAATCTTCTCAACCCTATTGTTCACATTGATGAACCAAGGAGGTTCCATCTTATTCCCTAACAACTTGTATTTACATGTGCTAACATTTCAGGGAATTGAAGATGATGATCATTCTCAACTGGAGGATGGTTTGGACAGAATGGAGTGCACCCCTTGAGGGGGAGCCAATCTGAAGAAGATGGGATTCTTAGATTAATACCATCTTGAGAAAAGTGAAGGTATTCCAATCATACATTCATCCCTTGTTTCTTAATTGAGTTTATCTTGTCAATTAAGGGGGAGTATTGATTGAAGACAAATGGTTGAAAGGGGGAGCTTTATCTTTGAACCTGAACTTTCTAATGAGTTTTGTGAAGTTGTGCAGGATTTAGCAAATTCATTGTTATATCTGAAAAAATTTCAATCCCCCAAGCATGATCTCACATGTGTAGAGAATTATGGACAGCTCTGAATTCCTTGGTCATATCACTATTGTTTTCTACACCGGGTTAGCCCAAGTAGACTTAGAGCTGATTTACTAAAGGTTCTTTGCTAAAGAAGAACATGTGACATCATCCCTCTCTTAGTGCTTTTCAAGAAGATGCTTTTCAAAGGGAGGAATATATTTTTGAAAGTGAACCACACCACACCTTTACATTTGATTTCCAATAAGGGGGAGAAATTATTGTCACACATATTGACCCATTCATATGTGCTGAAAGAGTGTATTGACAACAAATACAAAGGGGGAGATTGAAGTGCACAGTGTTGCATTTGTTGTCAATGAGGCATGAAGTTGTCTTGGAATGAATGGAAGTCAGGGATTGTCAAGATGTGAATGACAAAGGTTGTGATGGTGTTGGTGGTGAAGGAGAATGGCAATGGTACTAAGATGCGTGTCACTTAGGAGATTCACTAAGTGGTATTGGAAATTGTGGTTGAAACATTCTCCATGTAATATCAGACGATTGTTGAGCTGTTCTTAAAGTTCCAAGAACTTGTATCAACTGGATACAATGTCACAACAATGTTAGAGGACCATGTATTGTATTGACAATGCATGAGGAGAAGCAAGAGATCCATCCACAACTTCGAAGTGGATGAAGTGGATTAAAGAAGTCCATGTACTAACTCTTAGTGCATGTGAATCAGAAGAAGATCCAATTGATCTCTGATTAGATCAATGAATAATGTTTAAGAACATGTGTGATTTATGAGATTCAGTAGAAGAAGTCCCTCCTAAGTATTGATCACATATGAAAGAGGAGATGCAGAAGATTAAGAAGAAACCTTGGGAATTCCATATCCTAAGTAGAGATCATATGAGAGGAGAAATGATGGAATTATTAAGAAGAAGAAGGAAGATGGCTTAGAGAAGTGGAACTTGGCATATTTCACTTGGGAGTACTTTGTTTTTATACAAAGTATAATTCTGTCCCTTTGCCAAAAAATATGGCCAGCCAAGGCACCTTGAGGGTTCAACCCCAAGGCATGGGCGCTAGGGCACCACGCCCATGGGGGAACCCGTGGGGCGAGCCAGGGCGGCAGGGCGCACCCAAGACACCGCATGGGCGCCTGGGGCACGCCCGAAGGAGCGCGGAAGGGGAATAGGAGCGTTCCCCCAAGAGTGTCAAGAGTGCATGGTGGGCGCTAGAAGCGTGCCCGCAGGTAGCATAGGTGGGCGCAGAGCGCGCCCGCAGAGAGAACCCGGTGCGGGGTGGCACCGGGAGGGGAAAAGTTCAACTGAGGTGTGGTGGAGAGCGCTAGGTTGATAAAGTGCGAGAAACCCGCGCGCGGTTCCGATGTGGGACGCGGAAAAAATTCCAGGAGCGAATCCTGGCCGTCCGAGTGATCGCGCGGCAGATCTCGGCCGCCCGATGCATCACGCCATTCGCAATCAGATCCAGGCCGTCCAAAGATCTGATCCAACGGCCTGCGAGGCGTCTCCTTCCTTGAGCCATGCCGAGGCCTCCCCGCACATTCCCGCAGCCACCAACGAACCAGGCGCCCTCCGAGCAAGCCAAATCGAGTTCCCAGCCACCTCCGATCAAACCGAAGGCTCCAATGAGATCGTCTGGCCACACTGAACACGATCATGCATAAAAATATATTTTTGTGCAACGCATGGGAGATTTCGAGGTTGGCTGAAGCAACCGGAGGTGCGAGGCCACGTGATTTATTTTCTGCATGGTTTGGACCTAAACGAAGGTCGTGCATGCGTTCTAAGTCGCATGCACGTAGAGGAAATGAAAAATAAATGAGCCCGCGTGAAACAGAGATTAAAATCAAGATTTGAAAAAATCTTGAAGATCCGAATACTTCGGGGATTTGAGATTTATCCCACGCGGATGTTTTGAGGAATTCCTTTGCCTATAAAAAGAGAGCCCGAGCCCTCTTAGAGGTTTGCTGATGTGCTGATATTTTGTTGAAGATCCGGAGTCCCGTGAGAGCGCTTAGCCTCGCGAAGTAGATGCCCTGTGCGCATCACTTGTGCGGCAGAAGCCCGGAGGTCCCATTAGCTCCGTAAGGATCCTTTTGTGCATACCTTGTGCGAAAGAGGTTGGAGAAGAACCCTGCGCGCCTTCCCCTTGCGCGGCAGGAAGAACCCGGGGCCGCAGCACCTTGCGCGCCCACGGTTGAAGCCCGCACTTGCGCGGCTGCACCTTGCACCGAGACCTTGCGCGCATCCTTTGAAGGACAAGGGAGTTCAGGTGTGTGCAAGAAGAAGCCAAGAAGGCCGTTGCCACATTTCCCCTTGTGTGTGTGCAAGAAGAGGAAGTAAGCCGAGGCCAAGTGTGTGCAAGCAAGAAAGTGAAGGTCGTGGCATTTTGTGCCTTTTGTGAAAAAAGAAAAAGAGAAGGTTGTAGCCCTTGTGTGTACAAAATGGAGAACCAAGTGTGTGCATAAGTGAAGTGCACACTTTGAAGAAGATTAAATGAACAAGGAAGAACCCGAGACCTTGGCTTGGGTATGTGCAAGTGGGTGAAGTGAAGAGCACACCATTGTGTGTGTGTGTGCAACAAGGAAGACACCCTTTGGCACTTGTATGTGCAAATTGAAGAAGAGGCCGTAGCCCTTGGGGGTGTGCAAGAAGGAGAGGCCAATCTTGTGTTTGCAAATTGAACAAAGAAAATGTGTGTGCAAAAAAAACAAGAAGTGGGCTGAACCTAGGTGTGTGCACTAAGAAGTGTGTATACACTTAGAAGAAGAAAAGGAAGGACATCCACACTAAAGTATAACACACATTCAAGTGTGTTAGAAAATTGAATAAAGCGTGTGAAGAAGAGAGAATCTGGTGTGTACTTAAAGATATTACACCATTTGTGGGTTTATTGCACCGAGAAGAAGAAGGGGAGTGCATGTTTTCATGCATGCATGTGCACACGTAAACAAGTCAAATCTGCTTGTGTGCATTTGAGTTGTCCAAGACATGAAGATCTTGAAGAGATTTGAGAAGGCCATGCACTCAGTGCATGAGGATACAGAGTTGCCATGCACTCAGTGCATGAAGTTGATGTGAACTGAGACTGGACCATACTGAAGTTAAAGATATTAGTTGTCTGAGTATTCAGTAATTGGAGAGAAGTCGGGTCATCCTTAGAAGAAGGTGATAAATCATGAGCAAGACGAGAAGACCTGATCATCACAAGTGATCAGAGGTACAGAGCAAGGCCAGCAGTCTTTATCCCAGACTGCTGAAGATACTTGAAGAAGAACATAATGTGAAGAAGAGCTACTCGTGTGACTCGAGGAGCCAGGAGAAGACCCTGTGGGACTCAGGGAGAAGAAGTATTCAGTAGGATTCTGGAGCAGGCCAGTGGGACTCTGGTAACACTGTGGGACGCAGTATAAAGACCCTCCTGTGGGACTCAGGAGAGATACAGTGGGATGCTGTATCGACCATTGTAATACTAACCGATTATAATAGAGAAACCATGTTGGGGTGTATAACCAACATGGCAAGGACGTAGGCCTTTGGTGCCGAACCTTGTAAATCCTTGTGTCCAGTGCATTTACATTTACTGCATCATTCGTGGAAAGGTGAGAGATACAAGAAGAGTGGATCGAGGCTTTAACCAGCCATAGAGGTTTAATTGATTAAGAATCAATTAGTAAAAAGTTTTACAGGATCACTGATTCACCCCCTCCCCCTCTCAGTGATTCACACTGATCTGGGCACTTCAGAGTTATTTCATACCCTCACTCATGGATTACCCCTTCTCTGAGTGCTTATTGACAAGTTAGTTCCAAAAAGGTATACCAAAATTACTCAAAAAACACTTGTAATTTACCCAAACCATGTTAAATATCAATATAACAAATTATCAAAAAAAAATATAATGTTGTTTCCATGTAAATAAAAAAATACCATAGGGTCATGTAATAACCTTGGTTATACAAATTTGAAGCATATTTTAATGTAATAAACCAGAAGTCCATGGAAAATTATAATTTAGAAACTCCATGGTGACTCATAATAATGAAATACTTAATGGAGATGAAAACATCAAACCATAAATAAATTTCCTATTTAGATGAAATAATAGTGATAGTTTTTACATTATTTATGTCTATAATTAAGGATTAAACAACTATAGTAAAAATTATAATATTATCATTTCACCATTTCATGTGATTTTTATTGGAATGATGATTTGTGGATTTAATGACCACCCCCACTAATAAAAAAATTCTTCTTCATCTCATGGACCCATCTTCTATAGGTCCCTCTATGAAACATATATAACATGGGAATTTATAAAATTCTTAAAAAAATACCCACATAAGTATAGAGTTTACCTTGGGTCCTTATTTTGCACATATATAACTTGTATACATCCAAAATTCAGAAGAAAAAACTCATATGTTGGGCACCCACATTCACATACTATTTTATAGCACCTTATTCCATGTTTAACCACTTAAACACTACAAAAAAATCAGAAAATAAATTATAATAATGCATTAAAAAATAAATAATAATTAGAAAAAGATATAAATTCTTCTTGTATCTATAAAGTACACTTAATGATGAAGTGAAATGAAAACATTATGAACAATGATATTTCCTATAAAAGTCCCTAAAACACAACACCGGATATAATATTAACAATCATTCATAAATCATAAACATGATAAATTTATATAATTGTAATAAGTCATGTAAAACAATAACTATAATAAAAAATATCAAAATATGATATTGTTCTATCTCGACACAAATTTCCAATCTAAATTAATTCCAATTTCCAAAATTTGTATCTCATGATATTTTTAAACTTGAATATATGATCAATAAATTTCCTTAAATCATTTACTTTAATTATAAACTAAAAATGTTTATTTGAAATCATTGAACAAAGATAAAACAAAACATTTACCCAATCCCCTGTAAAATCAAGGCAATGAGCGGTCATATGTATAGAATATAAATTTAAAGTATTTATTAATTACACATAAAAATTAAGCCTCAAAATAATATATTTACATTAATATAAAATTCAAATAAAAAATGTCAGTTTTCCTAAATATAAAATTTGAGAAACAAATGAATCACATGGTGACCTTTTCATTTTAAAATTCAATTTCCATTCAATATAATGTGATTAAATTTTTTTTTTGAAAATTGAAAAAAATAAATACACATTCATAAAGAAATATAATTTATGATCTTATATAAGAATAAAATTTTAATTGGGGGATCAATGAGTTATATCATAATCAAAATATTAAAATTTATCAATAATTTTTTAAAAAAACTATGTTAAAATTACTTTCACTATGGCCAAAGTATATAACTATAAAATAAATTATTATTAAGATAATTAAAATTTTTTGTGTTATAAAAATTATCTAAAGACACTTGGTAGGATGACTAAAAGTATAAATAATTTCAACCCAGTAAGATATTGTGAGACTGAGAAAAATTTCTTCTAATATTGGAATGTGTAACTAGTTTCAATCTATGTTTTTATTCCCGCATTTTTATGTTTACGTATATCATCAGTGAAAAATTTATCCTTCTTTGAACCCAAAATAGTATGGCTCATTCTAGTGTAATTTGGAATTAAGAAAGTGAACTTTTGAAAAAATTTATAACATTATGTCAAATTATTTCCATACAAAAAAATGAATTATTATGTAAAAACCAATAATATTGACAGTCATCACACATATTTAGAAGAAAAAATAATTCAGTTTTTAAGAAATAGAATAATATATAAACAAATAAGTTACCATATATGAAATAAAATATTTTCTCTACTATAAGAAAAAGAAGACTTTCACAAACCTAATTTTGAATAAGAACTATACAAATAAATAACAAGGTAATCCATTATTTCGTAGAATAATTTTTTTATCTATAATACATGGATTGGAAAGTGATAGTATGTGACGTCCAAAAGAAAAATGGAATTCATTCCATCAATACAATGTTCATACATTAGACACACAACCTATATAAGATATAATAATTCTATACTGAGGGAAAAAAATTAAAAATGATAATTAAAAAACAAAATAAAATAAGATTTTTTTCCACAAAAAAAATTGTTAATATTTCATAGGGAATTATAAATTACCTAATAGTGAAAAAATAATAGATATCATATGAAATATTATTTCTAGAAATTCAAAAAAAAATATACCAATTACCAATGTTATCAAAAAAAATAATGATTATATGGCATGTGAAAAAACAAAAATTTACACCAAAATAGGATGAATAAGAATAGAAACCAATGATGCAGTGGATGTACATGTCCTATATTAATATTAAACTTGAAAAATTGCCTCAATTTGAAAACCAATATACGTATCAGAGTAAAATTCCCATGGAGATATATTTCCATGATAACTCTCCAAAGTAGCGGGGAGTAGAAAACCTTCAAACTATGGACAAATAGTGGGTTCTTCTATATGTAGGATGGGATGATTGTGGTTGATAGGTAGGGATTTCATAGATGGATAGGGTTGAGATGGGGAACCATAGATAGAGGGGTTACCTGGTGAGGCCTAATTAAAATATTGTAGATAATGGCGATCAAAAGAAAGGATTACATCTTTGAAAACATGGGATAGAAATGTCCAATGAGGGGTTTCACGGAAGGATGAATACCTGGAATTGGGAGGTGGTTCTAATGATGAATTCCAAGGGGGAATCTAGTTAGGAATAGGGTGGGTGGATCACATGATGATGTTATAGGGGTCACCAACCGAGAATAAGGAGGGGATTCATGTGAGGAGATCTACAAGGAACACTGATAGGGAACCATAAGATAGGATTGGGGTTTGGGGTTTATGGGTAACATGTTTTGGTTTGGGCTGAGGGTGGTAAAATGTGAATTGTTTCTATGGGGAGTTCAATTAAGGGTATTTTTTTCTTATATTTATATATAATGAAAAAATAATCAATTTATATATAATTTACATAAAAAATATATTGTCTACTTTTTATGATTATAAATATAAATTATAAATATTAATAAGTTTTTGATATTTTAATTAATCATATATTTTTATTATCTGAATGATAGGTTTGTAATGGGTAATATATATTTGTGTGTGTGTGTGTATGTTTATATATATTCAATTTTTTATAAAATGTTTGACATTATTGAATAATTTATTTCAATAAATTTTTATAATGGTAAAATATTTTTTTGGTAATAAGAATTTATAATAGTTTATTCATTTATCAAGAACTCAATTTTTTGTATTTCTTTTGTAATTCAATAAATTTAAATGTTAGTAAAGGATTTGTTAGTATTAAATTATCAATGTAAAAGAATTTTATTATAAGGCAACACCTTTGTTGGTGTGAATAGTTAATATCAATAGAATTAATCATTTTTGCAATTAATCATTTTTATTAACTTATATAATATCATTCAGTAATTTATTTTTGGTAATGTTCAATTTTTTTGAAGTGTGTTCCGAATGATAATAACTTCATTTTTCTTGTATATTTTGGTTTGGATGTTTTGGCCCATATACCTGATTATTATTCGATTATCTTCAAAATCAGAATCCTAATATATTCATATATAATATAAATTCATTGTATACATATTTATATTCATACATAAAATTTATATATTGAAAAATAAATTAAATCAATCATGGATATGGTTTCCCTTATATACATGTAAACTTTGTTTCAATATTTTGATAAACAGAATATAAAAAATTAATAAACATTAATTTCACCTTATATAATAAATTTTATATCATATATATCATATATATTCATTATATATATCTTTATTACTATACAATTTAAAATAAAATGAAAAACATATCACATCATTTCATGGAGGTGAAAGTCTAAATGTAGACATGAGAAACATTATTGTTTTCAAATGGAGTGGGTATGAGAAGGTATACATAATATTGTAATACATGAAGTATAATTTTTCACGACCTGTCCTCGGGGCCCATGCCGTGACTACCCCAAGCCCACCTTCCATAGGCCAGTGGCTGGCGACTAGCACCAAAGGCGTAAATACAGTTAACTGGGAAGGCATTGCCTTTATAAAAGTAAACAAAACACCATAGAGTATAAGCGGAAGTAATATACTAAGTACAAAAGAAAGTGCTGAAAAGTAAATGGGCCAGAATACAAAACCAACTGAAAAGTACAGCTACAACAGAATGAAAGTACAACAGAAAAGCCAAGAAGCTCAAAGAATAGAAGCAGCTCCTGGGTTTTCCACCTCGGATCGTACCTGATGGGTAGGTACAGATATCGTAGCACCTGGATCATCCACCACGGATCATACCTGAAGGGTAGGTACAGATAGCCTTCACAACACTCTTGCCCATCTACCTCCTTCAAGTATCATCTCGTCTTGAAGTCCACCTCCGGATACTGACTCGTCATGAGGTCCACCTCCTGGTACCATCCAGTCCTCGAACACTCGGCCTCTGTCAGCACTGCCCGTCATCTGTAACCAACAGAACAAGGTGCGGGCATAGCCCATGTAGGGGTGAGTATACAATACTCAATAGGGACCCTGAGACCCTAAAGGTCTCACTAAATCCAACAAGGATAACCCCAAATAATGATCTCAAAAGATAAACTCTACTTAGGTATATGCCCATACATATACCTATGTTATCAAGTAACCCATCTCAATCATGAGGAAAACACAAAGGTTATTGACTCAGCTCAAACCAGGATTTTATTCATGATGTCAAAACCACGGCTGTTGGAAAAATCCTCCTCTGTCGAGTAATGTGGGCCTGCCACTACAACCAAGCGCACCCCACTAACCTTGGACTGCTTAAGAACTCCACCTGTCTAGTACTTTGGGCATGCCGCTGCAACCAAGCGCATCCCACCATGGGTCCGGCGCTACAACCAAACGCACCCCCTCACAGCCTATAGAGTAACTCCTTATGTTGAGTACCACGGTTCTGCCGCTACAACCAAGTGCACCTCTATTGTGGGTCTGCTACTACAACCAAGTGACCCCACTCGGCTATCTGAATCACTCTGAGATGATCGATCAGTAGTCGTCAAGTCTCAGCCAGCTACTATGTCTCTGCAATCTGCTAGCTCATCCCCAGGAGGGTCCACTCCATGAGCTACTGGTCGATACTACAAGTTTCACAAGGTTATATGAAGACGTGTCTCAGTGAACCGCCTCATCATAGGGGTCTCAACGTAGTAGACGGCGCGTCAATCGGACGCCCATTCTGTGAGTTATTTGATTTTTCGTCATAGGGGCCCGGTTTGTTTCGTGAACAAACCAACCTGACCGTATCTCAACTGTACCTCGAACTCTCATAGGGTATACTGATAGGGACTATTTCTCAACGTGATCACCAACGCCACTGACGGTTTGTCAAACGGACGTCCGGTCTGAAAGTTATCAGCACTTTCGTTCTAGGGGCCCAGTTGGATTTCAGGTTCAATCTAACTCGGCCACTATCCAACAGTGTCCAATCCTCAGGTGAAGTATGCCAAAATTTCCTTCTCATCAAGAGGAATCCAACAAAGTCGATGGCACGTCTATTGGACGTCTGGAGCTCATGTTATAAGCGTTTCCACTCCGAGGGCCCGGTTGGTTTCGTTCTCGATCTAACCCTACCATACATAAATTTCTCTGAAACCTTGAGTGTAATATACCAAAACGATCGTCTCTATACATGGATTGCATCTCAACAGACGGTGCATCGATCGGAGGTCCGTAGCCCACGTTATGGGCTTTTAAGCAAACATGTCCGGTATTAGGGGGTTCCGGGCCCGGACCGACCTGGCCTGAGACCCCCTTGGTCAGCCCGAACCAAGTCGACCCAACCAGGGTCCGGGTCTACCCCCCTATGGCGCGACCGGTCCAGGCTGGCACGAGCGCCGCGCGCGCAGCGCGAGTGCGGAAGTGGGGAACCGCCACCCCTTCCGACCGAGCGGCGGACCTGCGGGGGTCTGCCCTGCCATGTTGACCGGGGGTCAAACCCCCTATTTTTCTAGAATTTTCCCGGCCGTAATGGCTGGCCAGCTCACCCGTGGGACCGGTTGCTCTTGCCCTTCAACGCACCGGCAGCCGGAGGCCCCGGCGGCCTTCTCTTGCTCCGCCGCGGCCAAAGGCCGCGACCCCACTCCGGCTGCAGTCTCTTCGTGGTTCTCCGGTGTTGTGTAACGGTGCCACGCCCCTTCGTTGCGGCCCGACTACGGACGCGGCTTCGTTTGACATCAACGGCGCGGTGCGACAGTGCCGCTCTTCTTCGCTGTGTTCCTTCCTGATTCCACGCGATGTCGTTGCATCGTGCCACCTTCATTCGATCCGTAACAAAAACAACATCGAAGGGGGAGGAGGGTCGTCCGTGTTCGTCTGGTCCAACCTCCTTCTGTTATTACGATAACAGATGGCCCAAATAGAAGTCGATAAACAACAAAGAATTCACGAACAAATAAATAACCCCTACCTCTTGCTCGCCACACGTTGGTGGAGTCGCATAAGGAAGATGATGAAGACCGTCATTCATCGCGTCCGCCACACATCCCCAATTCCAAGCTGCGTCGGTTCGTTGAAGATGTTGCAGAGTATAGGTTTCAGGGAAGGAAGGTCGAAGAAGAATCGCGTGGAAGATCATTTTTGGAGTTCTTCACGTTCTTCGTTGGAGCGGATATGATTTCCCCTAGTGTTGGGTGTCACAATACTTTACCAGCGCTTCGTCGCTTGGTGAAGTCATCCCATAACCTTCTCCCAAGATCCCTATATATAGGAGAGGGGGAGAGGTATGTAACCATTGTGGAATTTATGATCGATCATTTATTTGGAACCTTTTTAAATTCCAACGATGCGGTTACTTAATTTAAAAAGGGGGTCGGGCGAATTAAATTGTGTTGGCGCAATTTAAGAGATGTTTTGGCACTACTTAAGAGTAGAGGATGCCAAGAAGTTTCCCCCACATAGCCTGCGTCAAAAAAATGACACGAATCAATTTTATGTTGACACAAAAAAAAAATTGATAGTAATTAATTTCACCTGGACACATAAATTTAGATCACATCAATTAATTTTAACGTCGACCCATAAAATTAACTGACAACAATTAATTATATGTCAACTCATAAAATTATTTGAGAGAAAATAATTTTACGTCGACAAATAAAATTAAATCACAGAAATTAATTTTTACATCGACCCATAAAATTACCTGACAACAATTAATTTTATGTCAACACATAAAATTAATTGAGAGCAATTAATTTTACGTCGACTCATAAAATTAACTGACAACAATTGATTTTCCGTTGACCCAATAAATTAATTGAGTGCAATTAATTTTACGTAGAAATATAAAATTAATTGAAGGGGGATTTGAGAGGATTCCTTTCTATCCCCATTAAATGGGGGGTTAGGGTGTGGCAGTTCCACCACCAACTCCCCAGTGGAGCTTCTAACCACTTAATTCACACTGTATGTGTTTAACAAAATAAAATAAATTATTCACTTATTTTATTTTATTAACCCACGTAAAACCCCAAAAACTAACTTTCATACCCGATCATATGCCATTGAGGTGAAAGTATTT
Source organism: Viscum album (assembly GCA_963277665.1). Lineage (NCBI taxonomy): Eukaryota > Viridiplantae > Streptophyta > Magnoliopsida > Santalales > Viscaceae > Viscum > Viscum album. The sequence continues at coordinate 1,926,452,020 of OY728125.1, forward strand.
TTAAGAAAATATTGGAACTGCGAGTTCAACGGTGCCCTCAGAATTCGATTCCGAGCACCGGTTCAAAAGTTATAAAACGCCGCTTGTACATTTAATGAACGTACCCGAAAAAACGTTCAGAAAATTATTATCAGTCACCCTCAACCCACTACGGTCAAGGTTAGTTTCTTCCTAGGAGAAACACATCCCAACAAACTCAACGGAACTCTCATATTTTCAATTCGAGTAACCTTTTAGAAGTTATGAATTTTACAAAAAATAATTGTCACGTACTTATTTCATTTACGGCCAAAAACTAACTTTCTCAGGTGGTTTGCGTAGGCCAAATTTAGTATCTTATTAAAGGAAGCATACCCTCACGAGTTCAGCAGTGGTCTCAGATTATTCATCTAAGTTACCATTTGTGAGTTATAATCATTTGAAAAATAAAATAACTTATATAATTATTTTATTTACGGTTATGCCATTTTTGGGTTTTCTCACAGGAGGCATGCAACGACGTAACATAAGTCACGCCTAGGGTAAACCCTCCATCCTAAGCACAAAGGTGTCCTTGGATTTCTGATCTGAGTAACCGTTTAAGAGTTATTTCACTTTTTCAGGAAAACTGCTTACACACGTTAATATAATCTTAACCAAATTTTAGAAAATTATTCCAGGCACGTCGGGCCTCAGAATCAGGTGTCGTCAGAAACTGTGTACTCGTAAAATTCCAAAGAATTTAAAAAAAAATCCTTGAAATTTACGGGTTTTACATTACTCCAACCTTAGGGTTTTATATCCCCGTTAAGCTACATCAAAAACTAGGGAAACAAAAAGGGGGTATTGTGCATGCATCTGAGCCTCCCGCTATCATGTGCTCTCTAGGAGGTTCCCATGCTGCCATCTGATGCGCACTATAGGAATCGACCATCTACGTAGGACATGCTCTTGTCGATCCTCGATCTCCACCGGGACCTCCACAAAAGTCACCTCGTCATCGATGTTCACCTCCCCATGGTCGATGATATGCGTCTGTTCGTGAACGTATCTCCTCAGCTGAGATATGTGGAAAAACATCGTGCACCTGGTGCAACTGAGGTGGATGGGTCAAGTGGTACACCACCTTGCCTACCCTGTTGAGGACCTAGAAGGGTCCGATGAATCGTGGAGATAACTTGTCGCCTCGGCCAAAACTCCTTAATCCATGTCAAGGTGAGACCCATAAGAAAAAGTGGTCGCCATCCTCGAACTCTAGTGGTCTCTACCTCCTGGATGTCCTGAACCTTCTCTGGTCCTATAAGAGTTGCTAAGATTTCTTCTTCTCCGATAAAAGAAATCCCGTCTCATCCCCTAGATGATCCACGTTCTTCGCCTAATACAGTCAATCCCAACATGGATGATACTAATCCATACCATGGATGATGTCGTAAGGCCTCGACTCTACTACCAAGAGATCTGACTGTTACTCTCACCTCCAAGGGTTGAGTCACACTGTCGGAATCAGTGTGTTGTCACTGGGTCTCCTCGTGTAGGTATCTCAAAAGTGAGGGTTAAGTCAATAGTTTTAACCGGGACCTCTCAGTATCAACCAAACAAATGGATAGGAAAGCAAAAATCACAATGATAAGTGAATTTTATTACTTCAGATCGAAGTACAAAGACACAAATACAACAACAACATGGAACTCAAAGAGCTCCACTTCCTTGTCCACTGCTCGGCTGTTGCTCAAGCACCCACTGCTGCTTCTGTCTTGGTGGCTCCTCCAATGCCTGGAAATCAACTGTGCGGGGAGTCAGACAGTCACGTGCCATGTGACCCTTCCTACTGCATTCATAACACTTCCTGCTCCTCGTATGGCTGGCTCTATTTCACGTGCCTCACACAACCAAACATGTATCCCAAGATCTCCCACCTGATGGTTTGGTCCTCTTGGACTTCTACGTCATCTATCTACTGCCCGCTGTAGACGACTCTGCTGCATGCCGGCCAGTGGTGGGTCCTGCTGTAGGAGACTGCTCAGCAAGGAAACTATCCACTAAGAGGGCTCACTCTAACACCCCTGTCTACATCGGGATATTGTGGGAAACAACAGAATCTCTAATCTCTCGCCTGAGCCCCCGCTCGATGGTTTGGGCCCTGAAGAATGGGTCTCGTACCATATCTATGGAGTAGCGCGAGAGGTCTGTGAACCTCGCTGAGTATTGCACCACCATCATGCTACCCTACTGTAGATGCAGTAGCTCCTATATTCTCTCCGCTCAAAGGATGGTTGGTACAAACTCTACCTAGAACAGGATCTCGAAGTCTACCTACAGAAGTGTCGTCTCGTCATGCATCTGGAGGATCAGGCTCCACCATCTGTCTGCTGCTACCTGAAGGAGGCTGGCAGCAAGGATCACCATGAAGTCTTTTGGCATCCCTGAAAGCCAGAAGACTCTCACCACAACCTCCAACCAATCCTCAGACGCATGTGGGTCCATCTCTCCCCTGAACATGGGTGGCCTCTAGCATTGGAACTCGTGCAGTGCACTGAAGCGACGTGCACTCTCTACTGCTCGGGCTGATGGCATCCGTGGCTCAATGGGTGGTAGTACCGCGGGTGCCTCCGCTAGTGCCTCAACTGGAAGAGGGCCCTGTACTGAGGCATCGTCTCTCGGCAGGATGTCGGTATGTACCACTATAGGGGCTCTAGCTGGTCGTCCGCGGGGAGACATCCTGAAAGAAACAAACGTGACATGGTCAAACGATTTATACCTGGTGAGTTGACCTGGTTTGTGCTGACTTTTTTAAAAAAACTATTGGAATCACACACATAATTAGTGATTTCGTGCACAAGTCATAAAGCAGTTGTCAGGGTCCTGGTGTATGGATACGTCGGCCGCCCGCACCTACACTGGACTCCTGAACTAAAAACCACACTCAGTTCCCTTAACACTATTTCTTCACAAAAATAAAATATCACTGTTATAAGTTATGCAGTAGAACTGACTCGTCTAATACCAATTTGTCACGACCCTTCCTCAGGGCCCGTGTCGCGACTACCCCATGCCCTCCTTCCATAGTCCAGGGGCTAGAAACTAGCACCAAAGGCGTAAATCCCATAATATGGGAAGGAATTTCCTTTATAAAAGTAAACAAAACACCACCAAGTACAAGCAGAAGTAATATACTTAGTACAAAAGAAAGTGTTGAAATGTAAATGGGCTAGAATACAAACCCAATTGAAAAGTATAGCTACAACTGAACGAAAGTACAATAGAAATATGGAAGAATATGATCATCTACCGGGTCGTCCACCTCGGATCGTACCTGAAGGGTAGGTACAGATAGCGCACCACCTGGATCGTCCACCACGGATCCTACCTGAAGGGTAGGTACAGATAGCCTTCACAACTCTCTCGCCCGTCTACCTCCTCCGATTATTGTATCATCGTTAAGTCCACCTCCAGATACTGACTCATCATGAGGTCCACCTTCGGGTACCGTCCAGTCCTTGAACACTCGGCCTCTGTCAGGGATTCCCGTTGTTTGCAACCAACACAACAATGTGCGGGCATAGCCTGTGCAGGGGTGAGTATACGATACTTAGTAGGGACCCCGAGACCCTCAATGTCTCACTAAATCCAACAAGGATAACCACAAAGAACGATTTACATTTGTTATCAGAGGAGGAACCCAGCCTTAAGTGCGGTGCACTGCCTGGGTTGAGATGTAGGGCCCACAACGAGGGTGTTGTGCCCTAAGGGGGGGGGGGGGTATTATAACACCCCAAAAATGATAAAGGGTTAAATGACTAAATGATATGACTCATGTCAACAAAGGGAACCTTCCTTTTCAAGAGCCTACCTGATTAGAACTGCACAGTTAGGCGTGCTTGGCCTGGAGTAGTGATCAGGATGGGTGACCTTCTGGGAAGTTTCACAGTGTGTGTGTGAGTGAGGACAAAGCACACTGGAATGGACATGTGTTGTCCTGTGAGGGCAAAGCACACTGGAATTGAAATGTGTTGGCCTGTGGGGACTATCATTAGTTATATAACCGGTTCGGGCATGTGGGTGGGACCTAGGGTGGGGCCCACGTGTCTGCGGGGAAACTGGTGGGCAGGGCCCCCAATTGTTACATAATTAATTAATAAATATCATAAAAATATATTGAACCCATTATTTTATCCATCCCTTAGATTTGGTGATAAAATAATATATTATTTCAGTTTGTGAGGTGAAAGATTCCCATATACATGGTCAATTGTTTTGTTTCCCATTTTATGGAAGAGGAGATAGATGTAGGTTATTACATTGGCATAATAAAATCTTAGTGTATAGGATACACTGATGTTATTACATCATCATGGTTGAATAATTTTTTAAATATGTGGAAGATGAAATAAAATAATTATGATCGGTTAAGTATGAAACCACTTCTTCAGATAGCTTCTTTAGGTTTTACACAAAAACAGTCTTATAAGGAGTTCCTAATCATGCCGAGGCATATTGTATGTGATTTTATTGATAAATTTCATTCAGTAATAACTAAATCTATTTGTCTACATGGCCTCAAGAATGCCTCGTAGTATGTTAGAGTCTATCGACTAGTAGCGATGGTCCATGATAAAATATTGTGGATACTATACCCTCATGATCAGTGTGTTTCAAATTGGTATAATAAAATTAATACATATATGAATCTTGTGAAACAACTCAAAAGATTAAAAACATCAATCATATAGATAACCACATAATCTAATAAAACAGTGTCTTATAGAAATGCTTATCATGGAAATCTATTCAAAATACAGGTAATGAATAAAAAATGCATCCAGTACAATACTTGCTTGAAAATACGAAATGACCAAAAGTAAATATTGAAAAATATAATCATGATCCAAATCCTTGTCATGTGATCCAATTATTAATTGTAAGAATATATTAAGCATCTATAAGTGGTGGTTTCCCCTATCCCTACCTATATCCATGAAGTCTATCTCAGTACCCAATAATGACCCAAACATGGGGTGATATAACAATTAGTAGGCCACCACCAAAAGTGTCTATAAAAATTCTACTCAATTCATATAAGTTGAGGCAGTGTATAGATAAATATGATTACAATTAATAAAAATAAGAGTGATATTATCCTGAATAAAAAGTATCACTCTGATTAAGAAACTAAATCATAAGTACTGACATTAATTCATGTTAAGTAACATCAACATCATATTCAATGTAATCATGTATCTGGCCTACATGTTCTATGGTCCATGGAGTAAAAATGAACAAGGAAATCATTTAAGCTATGTAAACAACTAAACGTTATCCAAGGAGTATAAATGTCAATGTAAACATAATATGCTATGAAAAACATGTAGATAGTATCCAATGAGAAGAAATGTCAATAGAATCTTAATATGGTAATCAAATCCAAGGAGTATAAATGTACGAAGAAATAAAATATGGTCATCAGGATGGGTGACCTTCTGGGAAGTTTCACAGGGTGTGTGTGTGTGAGGACAAAGCACACTGGAATGGACATGTGTTGGCATGTGGGGACAAAGAACACTAGAATGGACATGTGTTGGCCTGTGGGGACTATCATTAGTTATATAACTGGTTCGGGCATGTGGGTGGGACCTAGGGTGGGGCCCACGTGTCTACAGGGAAACTGGTGGGCAGGGCCCCCCAATTGTTACATAATTAATTTATAAATATCATAAAAATATATTGAACCCATTATTTTATCCATCCCTTAGAGGTGGTGATAAAAGAATATATTATTTGAGTTTGTGAGGTGATAGTTTCTCATACACATGGTCAATTATTTTTTTTCATTTGATGGAAGAGGATATAGATGTAGGTTATTCCATTGACATAATAAAATCTTATTATATAGGATACACTGATGTTATTATATCATTATGGTTGAATAATTTTTTAAATATGTGGAAGATGAAATAAAATTATTAAGATCAGTTAAGTATGAAACCACTTCTTCAGATAGCTTCTTTAGGTTTTAAAAAAAATAGTCTTTGAAGGAGTTCCTAATCATGCCAAGGCATATTATATGTGATTTTATTGATAAATTTCATTTAGTAATAACTAAATCTATTTGTCTACATGGCCTCAAGCATGCCTCATAGTATGTTAGAGTCTACCGACTAGTAGTGATGGTCCATGATAAAATATTGTGGATACTATACCCTCATGATCAGTGTGTTTCAGATTGGTATAATAAAATTAATCCATATATGAATCTTGTGAAACAACTCAAAAGATTAAAGACAAAAATCATACACATAACCACATAATCTAATAAAACAGTGTCTTATAGAAATGCTTATCATGGAAAGCTATTCAAAATACAGGTAATGAATAAAAAATGCATCCAGTACAATACATGCTTCAAAATATGAAATGACCAAAAGGAAATATTGAAAAATATAATCATGATCCAAATCCTTGTCATGTGATCCAATTATTAATTGTAAAAATATATTAAGCATCTATAAGTGGTGGTTTCCCCCTATCCCTACCTATATCCATGAAGTCTATCTGAGTACCCAATAATGACCCAAACATGGGGTGATATAACAATTAGTAGGCCACCACCAAAATTTTCTATAAAAAATCTACTCAATTCATATAAGTTGAGGCCGTGTATAGATAAATATGATTACAATTAATAAAAATAGAAGTGATATTATCCTGAATACAATGTATCACTCTGATTGTGAAACTAAATCATAAGGACTGACATTAATCCATGTTAAGTAACATCAACATCATATTCAATGTAATCATGTATCTGACCTACATGTTCTATGCTCCAAGGAGTAAAAATGTACAAGGAAATCATTTAATCTATGTAAACAACTAAACGTTATCCAAGGAGTATAAATGTCAAAGTAAACCTAATATGCTATGAAAAACATGTAGATAGTATCCAATGAGAAGAAATTTCAATAGAATCTTAATATGGTAATCAAATCCAAGGAGTAGAAATGTACGAAGAAACCAAATATGGTCATCAGGATGGGTGACCTTCTGGGAAGTTTCACAGGGTGTGTGTGAGTGAGGACAAAGCACACTGGAATGGACATGTATTGGCCTTTGGGGACAAAGCACACTGAAATGGACATGTGTTGGCCTGTGGGGACTATCATTAGTTATATAACCGGTTCGGGCATGTGGGTGGGACATAGGGTGGGGCCCACGTGTCAGCGGGGAAACTGGTGGGCAGGGCCCCCCAATTGTTACATAATTAATTTATAAATATCATAAAAATATATTGAACCCATTATATTATCAATCCCTTAGAGGTGGTGATAAAAGAATATATTATTTGAGTTTGTGAGGTGATAGTTTCCCATACACATGGTCAATTGATTTGTTTCTCATTTTATGGAAGAGGAGATAGATGTAGGTTATTTCATTGACATAATAAAATCTTATTATATAGGATACACTGATGTTATTACATCATTATGGTTGAATAATTATTTAAATATGTGGAAGATGAAATAAAATTATTTTGATCGATTAAGTATGAAACCACTTCTTCAGATAGCTTCTTTAGGTTTTACACAAAAACAGTCTTATAGGGAGTTCCTAATCATGCCAAGGCATATTGTATGTGATTTTATTGATAAATTTCATTCATTAATAACTAAATCTATTTGTCTACATGGCCTCAAGAATGCCTTGTAGTATGTTAATGTCTATCAACTAGTAGTGATGGTCCATGATAAAATATTGTGGATATTATACCCTCATGATCAGTGTGTTTCAGATTGGTATAATAAAATTAATCCATATATGAATCTTGTGAAACAACTCAAAAGAATAAAAACATCAATCATATAGATAACCACATAATCTAACAAAACAGTGTCTTATAGAAATGCTTATCGTGGAAATCTATTCAAAATACAGGTGATGAATAAAAAATGCATCTAGTACAATACATGCTTCAAAATATGAAATGACCAAAAGGAAATATTGAAAAATATAATCATGATCCAAATCCTTGTCATGTGATCCAATTATTAATTGTAAAAATATATTAAGCATCTATAAGTTGTGGTTTCCCCTATCCCTACCTATATCCATGAAGTCTATCTGAGTACCCAATAATGACCCAAACATGGGGTGATATAACAATTAGTAGGCCACCACGAAAATTGTCTATAAAAATTCTACTGAATCCATATAAGTTGAGGAAGTGTACAGATAAATATGATTACAATTAATAAAAATAGAAGTGATATTATCCCGAATAAAAATTATCACTCTGATTAAGAAACTAAATCATATGGACTGACATTAATCCATGTTAAGTAATATCAACATCATATTCAATGTAATCGTGTATCTGGCCTACATGTTCTATAGTCCAAGGAGTAAAAATGTACAAGGAAATCATTTAAGCTATGTAAACAACTAAACATTATCCAAGGAGTATAAATGTCAAAGTAAACCAAATATTCTATGAAAAACATGTAGATAGTATCCAATGAGAAGAAGTGTCAATAGAATCTTAATATGGTAATAAAATCCAAGGAGTAGAAATGTACGAAGAAACCAAATCTGGTAATCAGGATGGGTGACCTTCTAGGAAGTTTCACAAGGTGTGTGTGAGTGAGGACAAAGCACACTGGAATGGACATGTGTTGGCCTGTGGGGACCATCATTAGTTATATAATCGGTTCGGGCATGTTGGTGGGACCTAGGGTGGGTCCCACGTGTCTACGGGGAAACCGGTGGGCAGGGCCCCCCAATTGTTACATAATTAATTTATAAATATCATAAAAATATATTGAACCCATTATTTTATCCATCCCTTAGAGGTGGTGATAAAAGAATATATTATTTGAGTTTGTGAGGTGATAGTTTCCCATACACATGGTAAATTGTTTTGTTTCCCATTTTATGGAAGAGGAGATAGATGTAGGTTATTCCATTAACATAATAAAATCTTATTATATAGGATACACTGATGTTATTACATAATTATGGTTGAATAATTTTTTAAATATGTGGAAGATGAAATAAAATTATTATGATCGGTTAAGTATGAAACCACTTCTTCAGATAGCTTCTTTAGGTTATACACAAAAACATTCTTATAAAGAGTTCCTAATCATGCCAATGCATATTGAATGTGATTTTATTGATAAATTTCATTTCGTAATAACTAAATCTATTTGTCCACATGGCCTCAAGCATGCCTCATAGTATGTTAGAGTCTAGCGACTAGTAGTGATGGTCCATGATAAAATAGTGTGGATACTATACCCTCATGATAAGTGTGTTTCAGATTGGTATAATAAAATTAATCCATATATGAATCTTGTGAAACAACTCAAAAGATTAAAAACATCAATCATATAGATGACCACATAATCTAATAAAACAGTGTCTTATAGAAATGCTTATCATGGAAAGCTATTCAAAATACATGTAATGAATAAAAAAATCATCCAGTACAATACATGCTTCAAAATATGAAATGACCAAAAGGAAATATGGAAAAATATAATCATGATCCAAATCCTTGTCATGTGATCCAATTATTAATTGTTAAAATATATTAAGCATCTATAAGTGGTGGTTTCCCCTATCCCTACCTATATCCATGAAGTCTATCTGAGTACCCAATAATGACCCAAACATGGGGTGATATAACAATTAGTAGGCCACCACCAAAATCGTCTATAAAAATTCTACTCAATTCATATAAGTTGAGGCAGTGTACAGATAAATATGATTACAATTAATAAAAATAGAAGTGATATTATCCTGAATACAAAGTATCACTCTGATTAAGAAACTAAATCATAAGGACTGACATTAATCCATGTTAAGAAACATCAACATCATATTCAATGTAATCATGTATCTGGCCTACATGTTCTATGTTCCAAGGAGTAAAAATGTACAAGGAAATCATTTAAGCTATGTAAACAAATAAATGTTATCCAAGGAGTATAAATGTCAAAGTAAACCTAATATGCTATGACAAATATGTAGATAGTATCCAATGAGAAGAAATGTCAATAGAATATTAATATGGTAATCAAATCCAAGGAGTAGAAATATATGAAGAAACCAAATATGGTCATCAGATCCATGAAGTAGAAATTTCTATGGAATTATATAATGTTAATTAAATTGGATGCCAGGAGTAGGAATTTCCAAGGAATCCTAGAAGGCTAATAAAACTATATCCATGGAATAGAAATGTCAAAGGAATCGTAATATGTTTATTAAATTGGGCCCAACAAATATAAATGTCTATGTCATCCTAATATATTGTATCGTTGGAGTTAAAATGTCCATGACATCCACGTAGGCCATATCCATGGAGTATAAATGTCCATGAAATCTAAGTGATTCATTTTTTCTATATAACGAACCCTTCATCCTCATCATATCAAATTATTTCCCCATTTCCTAAATGACTCATTAAATAATTTCACTAATTCCTACATAATCATACACAATTTGTGGGATTAACCATTAAATACCCTTCATCTATAAATGAAAAGGTTCTATAAGTTTCTTACAACCCATAAATATTCACATTATTACCATATTAAATTCCCATAAAGAAGATAATACTCAACTCACCCCAATGGTCACATATTTGTAGTAAGAGGTAATAATCATCACAATGGACAATTAAGGTTATGTTCAACAATATAAAACCTTATACAAGGGTTACACAACATATCTTAACCTTTAATTCATTAATTAACTGAACGACTTATTAAATTATGATGCATCTCCCTACAGGTATACTATAAAGCACAATGAAAATAATATATAAACAACATTAATCATAAGGAAAAGTTATAGAAATTCTACCTTAATCTTATAGAGGATTTCTCATCTAGTATCATCCTTTAATTTTTTTTATTAGAATAAAATATATGAATAGAATAATGGCAAAAAATAGGGCATAAGATCATACACCAAAATAGTGATGGTGATAGAAAGGTAAACAAAAAAAGCAGCCTTCCAACTGAAGAACTCATCGATAATTTTCCAATGAGATTAATGTATCTTAATTCTTATGTCAGATAAAGAAATGGGAAGAAATCCAACGTTAAAGGAATATGGAGTTATCATGGGATGTGGATAAAACCTCTTATAAGTTATAAATATGTGATAAATTGGGTATGGTAAAAAAATAAATGGTAGAAAAATAGTTTTTTACCCATAAAAATTTACAATGCATGATATGGCTGCATGGTTGGAAACAATGTGTGCTAAATATGATCCCATCTCGACCACAATACACCATTTACATGATTACAGTGCATGATTAGAAATGTTGTGTGATGATTTTTCATTTTCTATCTATTACAAAACTATCATTATATGCATGATCAAACGAATTGGGTAACATAGTTAGTGAAAATTTTGCACCCTATTTTGTGAATGGAAAAACCCATACTTATTAATCTAGCCATGTTGATTGGGTTTTATTGTCTCTACTAACTCTTAAGCCCATATTCCGTCTCCAGAAATCATGTTCGAGGATTTATACAAACCCTTTTTTCTTCTGTTCCCCCACTAGGAACATCTATAAGGATAAAACTGAAGAAAATTAATAGAAATAAAATGGTTCATGTACCTCCATAAAACATTGGGTTCTTATAAAATTCCTCAATAAAGAAAATTCCGTAAATTTCTCTTCCAGGGAGGTCATGCATCGTATGAGAATAACTCCAGCCTTTGAGCACAAACATGGACCTCCCACCCCCATTTATCATCTTATAAATGGCTACACTACCATAATACTCTTACCATATTTATTGAAAGGCCTTTTAAAACCATTATTCTATGATCATCAACAAGGATACATTATCTTCAAAGGATGCATCTACCTCAAATTCAACCACCTCAGGATGCGGAAAATCTTATGGATCAGAATAACATCAGTGAAGAAGATATATATAAAAGATGTTGTACGTGGCTTCATACCCCTGAGGTGACTGCAACCAATAGGCTATCGACCAAAATCTCTCTAAAATATCAAAGGTCCCAACATAATGAGGTTATATATTCACCTTTTCTAAATCCATCTATTCCCCATTATATGTGAAAATTATAGGAAAACCTGAATCCCTAACTAAAATTCTAATGGTAAAAAGTGATGATCGGTGTGTGAATTCTATTGAGATAGAAATGTAGGCATCAACTTCATAATAATTTTAAATATGTTAAATATATCCTAAACAATAAGATAACCTAGTTGTCCTACCTATTTAGCCTCTAACTTTCACATGGGTGAACAATATGTCCTTATGTATATAGCCTCATAAAGATCCACAAGTATGGTCACTTATAACCTATTATTATAAGATAAATAAGTTTTAAATAACTGTTCATTTCATAAACCTCCAAACACAAGGATTCATGATCGGATCATGTCCTATAAAACTGGTACTGTACACTCAGACTGACCATCAGTTTTTTGGTGATAGGATATAATAAGCAGTACATATAAACCCATTTCCTTCTACAACCCCTATGAGAACCATGACATGAGTAAATTGTCTCTATCAAATACAATATAATGTGTAACCTTGTAGGGGGATATAAACTCATGATTTCTAAACTTATATATTTCATCCACGGAAGGGTCCTCCTGAATAGGCAACAAAAGGGAGAAGTTTTTCAATATTTATATGATAACCCATATGACATCCTTTCCCCTAGGTGATCATGGTAATCCCATCACGAATTCCATGGTGATGGAATACCGTTGCAACTCAGTAATACACAAAAGATGAAAAGGCCCCAACGTTCTTTGGTGCTCTACCTTCACCTTCTAAAAGGTGCAAGACCATGTAACAAAAAAAAAATATCTTTCTTTTCATCCCCGATCACCATTATTGATTGTATAAGTAATGATACATATGTGTGAGACCGGGATGCACACCACTTATAGTGGCATGACACTATGACATCAAATCCTCCAGGACATCAGTAGGAACCCATTTATGTTCATGAATAAATATGATTTAATTCTCATCAATGACCCAAAATGTGATGGTCCATCCCTTGTATAGATCTCTTATAGGACGAAGCCCTAAAAATCTAACATCCATCTAATATATAATCCCTCCAGAAGTGAGAAAGTGACTGATAATGATGAAAGTATAAACAATCCATGATGGTCCATATAACGACCCATACTTTACATACATTGTTAATACTTCAAAATTGAAGCACACTTATTACAACATATGACAAAACAACAAAGGACCGTATAAGTATAGTGTCTTTAGAAACTGGGAAACATAAACAACTGGTTCATAAATCTTCTACAGTGTCTCCCATTTATTTCATCATATCTAGGGTCCGTTTTAGGACATTCTACTTAATATCCATCTTCCTGACCTGGGGAAAAGAAAACATAAAAGGGTGAGCTCAAATTCTCAGCAAGGGCAAATAAAGGAAATAAAAATCATATCATATTTTTTTGAAAATCATAACCTGCAAAAGAGATCATAATATCTTAACATGGAATAAATCATAGAAGAGAAAATGAGATCCCCATAATCATAACATGAAAATTGAAACTTTGTGGCATGCACACATAATCATGGAAAATCATTTCTTGTTAGTCATGACTCATTTGCCAAGACTATCTTAGTGGACAAAGTCCCTTTCTGAACCGAGTCACCCTCGTTCCAGTCCTGTTTCACTGAACCGGTATAACCTACCATTCCAGCCATGTCTATCTCATGAGATATAAAATCTTTACCCAATGCATTTGAGGGAGATATAGGTCCCACCCATCTTATAATGAATCCTTTCTTATGTGTGCCACATATTCATAAATCATACATCATCGCATAACACATGTAACAGAAATGGGATTCTTGAAACATCATGACATCATAAAACAAATCATATAAGGTAAATGACACCATAAAAATAATTCCCTCACAACATAATCAAATCAATGTAATAATAGGGATAAAAACAAAACCCTATATTATCTTAGATGGAAAATAATTTTGATAAAACATTTGAACTCCATTCTTGAGGAAAATATCCTTTCTACTTCAAAAACACATTTCTGTTCTTGACATGTCATACAATTATAAACTAAATGAAGTTGATTAAAAATAAACTTGAAAACTTATAAAGGAAGCTTCTTGGAAATAATGTTTTAAAAATCCATTCATGCCGTATAAGTTAAAAAAACATTCTTCTCGTACTTTTGTCGAAAAAGTCAAAAAGTACCTCGTACGAAAAAATGACAAAAGATTCATTTCATACATATTACTAAAAACTCACCGAAGGGTAACAATGGATTTAAAAAATTGTAGGTGGATGGAAATAATATTACATATTGATGAAACATGGATGTGGATGATAAAATACACCCCAGTAAATACTTACGAATAAACAATCTCGGATAAAAATGAGATTGTGATATTTCCCTTACCTTAGGTCTGATTTGCTTTGTATGTGTCTGAAGCTCCTGTATAATGGTTTAAATAATGTTATTGACTTATTCCAGAATCATACATATTGATATGATATCATATGTGGTCATATTCTTAGATTCTTGTTAGTAATATTTCATTGTTACTTGTTACTCGGGTCTTTATTGCCTTTTGTTCTTATGCGTGTTTTGCCGAATAAATTCTTATTCTTCTTTTAAGGTTATAGATACCTTATATACAGAATGGTATTAGTGAAACATATATCATATTTATTCATTCAATTCATTTATATAATTACTATGTAATGATGATCATGTAGAACGAGTCGCATCACATCGTGGAGACGATATTCCGTACGTACGCACGAGTGATGATATCGTTCCTATGATCATGGAATTGTATTGGAGTATATGTATATTATTTTAGTATCAATATTACTTTATAATAATCATAAATATTTACTCATTACACCATTATACCCATCCTTGTAAGGTGATGGTGGAAAATAGATTACACCACGGCGTGGAGACGGTATTCCGTACGTATGCACGCGCGGTGATTTCATTTTTCCGTAGGATGGATATAAGGTGAATTAGGGTTGTTTCATATTTATAATGACATATCAGTATGTAATTAATACTGATGTTATTACTTTATCATGAAACAACTAAAGAAGAAGAAGTTGAAGAAGAATGAAATTGAAAAGATCGGTAATGGATATTACCTCTTCTTTGGAACGCTTCTTTGAATCCTCCACTTAGGGAACTAAGATTGGTCATTGAAGAAGACCATGACCTCTAGGATTATTCTAGGGAAGTGGAGAGGAGAGAATGTCAGGGGTTTGCCGAGCTTGAGTGCTCAAATTGGTGTGAGGAGGAGGGGGAGGAGGTGCCCTTTTATAAGGGAGGAGAGGGGCACCTTAGGAATATCTGAAAATATTATTTTATATTAAAGTCAAAATCGGTTTATAATGGTTCCAAAGGGTCTTATTTCAAAGCTAATGTGGGGATGAGTCTAAATCCTATCAACCAATAGGATTTAGACAAGTTTAGTTTATTATTTTAACCTTATCAATTAGATTTAACTCTAAGTTAAATAATTTAACTTTTACTGTGTCTTTTTGTTTTCTTACACTATATGGTTAATACACTTACTATAACATGCCAAACGAACCCCAAATTGTTTATTATTAATATATATATCCTTATCTAAGTCATTTTGCCGAACCTTAGATTTTTAGGAATAAAATAACAATTAATAATATAATATTTGATTTAAAAACTATTTTGTGTCAATTTTGACACTATTTGATATATGATTTTTGTGAAGGTCATAACAGAATTATATGTTCGAACCAAGTTGATTAAATCAACACTAATATATCATAGTAACCTAGAAAATTAGTGGAATTCATAAAAAGTCTCAAATTACATTTATGTTGGTGTTTATAACATCAATTATATCAATATTTCATTAATAAGATAATTACTGCATCAGCATTGTGTCATAAATAAATTAAATTATTTATTTTCTAAAAATTATAAATAAAATACCATCATGTAGGAAATATTTTTAGATTTCTAATGAATATTTATAGTCGAATTTATCTTATTCATAACCCCATATTAAAAATTATTTACTTATTAAACTTTGATTTTAACTATTTTAACCCTTCTTTAAATAAATTAATAATAAATGTCCTAATCTAATCCAAGTGGACCTAAATGGTCATATTTTATTCCTATGTTTTTTTTCGGTCGAATTAAACTTTTGCAATAGAATTAGGACATGTGTTAGGGTAATAATAATATCATTTTTACCCTTAATTACCCTATTTACTTTTAACCGTGGTAAAAAAAGTAAAAAGTTACTATTCACCAAAAAATTATTTTCATCTCATTGAACCACATTTTAGTCCTTGATTTTAACCGTGTCTCTAGGATTTTCAAAATTCCATTAACAGAAGCGGTAAAATTAAGTTTTATGCAAAATTCAGTTTTTAACCTACCACTTAGTGGTTTCACTATTCATCAAAAATTGAAAGTTTTTAGAAAAATACCAAAATTTCACCCTAGGATAATTTCGATATTCCGAATCCAAAAATGAAGTCCATTTTGAAAAATAAAATTTATAAAATTTTAAAAAGTGGTTTTACTATTCATAACGGCTAGTTTTATTTTAATATCATATCGTTGTTTAGTGAAACTCGATATTGCGTACGACCCAAGCTAACGAGGAAGGACAAGATTTCGTGTAAAGAAAGCCAAGAAAGTGTTGTGTAGAAAAAGATTCCTTTGATGATTTATATAACATAAAAGTCTCGTGTGTTACATTCTACCCCCCTTAAAAAGAATTTCTCCCTCGAAATTCGTCACTTTGTAACAAACAGATGAGGATACTTCTCCCTCATCATATCCTCAAGCTCCCATGTAGCTTCTTCAAGTTGGTGGTTCCTCCATAAAACTTTCACCAATCGAGTGGTCTTGTTTCGTAGGACTTTTTCGCTACGATCCAGAATCTCTATCGGTTGTTCTTTATAATAAAGATCTTTCTCCAGCGGTACAACTTCTGAGCTGAGTACATGTGAAGGATCAGGTATGTACATTCTCATGAGAGATACATGGAACACATTGTGAACTTGAGAGAGATTCTGTGGAAGCGTCAATCGGTAAGCTACCTTTCCAACACGATCCAGTATTTCGAAAGGACCGATATATCTAGGGCTCAACTTCCCCTTCTTTCCAAATCTCATAACCCTCTTCCAGGGAGATATTCGTAAGAACACATTATCACCCACTTCAAACTCTAGGTCTTTTCTTCGGTTGTAGGCATAAATTTTCTGTCAACTCTGAGATGCTCTTATGTGTTGTTGAATAGATCTGACCTTTTTTGCCATTTCGTCAACGAGATCAGGTCCTAATAGCTTTCTTTCCCCAACTTCATCCCAGCAAGTTGGAGTCCTGCATTTCATTCCATAAAGAGCTTCATAAGGAGCCATCTGAATACTTGAGTGAAAGCTATTATTATAAGAAAATTCCACCAAAGGTAGGTGTTGATCCCAACCTCCTTTGAAATCCATAGAGCAAGCTCTCAACATATCTTCTAGGTTTTGAATTGTTCTCTCAGACTGACCGTCTGTCTGAGGATGATAAGCAGTGCTGAAACTCAACTCTGTATCCAGAGTATGCAGAAGACTTCCCCAGAACATTGAGGTAAATCTCGGATCCGGATCAGATATAATAGAAATTGGTACTCCATGCAATCTTACCACTTCGTTTACATATATCCTGGCAAGCTGATCTAGAGAGAAATCCTCTCTAATAGCAATGAAGTGTGCAGACTTTGTAAGACGATCAACTATGACCCAGATAGCATTATTGCCTTTGGATGTTTTAGGGAGTCCTGTTACAAAGTCCATAGTGATGTTTTCCCATTTCCATTCGGGTATGGGTAATGGTTGTAACATCCCATTAGACTTCTGTCTCTCAGCTTTAACTTGTTGACAAACCAAGCATCGAGAGACATATTCAGCAACATCTCGTTTCATGCCATCCCACCAGAAGTACTCTTTCAGGTCGCTATACATCTTCGTGCTTCCAGGATGAATAGAAAATGAAGAACTATGAGCCTCATCCAGCAGATCCTTCTTTAATTCGGGGATGGGAGGAACACAAACCCGATTCCTGAACTTTATTATCCCAACACAATCAAGGTTGAATTCAGGAACATTTATCACCTTATTTTGTAACTCGACATCTTTTTTTTGTGCCTCTTTAATCTTCACATGTATAGATGGTTGAACATTCATTTGAGAAAGATAAGATTTTCCCCTTCCATTATAATTCCAATATCCATCCTTTGTAAATCCATAAATATTGGATCTTTTGTGATCCTCATCATGGATAAACTAGCATGGTCTTGTTGACTTAATGCATCTGCCACCTTGTTTGCTTTCCCAGGGTGGTAATGGATTGACCAGTCATAATCCTTAATCAGCTCCAACCATCTTCTTTGACGCATATTCAGCTCCTTTTGTGTGAAAATATACTTTAAACTTTTATGATCTGTATAAATATCACACCTTTCACCATAAAGGTAATGCCTCCAAATCTTTAATGCAAAGATTACCGCAGCCAACTCCAAATCATGTGTTGGGTAATTTTGCTCATGGATTTTCAATTGTCGTGAGGCATAATCTATCACCATATCATTTTGCATAAGAACACACCCCAATCCCTTCTTGGATGCATCACTGTAGATCACAAACCTTTCTCCACTACAAGGAAGTGTGGGAACAGGTGCACTGGATAACCTTCTTTTCAACTCCTTGAAATTCTCTTCACATTCCTCTATCCAAACAAACTTAACTCCTTTCCGAGTCAACATGGTGAGTGGGTTAGATAATCGTTAAAAATCTTTTACAAAACGTCGATAATATCCATCAAAACCAAGAAAACTTCGGATCTCAGTTACTGTTGTTGGTCTCGACCATCTTTCGATAACCTCTGTTTTTGCTGGATCCACAGATATCCCCTCTTTTGAGATTATGTGACCCAAAAATGCAACTTTTTGAAGCCAAAATTCACACTTGGTAAATTTGGCATAAAGCTTCTCCTTTCTCAGGGTCTTCAATATAATTCTCAAGTAATATTCATGGTCTTCCTTACTCTTTGAATAGACAAGAATATCGTCTATAATGACTACCACAAATTGATCAAGATAGTCTCTAAAGACTCTATTCATTAGATCCATGAAGATAGCAGGGGCATTAGTAAGACCAAATGGCATCACTATAAATTCATAGTGTCCATACCTTGTACGGAAAGCCGTCTTTGGTATATCCTCCCCTTTTACCCTTAATTGATGATACCCTGAATGAAGATCAATCTTGGAAAAGTATTGAGCTCTGCGTAGTTGGTCAAATAAGTCATCAATGCGTGGGAGAGGATATTTGTTCTTGATAGTGATCTTGTTATGTTCTCAATAATCAATGCAGAGTCTCATTGATCCATCTTTCTTCTTAACAAATAGAACAGGTTCTCCCCAAGGTGACGCACTAGGGCGTATGAATCCCTTATCAAGAATCTCCTGGAGTTGCTTCTTCAATTCCTGCAACTCAATTGGGGCCATTCTATAAGGTGTATTTGAAATAGGCAAAGCACCCGGTACGAGTTCTATTGAAAACTCAACTTCATGATTTGGTGGAAGACCTGGTAATTCCTCCGGAAAGACATCATCAAACTCCCATACGATTGGCATATTCCTAATCGCGAGTTTCTCACCAACCATTTGAGATAAATAACCTTCATTTAGTGGAATCAATACCCATAAAATGGACGAAATTTCCACTGGAAGGTTATGTTCATCCTTGCATTGATAGATGATCATATATTGATCTGGAATATGAAATGTGACTTCCCTTCTTTGGCAATTGGTATGAGCTCTGTATAAAGAAAGCCAATCCATGCCAAGAATCACATCAAATTCCACTATAGGAAGGATCACAAAATTTGCAGGAAGAACTTTCCCACAAACTTCGATCGGAGAAGAATTATAAACTTTTGATGCGATTGATGTTCCATTAGGTGTTGTCACAGATAACTCAACATCTAATTGTTGAGGTAATACGGTGATACCCTTAAAAAATTCTTCAGAAATAAAAGAGTGGGCGGATCCAGAATCAAATAAAACATTTCCTACTTTATAGTGTATGGTAAGTGTACCTTTCACCACATCGTTATCGTACTCCACATCGCTGATAGAAATTGCATGTGACCTTCCTTTGTCTTTAGCCTTAAGAGTTTGTTGACGTCGACCATCATCATCAACCCTTGGATTTGGCCATTGATTGGCATAATGCCCCATCTCCTTGCACTTGAAACATTGATGTGTAGTAGGTTCATTCTGTGCATCCCTTCCTTTGTTTGCATCATTAGACATCTTCTTCCCATCATTGCGGCATTCAAATGCCCGATGACCTTCCTTTCCACATTTGAAACATTTACTTGTCCCTTTAAGACATCTCCCTCCATGTTTCTTTCCACACTTTGAGCATAATGGAAATCTCATCTTCTTTTCAGTGTGCTCTTTAGATTTTCCTTTAAATTCCATTTTCCTCTTCTTATCAAACCCATATGACTGATGGGTTACTCCAATCTTCATCTCGACTTTGAGAGCACATCGAACGATTTCCTCATAGCTATTGAAGTCCCGTATGGATAACGCCCTTCGAAGACTTGGTTTTAAGCCACTAAAGAATCGATCGATCTTAATCTCAGGTTGGATAATAATACCAGAAGCGTACCTTGCAAGTCTTGTAAAATTTGCTTCATAGGTACCAACAGATTCATCATCTCTTTGCTTCAGTTCAAGAAACTCTTTCTCCATCTTTGTTCGGAGAATACGAGGGAAGTAATTATTAAAAAATAAGTTCTTGAACTCGTCCCATTCCATGGACTCAATTTCATCCCTTTGCCTCGTATTCTTAATAAGATTCCACCATTGATCGACATCTCATTCCAAACGATACACTGCTAGGATGACATTATCATGTTCAGAACATTGAAAAACTGAAAATATATTTTTAGTAGTACTAATCCATTGTTCTGCAACTAATGGATCAGTAGACCCACTGAAAGAAGGTGGACGCTGCCTCATGAAGGATTCAACAGAATGTTTCTCCTTCCTTTGCTCGTTTGGAAGTCCTGCATGATTCATAGCTTGAGAAAGTTGTGTGAGCATGGCTACAAGATTTTGCATTCCAGCTCACATATCGTTTGGTTGCTCAGGGGGACAATCATTGCATTGCCCATCGCATTCCGCATTAACACGGTTCCTTCGGGTTCCAGCCATTGACTAAAACCAAAAAGAATAGTGTGAGCAA
Organism: Viscum album; assembly: GCA_963277665.1. NCBI lineage: Eukaryota > Viridiplantae > Streptophyta > Magnoliopsida > Santalales > Viscaceae > Viscum > Viscum album. The sequence goes on from OY728125.1 coordinate 1,926,473,347, forward strand.
CACTAATTATAATAGGAAAACCACATAATTCAAGAATAAAATTTCACACTTAAGGTCTTATCCTGGGTTATTCATGGATATTTCTAAAACACTAATATTGTGCTCTATGCTTAGACTTATCCTTAGGGTTATTACTAAGGCTTTCACATCCTAGTTTCCAAAGGTTGACTATACCTTTCCACTGATACCAACTATAACGACCCATTCATTACATACATTGTTAATACTTCAAAATTGAAGCACACTTATTACAACCTATGACAAAACCACAAAGGACCGTATAGGTATAGTGTCTTTAGAAACTGGGAAACATAAACAACTGGTTCATAAATCTTCTACAGTGTCTCCCATTTATTTCATCATATCTAGGGTCCGTTTTAGGACATTCTACTTAATATCCATCTTCCTGACCTGGGGAAAAGAAAACATAAAAGGGTGAGCTCAAATGCTCAGCAAGGGCAAATAAAGGAAATAAAAATCATATCATATTTTTTTGAAAATCATAACCTGCAAAAGAGATCATAATATCTTAACATGGAATAAATCATAGAAGTGTAAATGAGATCCCCATAATCATAACATGAAACTTGAAACTTTGTGGCATGCACACATAATCATGGAAAATCATTTCTTGTTAGTCATGACTCATTTGCCAAGACTATCTTAGTGGACAAAGTCCCTTTCTGAACCGAGTCACCCTCGTTCCAGTCCTGTTTCACTGAACCGGTATAACCTACCGTTCCAGCCATGTCTATCTCATGAGATATAAAATCTTTATCCAATGCATTGGAGGGAGATATAGGTCCCACCCATCTTATAATGAATCCTTTCTTATGTGTGCCACATATTCATAAATCATACATCATCGCATAACACATGTAACAAAAATGGGATTCTTGAAACATTATGACATCATAAAACAAATCAATTAAGGTAAATGACATCATAAAAATAATTCTCTAACAAAGTAATCAAATCAATGTAATAATAGGGATAAAAACAAAACCCTATATTATCTTTGATGGAAAATAATTTTGATAAAACATTTGAACTCCATTCTTGAGGAAAATATCCTTTCTACTTCAAAAACACTTTTCTTTTCTTGACATGTCATACAATTATAAACTAAACGAAGTTGATTAAAAATAAACTTGAAAACTTATAAAGGAAGCTTCTTGGAAATACTGTTTTAAAAAGCCATTCATGCCGTATAAGTTAAAAAAACATTCTTCTCGTACTTTTGTCGAAAAAGTCAAAAAGTACCTCGTACGAAAAATGAAAAAATATTCCTTTCATACATATTACTAAAAACTCACCGAAGAGTAAAAATGGATTTAAACAATTGTATGTGGATGATAAAATACACCCCAGTAAATACTTACGAATAAACAATCTCGGATAAAAATGCGATTGTGATATTTCCCTTACCTTAGGTCTGATTTTCTTTGTATTAGTCCGAAGCTCCTGTATAATGGTTTAAATAATGTTATTTACTTATTCCAGAATCATACATATTGATATGATATCATATATGGTCATATTCTTAGTTTCTTGTTAGTAATATTTCATTGTTACTTGTTACTCGGGTCTTTATTGCCTTTTGTTCTTATGCATGTTTTGCCGAATAAATTCTTATTCTTCTTTTAAGGTTATAGATACCTTATATCCAGAATGGTATTAGTGTAACATATATCATATTTATTCATTCAATTCATTTATATAATTACTATGTAATGATGATCATGTAGAACGAGTCGCATCACATCGTGGAGACGGTATTCCGTACTTACGCACGAGTGATGATATCGTTCCTATGATCATGGAATTGTATTGGAGTATATGTATATTATTTCAGTATCAATATTACTTTATAATAATCATAAATAGTTACTCATTACATCATTATACCCATCCTTGTAAGATGATGGTGGAAAATAGATTACACCACGGCGTGGAGACGGTATTCCGTACGTACGCACGCGCGGTGATTTCATTTTTCCGTAGGATGGATAGAAGGTGAATTAGGGTTGTTTCATATTTATTATAACATAACAGTATGTAAGTAATACTGATGTTATTACTTTATCATGAAACATCTAAAGAAGAAGAAGTTGAAGAAGAAAGAAATTGAAAAGATCGGTAATGGATATTACCTCTTCTTTGGAACGCTTCTTTGAATCCTCCACTTAGGGAACTATGATTGGTCTTTGAAGAAGACCGGGACCTCTAGGATTATTCTAGGGAAGTTTAGAGGAGATAATGGCAGGGTTTGGTCGAGCTTGAGTGCTCAAATTGGTGTGAGGAGGAGGGGGAGGAGGTGCCCTTTTATAAGGGAGGAGAGGGGCACCTTTGGAATATCTCAAAATATTATTTTATATTAAAGTCAAAATCGGTTTATAATGGTTCCAAAGGGTCTTATTTCGAAGCTAAAGTGAGGATGGGTCGAAATACTATCAACCAATAGGATTTATACAAGTTTAGGTTATTATTGTAACCTTATCAATTAGATTTAACTCTAAGTTAAATAATTTAACTTTTACCGTGTCTTTTTGTTTTCTTACACTATATGGTTAATACACTTACTATAACATGCCAAACGAACCCCAAATTGTTTATTATTAATATATATATCCTTATCTAAGTCATTTGGCCGAACCTTAGATTTTTGTGAATAAAATAACAATTAATAATATAATATTTTATTTATGAACTATTTTGTGTCAATTTTGACACTATTTGATATATGATTTTTGTGAAAGTCATAACAGAATTATATGTTCGAAACAAGTCGATTAAATCAACAATAATATATCATATTAACCTATAAAATTAGTTGAATTCATATAAAGTCTAAAATTACATTTATTTTGGTGTTTATAACATCAATTATGTCAATATTTCATTAATAAGATAATTACTGCATCATCATTGTGTCATAAATAAATAAAATTATTTAATGTCTAAAAATTATAAATAAACTACCATCATGTAGGAACTCTTTTTATCTTTCTAATGAATATTTATAGTCTAATTTATCTTATGTATAACCCCATATTAAAAATGATTTACTTGTTAAACTTTGATTTTAACTATTTTAGCCCTTCTTTAAATAAATTAACAATAAATGTCCTGATCTAATCCAAGTGGACCTAAATGGTCATATTTTATTTCTAAGTTTGTTTTTGGTCGAATTACACTTGTCCAATAGAATTAGGACATGTTTTAGGGTAATAATAATATCATTTTTACCCTTAATTACCATATTTACTTTTAACCGTGGTAAAAAAAAGAAAAAAGTTACTATTCACCAAAAAATTATTTTCATCTCATTGAACCACATTTTAGTCCTTGATATTAATTGTGTCTCTTGGATTATTGAAATTCCATTCACAGAAGCGGTAAAATTAAGTTTTATGCAAAATTCAGTTTTTAACCTACCACTTAGTGGTTTCACTATTTATCAAAAATTGAATGTTTTCAAAAAAATTCCAAAATTTCACCCTAGGCTAATTTCGATATTCCGAATCCAAAAATGAAGTCCATTTTGAAAAATAAAATTTATGAAATTTTAAAAAGTGGTTTTTACTATTCATAACGGCTAGTTTTATTTTAATAGCATATCGTTGTTTAGTGAAACTCGGTATTGCGTACGACGCAAGCTAACGAGGAAGGTCATGATTTCGTGTAATGCAAGCCAAGAAAGTGTTGTGTAGAAAAAGATTCCTTTGATGATTTATATAACATAAAATTCTCTGGTGTTATAGTCCAAAACATATATATGACTATTAAAAAATAGGTCTATAAGCATCCACTCACTACCGGCCTCCTGAACTATCTTTTCACGAGTCCTCCTACTTAATCATATTCAACTTCATTTGCCTTTCTTCTCATATAAGCCAGATAAAAGTCAAAATGTTTTAGGTATTCAAGGACCCTATGTTTCCTAAGATTAAATTCACACTGTGTGAAGATGTACTTGAAGCTTTTTTAGTCTGCATGCACCAAAAACCACTATCCATGTAAATAATTTTTCAAATGATTCAAGGTATTAAATTCAATGACTAAGTTGAGATCATGCATCAGGTAGTTCCTCTATCACAACCTCAACTGATGAGAGAGATATTTCATAACTCGTTCCTCCAACATCAAAAATAATATTATCCAAATACATGTTGTATAGTAAAATATTGTATTGATTATACCATATTGTATCATTATTAGGGACAATGTGGAAGTTAGTTTTCCTTTCATCTCATGAAAAAATTTCTCTTTGGCATCTAACCATATAAACACTACACCCTTCTTATTCCAGCATTTAAGAGGTAATTTTAGGTAATATAATTCATACATGAACCACTTATAATAACATTATATCACTAATAAAATTCATGTCTCAATGAAATTCTTATTATACTACTAGTAAAATATATCTCTTGACTTCTCTAGATCAACCGATACTCTTTTATATATAATAATATTACATAAGAAGATAATATTATCTATCCAAAATTAGAACAATATAGATTATTTATATAACTAATGATATCTCATTGTGTCTAATTTGATCTCAAGATGTTTTTGATCATTTTTCTAGTGTGAGAATACATCAAGATATCATCCATGAAAACCATCACAAATAAAACCAGATATGCATGGAAAACCTGGTTCAGTAGTGCCATGAAAAGTGATGGTGGGTTCATGATACCGAAATGCATGATCAAAGACATATACAAGATATATCAACTAAGAAGTGTTATATATAGTATGTCTGATGGTTTAACATGAACTTAATGTTAATCCGATCTCAGATAAATCATAGAGAAAACCATAGATCCTCATAGTTAGTCAAAGATATCATCTATCCAAGGAATGTGACATGTGTTCTTATCCGTCAATTAATTAAACTATTGATAATATACACATAAATGAGATGTCCAACCATATTCTTAGTGAGAAAGACTGATAAACCCCATGGATAAGTACTAGGTCATATTAACTCCTTTTCTATCGAGTCCTCCAACTACCTATTGAGTTCCTACAACTCAGAAGTAGCCAACCTATAATGGGGAAAAGATACTAGTGTAGGTCATTGAACTAGCTAAATGGATAATGTTCCTCTCAGTGAATATTTAGTCATAAAAAACCATCTATAAAAATTTCTATAAAATGATCAACCATTATAGGGATATCTACCTAGAACATTCCCTAATTATCCGAATATAAGCGACAAATATGGGTTTCCATCTCACCCATGCCACTATTCTCAGGTCTAACATGGATCAACTAGACTTCCCATTCACCCCAATGAATAACAACCTCTCCCTCTGGTGATGTGACTGTCTCCTTTCTATGATAGAACTAAACATAATCATTATAGAAAAAAAACCCTTCCATATAGAAAATGATGTTATGAATTTTATTTTTGAGGAAAAAGTGGTCCCATATGAATTGAAACACACCTACCTCAAGGGGTAACTCCTAGTACAGCAATACTCTCTCCAATCGAATCCCCAATGGAATATACAGTGTCATCATGCCACAAGATAACTGAACATCGAGCCTAAGGATCTCCACAACATGGAATAAAATGAAGGAATGATAAACTGTAAATAAAATAGAAGATACTAAAGTATATGCTACCAAAATAGTACCTTTTACTATATAACGTCTGAAAATCTTCTCTATTGGAATCAATTTCATTGCATAAATCTACCCTAAACCACAACCCTAAGATATAGCCTGAATACACAAAGTAGTTTCACTATAATAGCATTTTATGTCTCATTTTTTATTTCCTATGTCATAATGACCAAGTCTTCTTGACTGACTGTTGTAATCAAACTCTATTTCTGACAATAAGTTGATTTCCCTAGTATAGAATGTGGAGTTAGTTTAGAACCGCACTCATTATCTGCTGGATAAAAATTCCTACAAAACTATTATAGATTTTATATCCTTCAAAATGATTTGTGTTTGATTGGGTTTCTATGACACAACCACCTCAGTTATACCTACCTCCCACACTAGTGATAGAACATAGAACTACCAACACTCATGTTTGGTCTGATATTCCCATCATAAGAGGCCTCAAAAAATCTCTTCTTACTAACTAATAATGTGAAACTAGTTCGATAAGATGTACTACTCTTCAATATGGCCCCATATTCTCTCAGGTTATGTTCTATAATCAGTATCTAATTTTTTATTTTAAATATATGAAAAGGTAAAAATTCATTCACCTATGATCATATTTAATAATTGAGACCATCCTCAAATTTCATATCATTAATTAACTTTTCACCCAATACAATAAATGTTTAATAATTAAGATCCATAAAAAAAGAAGAATATCCCATGAATGATAATGTGACCTACTCCAAATTCATATAATCTTAGGCTCTATTATCCCTCAACGTCCCCAGATAAAAAATGGTCATAAAATTCCATATGAAAATACCTCTAGGAAATATATCATTTATGATCTATCTAAGTAATCATGTCCCCCACTATCTTGGAGATATTCCAAAACATGATTTTTGTGAGCTTAACTCTTCTCTCAAGAAGTGTCTTGAGATGCTTAAAAATAGAAAGCATGACCACTTTCAATGATTGTATAACCTGTGGTTCTATATCCCTTAATGATGTGGTTAGATGATACATATAAAAATCTAGAGTTAACTCATCAATTATCAGGGAAGGTCACAAAGCTCCTTTAAAATCTTGCATAAATCATAGGAAAACATCTCTAAACTATGCATCATCACCCATATCAGGTATAACAGGAGGTTCCATAGGTGACACTGCTAGATGTTCTACTAGTTGCCTAAGGCCAACAAAAACTAGAAAATTTTCATCAATACCATCTTGATGCCCAAATGGAGGCCTTTCTGGTGTCATGTATCTACAAATTCCATGATTAAGATTAGGGAATGATTTAATAAAAAAATTAACCTAGATATAAGAATATGATTGGAAACCCCCAAACTAAACATAAGTAACACCCCATATAGATATCCTAGAGACTTTTCTGGGTGACATAGGAACTATAAGATAATAAACAAAAGCATAATTCTTTTTCATAGCTGATTTTGATTCAGTTTCAAGTTCTCTTCTAAAATTAAAAGTCTTTTTATGCTGATTTTCAATTGTAATTTATATAGTAAAAGGCCTTTCACATTGAAATTGGTAACCCAATTTAATGGTTAGCATTCATTCAAGAATTATTTTTCAATCAAATTAATTCTCATTTCCATAACAATTTTTATTAAAAGGGATTAACTATACGGATCACCACATTAAATTTATAAGGTAACATACATCTTTTAAATTGAATTTTGGATTAAATTTAACCCCAACTAGTTTTTTATTTTGTCCCTATATGAAATATTCGAACAATTTCATGGAAATAAAATTAATGGAACCAAAACATGATACAATAAATGAAAATAATAAGTAAATATGAATTGGCATAATTCATAACATATAAATCATGAAGTATCTATAAAGATACATGATACAATATTTCCATTCCATACCAGGTGATGGGTAAAAATTAGTAATCATAAAGAACATCAAATGTTATGTGTGCCACACAATGGGGAAATTAAAAAAACTATAATAATAAAAATCTAGAAAAACATTTCCCATCCCAGGTAAATTGGTTGTTACCAATACATAGGTAAGATAATCCTCAGAAAATTTTATTATAAAACTTGAAAACATTCATAATTATTTGTAAAATATTCCAAAAGTGTAAGGAAAAAAGATATGAAATCCCCATTTATACATATCTGTGACTTCCCAGAATCAGTTTACTCAATTTTAACCAAACCTGATTGGCCACATAGACTTAAGCATGCCTCCACACATTCCAAAATATGAATACTAGTAGTGATGTTTCATGGTGTAATATTTGGTAGAATATACCCTAATGATGAGAGTGTTGCATAGTGGTATAATCATATCAGTCAATTGAGCAAGCATATCAAATAACTGAGCCTCTAAAAAATAAAGATAAATCCTATAAAAAATGAAATCTTTTATATAAGTTTAATATAAATATGATGATAATGGTATTATATACCAAAGGAATATAATACATGTAAACAATAATCCAATATAATACATGAATCAAATGTATTAAAATACTAAAAATTAAATATTCCCAAATTCAATCACAAACAAAATCCCAGTCCTATACTCTAAAGATAGTGGTTTAAAATGAAAAAAATATTAAACATAATTATTATTATCCAAAAAATGAACCAAAGTGGAACACCCAAGGGATGATCACAATGAGGTCACTCACACGCACAATTATCTTATTATCATTATTTAAAATTTAAATTATATAAAACTCAAATAAATACAATAAATAGGTTGTTTGAAAAGATATATGAAATATAAAATAGTAGAATTATAAATAAAGGAAATAAAACATATAATGTAGTTATAAATAAATGATTAGGGAAAATGTTCTCGGGAGGTTATTGTGACAGAAACCATTTTTCAAAAGAATCGCAATATTCAACACAATAAGAACATCAATACCTGTCACACCTCCCCTTCTCATTGGAATTTAAATCACCCCATATCAATATCTATGTAAATGGGGGAATTATTTTCTTAATGTAATCTATCAAACCTCTATTCTAACCATCAATACTCATTCCATGCTCTACCAAATGCATGGCATAAATACTGAAGAGAGGAGTGATTGATAAACGAGAAGAAGAATTTAATGGTGGGGAAATTAGGGAGACCACTCACCATAATTAATTTAACCACCCACTAAATTCCAATAATTTAATAAATCTAATAAAAATAAAGACAATTAAACTCAATCATAGCACTATTACATCTATTGGACAAGTATCGAGGTTAGTTCATTATTTTTATTGGAGTTGATAAGGAGGATATGGTGAGAGAAAAAATAATATAAAACTAATATATGAAAGAGAATAATGAAGAATATATATAAACTAAAATATATTCAAAATAAAATGAACTATTATAGTATAAAATCCACACCTTATCTCTCTAAAATAGATATCCTTTGTAAAGGGAGAGGATATGACCTTGTAAACAGAAAAGGGACTATAAACATTGGCTATAATTATTTCCTCTGGATGTTCGAGCCTTTTCTACACATTAAATGGGCGAATTTAGGAATTCTATATTATTTAATGTTGTAAAATTTTTCCTCCCTCAATAACTCAAAAAATTTCATCATGTTTGGTCATTATATGAAGTGGTTATGTATATTTTAATATAAAGCATAAAATCTGGCTAGGTGACAATTTCTATTCAAATGCTCCATCTTAGATTTCCATTATGACATTGAAAAATAATGATTCATTTTTGGAAACCTTTAAGAATGTTTTTTAACAGTACATCAATATCTCCATGGATAATTTTGGCTTCATTGGACATGTCCCATTAGTGATATATACCCATATTCAAATGTGTCCAAATGTTTGTGGAGGTTTCTATGTTCATATTGTGTGATGGTTTTGGGCCTCTAAATGGTTGAATATGATTTGTTCCATGAATAAATAAATGAATAACAAGATGTTTGGAATTAAAAATAATAATTTTATAATTTGAAACAATTTAGAAAAATTATCGCCAGAATACAAAAATAAAATAAAAATATTAAATTCCAAAATTAGGCCTTTTTTAATTATGATCAAAATATTTAAAAAGTAAAAAAGGTGAAAATTTCCCCTTAAATAAATGTATGGTGGGATTATAAATATTGATTTATAGTGTAAAATATATGAAATTTTTCCTTCATCACACCACACACTTAACCATTACACTCCTAGGAAGTCATCATATATCTAAATCAAAGTCCACACAACAATAAAAAAATGAGAAAACATCTATGACCCTTTCCGAAACAAAAAATAGATCATGTTTACTCTATCAAAAACAATTAAAATTACTTTTAACTCCCCACCATTAAATTTTTTTCAACCTCAATAATCCATATATGGGACAATCAGATCCTACCTCACCTTGAATTTGGTATCACACATTACTCAATAAAAATAGAATCTTGAGTGATACACATACATGGTAATTGTATATATCACCACAAACATGTAAAGAATAAAATTTCTCAAAAACCTGAAATGTAAAAATATTTTAAAACATGAGTTCATATTATGATTGAATTTAATGTCTTAGGGTTGGTGTAAAATTATTGAAAAAGTTAATGTCGAAAAGATGAGGTTGGACTCTTAAGTACAATGAAAGAATATTATAGTGAAAAAAATAATGAAACTAAATCAAGTAGAATTGAAAACACATATCACAACACCTTACACATTTTATTTGATGGTAAATGATATAATAAATTTTATAAATGACTAATATCACCCATGTCATCCCCCTTTTCAAAATTATTTTCATTTTTTAAAAGAATTAAAAATCTATACATTTATTTTATATTCTTTTTTATTTTTTTATGGAGTATGAGTTGAAAATTCAATACAATGAATGACTAATAATTATTTACCTTTATTTTTTATTGTTAAATAAAATATATAAAAAATAAATTGAAAAATTCAATATCATATCCATTTTTTATTTAATCTTATTTTATTAATTTTTTCTATTTTTTGGGGCAGAACCAGATAAAAGTATTAAATCAAAACAAAGTAATGAATCATGCCAAAATAACATTATAAGAAACCAAAAATTATTATATACACATCACACCACCCAAAAACTAAACACATCCCAATGAAATAATAATAAAATCCCTTCCCCCGCACTAATACTTGAAATATCTATGAAAAATACCATGAGTGATGGTAGGTGTGGAAAAACTGTCTTGTAATATTAGTTAAACCTATAAGAAAATTCATGTAATATAATGAAAAACAATTAGTTTATGTAAGTATATATCAAAAGTTAAAATATGGATAGAAAAATTAGTTCCAAAATTATATATAAATCATTTCATGAAATCCAATGCTTTGAAAGAGAAAAATCACAAGCTCTAGTTCTCAAACAAAATAAAATTCTCTCTTATGAGTATATAGGTATTTGGAAGGATATGTCAAAGTGGTTTCGAATAAATCAAAGGATAGAAAGAATATTTTTAGTTAGTGTTTCACATGGGTGGATTTTAAAAATCAGTCAAAATTTTCATAAAATTCAAATATGCAATTCATAGAAAATGTTCTCTCATGAAAAATCATCTCAAATAGAATTATGCAATAATAAATTTTATTTTATAATAATTAATTAATGTGTTCCGATTGATAAAAATATTGATTAATAAATCCAGTAGAATTATTATGCATTATATTTCATGATTACTTATTATATATACTCTATAATCATTCTTGAGTTGTTAACATGGAGAATGAATCTCATCGCACCGTCGAGACTGTAATCCGTACGTATGCACAAGTGATGATATTGTTCTCATAACTATTGAATGGAATTGGAGTGGATGATAAAATATATCAGAATTGGTATTATGTTATAATAATCATATATAGTTATTATTTCCACTATTTAACCCATCTATGTAAGGTGGTGGTGGAAAAAAAGATTACACCACGGCGTGGAGACGGTAAGTCGTACATACGCACGCACGACGATTTCATTTTTTGTAGGATGGATATAAGATGAAATATGGTTGTTTCATATTTATAATAAAATAATAGTATATTTTTTATACTGAGGTTATTACATTATAATGAAACAACTAAAGAAGAGGAAGTAGAAGAAGAAATAAATTTGAAATAATAGGTAAAGGATATTACCTCTTCTTCGACGCGCCTCTTCTAAACATCCTATTATGTCACTAAAGATGGTCTTTGTAGATAACCGGGACCTCTAATATGTTTCTGAGAAGTGTAAATGAGAAATGGATAGGGGTTTTCCGATAATTAAGTCTCAAAATGTTATGAAGAGGAGAGGGAAGGAGATGAACATATATTGGAGAGGAGAGGGAAACTTTTGGAATCCTCAAAAATATTAATTTATAATAAACTCAAACCCCTCATAAAAATCTCCGAAGTGACTCAAATTTGGATATAAGATATTATATAGTTTTAATATCATCAACCAATCAAATTTAAACATGGTTTTATTTTATTTTAAACCTTATCATTTTGATTTAACCTTATTTAATCTATTAAATTTAATTTGTGGTAATAAGATTCTAAATTCTAAATTGTTATAAATACATACTTATGGGTTCTGAATTTTACATAATTAGATACATTATGACATTTTAGACCATATAATGTTCAATTTATAATTTTTATAAATTTTTTATATTTTTATGCAATTTAATAATATGTTATGTTTATAAAATATCAATAGTGCCAATTTTGACACTATTCAATTATTTGAATTTAAATAAACACCACACAGAAGATATATTCAAAAAAATATTTTATAGATCCATAACATGAAATATTCAACTTTAAAATTCAGGGATCACATTAAATAGTTCATATAATATTTATTTTAATATTTTTAAAACCATTTATTTTACATGTTAATGAATAAAATAATTTCTACATCACTATTTTGTCACCATTAATAATAATTATTTAATCCCTAAAAATTATAAATAAATTCACATGATCTAGATAATTTTATTATATTTCTGGTGACTATTTATGTCTTATGTTTTATGAATTTTATCACTTAATCAAAATTATTACACTTATAAGATTTAAGAGAGTAACATGTTGTCACTTTTTTTGTTTTAATAATAATTACATCCTTTTAATGGTCAAAAGTCCATGAAATAAATCTATTCATACCCTTAGGTGATATGGGTCGACTTTTATTATCCAGTAGATTATTTTTCAGGTGTTAGGGTAATTTTATAATCTTATTTATACCCTTAATTACCCGATTTACCTTTAACTATAGTAAATAAAATTTACCTTAGTTAACATTTATAAGGCCTAAAAATAAAAAGTATACTATTAACATAATTTGTACCTACTGATTCAAATTATGGAATCAATTTCTCCAAATTCAATACACATAAGTAGCAGTATTTAATTTAAAATTAATCTCGTTGTTGAGAAAACAAGTTCTAAAAGTTAAAACATTACAAAAGATTGAAATGTTTTTGCATATGAATTCAATGTAAAATTTATGATAATGAAATACATAATATTAAATGGTAAAAATATATTATATTTATACTTTAAAACCATTCAATATTATAATTTAACCATATATATTATCTTGATGAAAAAAGTGGTTTTTAATTAAAAATTAGCATATTTTTACTGTTTATCAAAATATTAGAGTTAAGAGAAAAACATTAAAAAATTATCCAAAGTTAATTTTTGTATACTTATTGAAATTAATAACATTATTTTGTCAATTTTAACTCATAAACATGTCAAAACTAGATTTAAAGTGGATGTGCCCTCAAAAGGTGGCAAAACTGTATTTTTGGAAAAATATTTCCTTTATTTAAAAAAATGATTTTTTTCTCATAACTTGTTCTATACAATGATTAAGATTAATTATAATGTTATAAAATTCAAATTTTGGTTTATAATATTCATAATGGAGAGTTCATAATAATATTAGAACAATATATCATTGTTCAGTATAACTTGGTATTATGTACAACACACACTTTATGAAGATCATAATGTTCACAAACATCACTGAAACAAATTTTCGAATAAAAAATGATATAAATGTAAAAAAAATTATTTTCATCCATAATACATTTCAATAAAATAAACTAATTAGTTATAGGGAATCCCCAAATTAACTAAAAATTGATTTTTATGAAGAAAAAAACCCATTTTCACATAAAAATGGAACTTAAATTTCATTTTCATTACAAATACTATTGGGAAAAAATCCCTCAAGGCATCATTGAAGCATTTTTGAGGTGATTGTGTTTATTGACAAAGTATACATCTGTGTGGTGATTGTTGACAAAGCAAAACAATGACATAAAAATTTGTTGACAAAGAGGATTTCATGATGGAATGTTGAGTTCAAGAGATGAGGTCAACGGTCCATGTTTGATTCAAGAACGTCAACAAAAGGAATATATGATCTGGAGGCGGTACAAAAGAAAAGATACAAGGTGGAACCATTTTCCAATTTTTGCCAAATTATTGGGCCTGAAAATAGATAAATGATGAAAAGACGTTTTTGTAAAAGGGACTTGCGAACTGTATACATGAATGCTTGGAAACTTGAACGACATATGTTTTTCAAAATTAGATCATCCAAATATGGCAAAGGGATAAGGATCGCGTAAGTTTTGGTGAGGTCACATAAGTGAATTGTGCGCCTTGAAAGATACTTGTGCACCAATGCCTTGAAAGTTTTAGAACTTGAGCACCTATGGTTTTTTAAGATCAGAAGATTAAAATATGGAAAATTAAAGAGGTTCACGCAAGTTTTGAATTAGGTCGTGCAAGTGACTTATAAGAGAAAAGACTTGCGCCCTGAGAGTTGCGCGCCGAAGGGAGAGTTCTGTGCCATCGCACAGGGGTGACCAAATGCGTATAAATACTGGACCACCCCTCCTCATTATTCACTGGAGTTCAACATTTGGAGAAATTAAAGCTCCCGTCGTTCAGGTGTGGTGGTCGTGCAAGTGGTGTGTGGTTGCGCAAGTGGAGTTGCACGCCAGTGTGAGAAGTTACACGCCGGTTGGCAGTTGCACACCAATATTGGTTTGGGCGTAAAAGGAAGAGAGTCGCCCAAGTTTGGAGTTGGGGAAGCTTGTGTCGTGAAAGTGTCTGAGGTGGACTTGCGCGCCCATTGTGACTTGCACGCCGATACTTGCGCGCCGAGTTAGACTTTCGCGCCAATTATGGTTCTGTTCCAGCAGTGATTTTCGGGCTGCATGGAAGCTGGATGTTTTCCTGATACCTTCGCTGCAAAGAGAAATTCATCTACTGCTGAAAGCTGGGCTTCAATAGAGCATCTACACATAGAGGAAGATGCATTCCTTCATGAAAATGAAGAGACCTACAGGTCTATAAACTGTGAGTGGATCCTTTCTAGAGCAGTGAGCGAAGGAAGAGGAAGAATGTGTTCCTCTCCACCAGCAGTGAGCCAGAGAGAGAGAAACAGGGAGGGACCCTTGAGAAAGCAGTGATCTGACCCTAAATCTTGTAAAGTCAGTGAGCCTCAGACAGTGTGACTGTACCAAAACCATGTAATACACAGCTAGTAAATTTTAGAGGAATTTGGTACGACTTACAACTTATCAGCGTATGCTCTTTAGACATAGCCCTTTGTGGTGAACCAAGTAAATTTTTTGTGTCCTGTGCAAGCTTTACTTTATTTTTAATTTGTGCAGAAGGAAAGAGAGATAAGATTGTTTTTATTTAACAGTGAAACAATATCAGAATGGGCGTTAATTTTAAATTATTCATACCCTGATTCACCCCCCCCCCCCTCTCAGGGTATTCAGCCTTGTGGACCAAACAATTGGTATCAGAGCGAAAGGTTGATGTTAGGTCTTCTCTCAATGGAGGTCACTAATCATAAAGGGATTCCGATCTTCGACGGATGTAATTTTTAGATATGGAAGAATCGAATGCAACAATATTTCTGATCCTTGGGAATAGATGTGTTTTCAGTATCTATTCATGGTATCACAGCTGATATTAATAGTGGTGAATTATCAGAAGTTGAGCGTAGAGATTTGGATTCTGATTCCAACGAAATCATTGCCTTAGGGGGAGCCCCTTCCAATACCATCTACATGAAGGTTATGTCATGCAAAACGTCACATGCCATGTGGGAAAAGCATTTGAATATATATGAAGGGGATACATAGATCAAAGAGGCAATGATGCAGGTTTTGTGGAACAAATATGAACATCTGAAAATAAACCCGAATGGGTCTGTTGACGCATTCTTTGACAGGGTAAACATTGTTGTGAAAGATATACGAGGTCTTGGAGAAGTCATTGAAGAAATAAAGATCATAAAGCACATCTTGAGGAAACTTCCACCTCAGTTCAATATGAAAGTTTCAGTACTAGAAGATAAAGATCCAAAAGAGCTGACACTGAAAAATTTGCACAGTACCGTGGTTGCATATAAAATGAGGA
Organism: Viscum album; assembly: GCA_963277665.1. NCBI lineage: Eukaryota > Viridiplantae > Streptophyta > Magnoliopsida > Santalales > Viscaceae > Viscum > Viscum album. Next base: position 1,926,489,438 of record OY728125.1, read on the forward strand.
ACGATGATAATGAGGTTGTGGAAAAGGGGAAGTTCAAAAAGGTGGCATTTAAGGCCATGAATAAGCTTACCATTGAAGATTCTAAGGAAGAAGAAGAGACAGATGAGGTAATTTCATTCCTCTCCTCAAATCTTCGATGAGGAAAAGGAATGTTCAAAGGGATGCTTCCACTTGCTTGCTTTAGATGTGGAAAATTTGGTCATCTTGCTTCAAGGTGCCCCAAAAAGTTTCAAGAAGAAAAAGATGTAGATGAAGTTGAAATTCCCAATAAAAAATCTCTAGCTCAAGAGAAATTTCTTTAAGAAGAATAATCTTCTTTCACAAGAAATAGACAGTTCAGATGAGTCTGAGGGTGAAGAAATTGAAGAGATAGAAAACTGAAAAGATCGTGGAAAAAATGCAATGGTGGTTGTTGTCAGTTGTGCTCAAGAAAAGAAAGAAACCAAAACTGATGTGGAAGAAGAAGAAATTGAAGGGAGAGTTGACATGGAAGCTGAATTAGAAGAATCTCTTGAAGAGATAGACGATTGGAAAGAAAAAACAATGAAATCCAACAAGTTGTTACATAATCCCAAACTCTACATGCAACAGTAAGAAGAAGAGAAGTCTGAGCTAGTTAAAGAAATTGAAAATCTTACATCTTCCAGGCCATAGCACACAGAAAAGGTTTATGAGCATAATCTCAAGATTTAAGAACAGAAAAGGGAGATCGATTGCTTGAATAGAAAAGTGAAAGTTCACTTCAAGCGTATTGAAGAGCTTAAAGAGGATGTTTTCGGTCTGTGGAGGAAAGTTAAAGACCAGGAAAAACCTTTTAATCCCAAAACATTCTTGGGAAAGTAGGTCGTCATGAAGACTGAAAGAAGAAATAAGATCCTAGTAGTTATGTAGGAAAGAAGCAGCAATTGAGCTCAGAAGTTAAGGCTGATTCATGGATTAATCCGAAACAATAATCTATGGATGTTAAAGTCAGACAGCAAGCACCCATCCCGAGATTGAAGATGGATTTGGGCACAAAGAAGAATCAGAATATTTATAGATCCCAAGGGGAAACTCATAGTGCTGAAGTATCACGAAGGAAAGCACCTTATATCAGATGTTATTGTTGTGGAAAGATGGGACATTCAAAGTATATATGTTCCATAGCCAAAAGATATCGAAGGGAACAGGAACAGAGATGACATCCAAACAGAGAACATTTTTCCAGAACATATTTCGAAGGACACTGTTTTTGGTGCAGAGGATTTGGGCATATGCCTATGTAATGCACTTCAATCATTCAGAGAAATGTTCCAAAGAAGAATCAAAATGTTGGCAAGCAGCAGATCGATAAACCAACAAGTGAGTTAAAAATGAAGAATAGATTTGCGGCTTTACAAGATGATGTTGGTCCATCATACTCTGAGGAAGAACAGAAGCCTCAATACATGCTGAGAATGAAAGAAAAAGTGTGGACTAAGAAGAAGGAAATTGAGAAGGCCGTGGTGGCAGAGATTTCCCTTAAAGCATCAGATCGATCTGGTGTGTGGATCCTTGATAGTGGTTTCACATCTCACATGACGGGTAATAAGGATCTTGTTACAGGTATAAAATATGAAAAAGAAGGAGTTTTCAAATTTGGAAACCATGAAGGCCTAATGATTGTTGGCTCAGGGAAATTTGGGGGAAAAGAAATGAGACATGTCGATGTCTTGGTAGTAAATGGTCTTAGTCATAACTTTCTTAGTGTTAGTCAACTATGTGACTCTGGGAACTCTATCCAATTTACAAAGAAGATGTGTATTGTTAATGGAAAATTTGGAGCAGTCATTCTACAGGTAAAACGAACAAAGCGAAATCTTTACCTGGTAGGAGGGGAAGAATATTCGTGCTTTGTATCCAGAGAAGAGGAAAACCAGCTATGTCATAAGCGACTTGGTCATCTATGTCAACCATCCATGGAAGATCTGGTAAAGTGTGATGTTTCTATAGACCTTCCCAAACTATCACGTGATCACACTCATACATGTGATGCCTGTCAACAAGGGAAGATCATTAGAAAGACATACAGGCCAAAGGAACAAAAATAAACTGGAGTTCTCGAATTGGTGCATGCTGATGTATGTGAACCGATTTCACCACGAGCTATAAATGGGAAAAGGTGCTATGTTCTTTTCATTTATGATTTTAGAAGAATGGCCTAGGTGTTTTTCATTACCCATAAGACAGAATTGTTCAGCTACATAAATCAGTATTGGATGGAATCAGAAAGGATGCTTGGGTAGAAAATTCTAAAGATTCATACTGATAACGGTACAGAATTCACAAACTGTCAGGTCGAATACTATCTTGAGAAACACAGGATAAGGCATCATGTTTCTTCAGTGAGAACTCCCCCAAAGAATGGAGTGGTTGAAAGGAGAAATCAGATCATCAAAAAGATGGACAGAATGATGCTTATTGATAAAGACCTACCAGAGAAATTTTGGAAGGAAGTAGTTTTGACATCGGTCTATGTTTCGAACAGGTCTCTGTTGTGTCCGAAGAAAGGGAAGACTCTATATGAAATGTGGTACGGAAAGAAGCCAACGATGAAATACTTTCTAATATTTGGAAGTAAGTGTTTCATTCTCAAAAAATAAAATCACAGGAGTTTTAAGGAATGAGGATATGAGGGGATGTTCCTTGGATACTCAGGGAAAAGCAATGCATATAAATGCTACAAAAAATGGATGGGAAAATTTTTTGAGAGAAATGATGTCACTATAGTTGAAAATGAACAGAATACATAACGACCCAGTGACGAGTTTCTGGATGAAAGTGATGAGGAAATAAGTAACACGGGGTGAGTAGAAGTGGTAGAGGCTGACTCAAAAGAAGATACTGATGATGAACAAGAAAGTTTCAAGTCTGTGTCTCCAAGGAAGCCAAAGTGTCGAGCTGAAATTGATAGGCAGAATATCATTGGTGATCAGAAAACCCCTGTTCAGACTTGAAGAATGATATCATTACAGAAAACATAATTTTTATCTCAGGTGGAGCCGAAATGTTTTTCCGATGCAGCTAAAGATGAAAACTGGGTTTACGCTATGAATAAAGAGCTTGATCAGATTGAGAAGAACCAGATGTGGGAGATTGTTTTGAGGCCAGCATACAAGAATGTCATCGGGACTAAATGGGTCTATCACAACAAGATGAATAAATATGGAACTGTGATTCGAAACAAAGAATGAAAAGTGTGCAAGGGATACTCCCAGATAGAGGGAATAGATGTAGATGAGAAATTTTCAATGGTTGCGAGGCTGGAGAAAATCTGATTATTTTTGGCCATAGCAGTGCAAAGAAAGTTCAAAGTGTTCCAGATGGATGTCAAATCCGCATTCTTGAATGGGGTTCTAGAAGAAGAGGTGTACATTGAGCAGCCAGATGGGTTTCTCATTAATGAGGATGAGAATAAAGTTTGCAGGCAGAAGAAGGCATTGTATGGGCTGAATCAAGCACCAAGAGCATGGTACTCGAGGCTTGATCAGTACTTGAAGAAGCTTGGTTTTCAGTGTGGAGGAGTTGATTACAATCTCTATTTCCGTAATGACAGTAATCAAAGGATGATGGTGCTGGTGTATGTCGATGAAATAATTTTTGGTGGATCAGATGAAGCTCAGTGCAGACAGTTTTTGAAATTCTAGAAAAATGACTTTGAAATGTCAATGATTGGAGAGATAACATTTTTCCTTGGTCTACAGGTGACACAAGGAAGGAATGGAACATTCATTTCTCAATATAAATATGCCAAGAGGTTCTGAGAGGGTTTGGAATGGATAATTCCAAGGATATGAAGACTCTGGTTGCTACCCAGATGAAATTATCAAAAGATGAGGATGTCAAGGAAGTTAATATCACAGAATAAAGGCAAATTATTGGAAGTTTGTTTTACTTAACTACAACAGGGCCTGATATTGTTTTTGACACATGCCAAGCAGTGATATATCAATGTAATCCCAAGGAAAGCCACATGCTTGCAGTGAAAATAATACTTTGGTATATCCAGGGCAAAATGGATTTCGGCATGACATATACTGACAAATCTCAGACAAAGTTATTAGGATATACTGATTTAGATTGGGCCAGTTTAGTAGATGATAGAAAATCAACGTCAGGTGGTGCATTCTATTTTAGTGTACTATGTATTTCTTGGTTAAGCAAGAATCAGGATTGTATTTCGTTGAGCACCGCAGAAGCTGAATATATTGTGGCCACTCAAGCATGCGCACAGTTATTGTGGATGAAACAGCAGCTTGAAGATATGGGATTTGAAGTGAATTCTCCGATCGGAATCCAGTGTGACAACTCAAGTGCTATAAATCTTAGCAAAAATCTCGTCCATCATTCAAGGACAAAGCACATTGAGATTAAGTATAATTTCATCAAGGAGAAGGTGGAACAAGGACTTGTGAAGTTGGAGTATGTGCCTACAGAGTTACAGGTTGTAGATATTCTGATAAAGGCCTTACCTAAGGGATCATTCAAAAGGAATCAACTAGCTCTGGGATTTCAGTCGATTTCCCACACTTTAAATAGTGTGGATATGAAACCACCCCCCCCCCCCTCCCCAAGGTATGATGTGTTTTCCCTGATGTGCTGATTTGTTCTCTACTCTGTTACAGACTACAAAGGAGTGACCTTTGGGTTCGTTGACAAATAAGGAGAAAATAGTGATTTTTCAAGGGGGAGACAATGTGGAGATTTGATAAATCATGAATGATATGCAGAGAAGATGACAGGTGGAGCAGCCAGATAGGGGGAGTTGATGCTATTTGAACTTTCTTAGCCAGAGATTAGCTTGGACAACACAGGAAATAGGGCTAAAGAGGTGTTGAAGCTGCGAGTAGAAAGGGGGAGTGTATAAAATCTCATGATACAAGAAATGATCGATCAAAGATTAGATATCACGATAGATGATGATCGTGATAAAAGCAGAGAAGTGGTGAAGAAGGGTAGTGTTGGAATGTAGTAAAAATATTTCCAAACAAAAATTGGTCTTCCAACAGGTCCTTCAAAAATTAGTATCAGTTTAATACAAATTGGTATTAGTTTGGTGTCAACCGTGGATGTCAGAGATGACGTGATTCATTGATGAACTTTTCATTTACTCTTGTTTCTCACACTGATCATTGCTCTTGTGGGCTTAGAGTGTGTGTTGAGTAAATCCTTGATCGATATCAGAATTGAAAAAGGCGAATGGTGGCTGAAGAGTCAACGATGTATCTTTTTATGGAAGAGTTTTCACAAACCCAAAGAGGGAGATTGTTGGGAAAAAATCTCTCAAGGAATCATTGAAGCATTTTTGAGGTGATTGTGTTTTTTGACATAGTGGACATCTGTATGGTGATTTTTGACATAGTAAAACAATGACATACAAATTTTTTGACAAAGAGGATTTCATGATGGAATGTCAAGTTCAAGAGATGAGGTCAACGATCCATGTTTGATTCAAGAATGGAGACAAAAGGAATGGATGATCTGGATGCGGTACAAAACAATAGATACAAGGTGGCACCATTTTCCAATGTTTACCAAATTTTTGGGCTTGAAAATAGACAAATGAAGAAAAGCAGTTTTTAGAAAAGGGACTTGCGCACTGTATACATGAAGGCTTGGAAACATGCACGACATATGTTTTTCAAGATCAGATCATCAAAATATGGCAAAGGGATAACGTTCGCGTAAGTTTTGGTGAGTTCACGTAGGTGACTTGCGTGCCGTGAAATATACTTGTGCACCGATGCCTTGAATGCTTGAGAACTTGAGCACCTATGGTCTTTCAAGATCAGAAGATCAAAATATAGAAAAATAAAGAGGTTCACGCAAGTTTGGAATTAGGTCACGCAAGTGACTTACAGTAGAAGAGACTTTCGCGCTGAGACTTGCGCACCGAAAGGAGAGTTGCGTGTCATCACACATGGGTGACCAGATTCCTATAAATACTAGACCAACCCTCCTCATTCTTCACCGAAGTTCAACACTTTGAGAAATCAGAGCTCCTGTTGTGCAGGTGTAGTGGTCGCGCAAGTGGTGTGTGGTCGCGCAAGTGAAGTTGTGCGCCAGTGTGAGAAGTTGCGCACCGATTGGCAGTTGCGCGCCAATATTGGTTTGGGCGTAAAAGTAAGAGATTCGTGAATGTTTGGAGTTGGGGATGCTTCTGTCGTGCAAGTGTCTGAGGTGGACTTATGTGCCCGTTGTGACTTGCGTACCGATAATTTCACGCTGAGTTAAACTTTCTCTCCATGTAAGGTTTGGTTCCAGCCATGATTTTCGGGCTGTGTGGAAGCTGGAAGATTGCCTTATACCACAAGTGCAAAGAGAAATTCATCTACGGGTGAAATATGGGCTTCAACAGAGCATCTACACACAGAGGAAGATGTATTCCTTTATGAAAATGAAGATACCTACAGGTCTATAAACTGTGAGTGGATCCTTTCCAGAGCAGTGAGCGAAGGAAGAGGAAGAAGGTGATCCTCTCCACTGACAGTGAGCCAGAGAGAGAGAAATAGGGAGTGACCCTTGGGAAAGTAGTGAGCTGACCCTAAATCTTGTAAAGGCATTGAGCCTGGGACTGAGTGATTTTATCCGAACCTTGTAATCCACAGCTAGTGATGTTTAGTGGAATTTGGTACGACCGAAAACTTGTGCGCATATGCTCCATGTACGTAGCCCTTTGCAATAAACCAAGTAAAATTGATGTGTCATGATCATGCTTTACTTTCTATTTACATTGTGCAGCAGGAAAGAGATAGAAGATTGTTTTTCTTAATAGCGAAACAAGATTAGAACAGGCATTAATTTTAAATTAGTCATACCCAGATTCACCCCCCCTCTCAAGGTATTCAACTTTGTGGACCTAAAAAATACCCCAAAAAAATTATGCATCATTAATAAAATGAGATAAATATAAAAATATTATAATCACATAAATCTAAGTCACACAGATTTCATACACAAGTAATTGCCTACCAAAATTGTTAAATCATGGAATCATTTGTGTGAAAATACAATCGCACCTCCGCCACCCCTCAAAGAAGGTAGATTAAGCCTAAAATCGAAATATAGGACAAAGAAAACCCAAATTTAAACCCTAGGTTTGAAACCCTACCATCTGGTCATTTGAGACTTCAGGGAAATTGGAAGAATATTATTTAAAATGAGAGTCACTAAGAGGGAGAAACACTTACTTGAGATTGTGTGTAGTTCCTCCCCCAAATCCCCCTTCCAAATAGAGTTCAAATGAGGGTTTGAGAGGCTCTGAGGGCTTTCATGGCTGTTAGGTTTGAAGTGGGGAATAAAAGTTCAAATTAGGATAAATATTATGTTGGAAAATAAGTCATTTAACTAATTTTTAATGTGTTTTACCAGGGCACATGGTTTGTGTGCACGGTTTGGAAAACTGTGCACCTAAATTGTGCACCCTCCTTTTCCCCCCTCAAAGAAACTCCAAAAGATACAAATTTTTGTGGGGTATTAGGGGGGATATAGGGGGAATTTTAGGATGAAAATATAAGAAATATAATTACATTTAACGAAGAAAATGGGTGTAAAATTTTTGAATCATAAGAGACATGATAGAAATATCCTTATATGGATATGTAAATCCTCCTAAAATTAAAAACAAATAATTACAAAATACAATTATGTTGATTATATAGAACAGATAAAAGAAAATATTTGTGAATATGACATGTTTTTTATAGAAATAAATGCATGTTTAAAATCCAATACCCAAGTCTCCACTTTCATCACACAAAATCAAGCATTATGTATTGTAAATATAGTTTTATTATAAATATATTATAGAAATATAATATTATATAACATACATTAAAAGTTATTGTTTTATGATTTTACAACCAACTTATTCCCAATTATTAAATAAAATCATTATTACTAAATAATATTGAACGTTTTCTAATAGTGATGTTTTTGTTGGTAAAGGTAAATTTTCTATTGGTAAAACATATTAATAATAGTGTAACATCTCAGGATATTTAATGGAAACATTATTTTTTATTTCATATAATATGTACAATATTGATATGAAATAAAAAATAGTATTATTTAAATGTAAAAATTATATTGAGTTTTTGTTTTTTATCACCACTTTCATGGTTGGTCATAAAACTATTATTATGGATAAATGATATTCTAATAAGTAAATTATTAGTTGATACATATTCTAGAATTAAAATATAAATATGATATTAAATAAAATAAAACAAATTTGTGATGTTTGAATAAACCGCAATAATAAAATAATCAATTTTCATCAAAGTTTGATCAAATGAATCATTACCACATGGGAAAGAAAAATGATATATGGGAGCATTTAAGCTTTTTTAGGAGAATGACATCCATATAATTTCACTTCCAATTTTATATTACCATTTGTCAAAGAATATATATAAGATATCCAATAATTAAACCATGAAATGAATGCTCATATAATGGTAATTTTGATCTTTATAACTCATCAAAATGGATATAATGGAAATTAATAAAATTATATAAAATAAAATATATATTGAATAGATTATAACTAATTAATTATTTAATCTAATCTGACTATATATGAAAAAAATTTATGTTTATACTGAATTAATAAATATGGAGAGGGACTTTCCTTTTAAATACTCTTTTAAATGCCTCTATTTATAAAATAAAAAAAATAATGTTTTTTAACAAATATGACTTGATAGTATTTTCTCTCATTCATGAAGCCTTAATGTTTTGAATCCTCCTTTACATGTTCATGGTTGTTTTCAAAGAAATTTTTTCCCATTGTATTTTCACAATATTCTTTCAAAATAAGTTATTTTCATCAATAAATTTCTTTATGATGCATGTATTCATGTGTTACGATGTTTTTATGGATCTTAGTAATTCATAATAATGATGGGTGGTTCCATTATAAACAAAATATTGGTGGGTCTGTGATATCCCTCCAATGAATTGGATGTATTGTATGTTTAGCATGATTGATATTCTAAGTGTAACTCTGATGGTTACATTCAAGTATAACTATGATGGTTATTTTACTGTATCTATTAGGGTTACCCTCATATTGTATCCATAAGGGTCACATCATAATTAATTATGATAATAATTTATTATGAAAGTTACCTAAATGGTTTCTTATTCTTCCTAGGATTTATGGAAATCTCATTTTTTTTATAAAATAATTTATTGGGGAAAGTATATGTTACTCTTAAGGGAGAAAATTATATCATTTTGAAAAAGATGTAATGTGATTATAATTATTCATGGACTAACCGTTTCTTTCCTTATTTTCATATCCATTATAAATATGTTTGAGCTCATCCCAACTTTTAAAATGTTTCTCCTGAGGATTGAGGATAGGTATGAGAAAAGAATAATCCAATAAAAACATTTTTAGATATTCATTGAAAATAAATCATATTTTATTTTAAATAATTTTGTTTGATGGGTAATACCGAGACTTAATTAATGTTTCCACTTGTAATGGATGGGTTTAATTTTTAAGAGTTTTTTCTTAATTATATAAAATTATAAACCTAAAATATATTTTTTAAAAATAATGTGATTTCTAGGTCAAATAAAATATAAAATGAAATATTTATTATTGTGTCCTTATATGTTGTATCCAAGTAGGGTTTAGATAACTTTAGCAGTTATGATGTAATTTGATCCTAAGTTAATGATACTATAAAACCATAATGTATTCTATCATATGGAGAATTTTAGTGGGTTATGGTAATTATAGTGGATTAGATAGAAAATGAAATCAACTAATATATAATGGGATTAAAGTATTAGTGTATTATAAAAAATTTATGGTATTATCTTTACCATATAGATTATTTTTCCCCTTTAATAATTCATTTCATGTTTCAATGATGTTACATTAAATAGAGTATGAATCATTTTTTATGATGGAAGGAAATAGATCACGAAAAACCTATTTATCCCTCCCAGATGATTTGATCATCACTATTACTGAAAATTCCCTTTCAAATGATTATGAAAAGTTCTTGAGTATTAAATGAATAGTAAGAAATTGATTGTGTTTTACAACACCTATTCATTTCTAAAAATAATTTTTGGGTAAAAATATCTTATTTATTTTATTTTAGTATTTCAACTCATCCAAATCCTCTAAAATATCAAAAACCATAAATGGTGTGAGAATTTATATTTTGAATGTACGAAATCATGCCAAAACAAAAAGGTAATATCAAGAAAATACAGAAATATTGTTTTATGGTATGAATATTTTTATAATCTATAATGTATAATACATGAATTTATTGTTATTTATGAATACTGAAGATATATTTTATATCTTTGATCTATAGGAATTAAGTATTAAAAAATAAGATGTAAACTCATAGTTAATGGATTATGAAGAACATTGTTCCATTATGGTGTCTGAATTAAAGAAATTCGACAGTTTTGATGTGGGGGTCATATGTTTAAAATAGTTACTAATATTTGGATGTTTCTTTTGAAATTAGAACATTGAAGACTTTTTTGAGGTGTACTAGTTGATTTTTGAGGAATATATAACGTTTATAATGAACATTTTTTTAATTAGATGATATAAGAGAAATAATTCTATTTTTTTGTGTTGGAATAAGTTTAAAGGTATGAATAACCTTTAGGGATTATTTGATCTATGAATTTTTAGGTAATCATGTGTTATTACCTTTTCAGGAAGCAAGATGAAAATTATGAGATCACATTTGATGTCAAATAATTCTATTTAATGGTTATTGTATTATGGTAATTTTTTATGATATTTATTAAATTTAAAGTAATTTTATAAGAATTATCTTTTTAGAAGAAATAAACTAATTGATCATGTCATGCTAGGCTATGAGGTTTGAAAAATAAAGGTTGAATTATTTTATATTATCTCCACTATTTGTAGAAAATTATATGATTAAGGAAAACAGAATATTTTTAGATCTTATATAATCAATAATGATTGAATTATCTTTTCGATTATTATATGATATTTTATAGAACTACAATTATTGAGGTTATTTGTGGAAATGGTTAGCTTATATAGAGATTATTTGATTAAGATATTACTTTTTTTTGTAGGATATATTATAAGGATTGAGTTTATTATGAGATAAATAATAAATTTATCATTGAAGGATAATAGAAAAAATCCTTCCCTTTTTTTCATTTCAATCAGACTCTAGAATAATTTTGAGGAACATTGAGAATAGTAATTTTCACAATGATGTATTTTTAACTTTTTTTATTAATGTATAATTTTTTAGATTCATTATTTACTAACTATTTTTGTTTAGTTTAATTTATAATGATTGGATGAATGTATTGGGATTAATGTATTCTTGGATCATTAGATGTGGATTTTTTTAGCATGAAATGTATTCATACCCATAGTTTTCAGAAGAATATTAGTTTTTGGTGGAAATTAGTCTGTTCATGTACAAAATTTAGTCTATTTTCTTAGAATATGTTGTAAAGTAATTATTAAATAAAAATTTGAGTTATACACTTTTCATACCTATAATTAATGTTCTTTTAACCCATAACATATTTATTGTTTGTGATGGTGAACACTCTCCGGACCATGTTCTCTATCACTCTCCATCAATACATGGGAGTTATCCTTCCTCTTACATGTACATTTTTTCCTACATATAATCCTATTATATGTTATTCTAGAAAACCTTTTTTATTCCTTTTGTCTCCTTTAATGTGGAATTTTTAAAATTTTGTTTCATGATGTTGGATTTCAATAAAGGTATTTTGATTAGTAATACAATAGTTGTCATTCCAAGATTAAATTGAGAGGACACACTTTTTTGGGGTGGAGAATGTAACATCCAACAATTTTAAAAGGAATCATTTTGTTTGATTTCATACAAGATAAGAAATAATGATCTTAATAAATAGAAGATATTATTATTTAAATGAGGTCATTATAACATCGTTGTTAAGATAAAAGGAATAAATAGTATTAAAAATAATATGAAATATATAATTGTAATACTCAATGATAATGTGTTTATTAATTCATTGTAAAAATGTATGAGATTTTTTCTAAAGACATTATATTAGATTTTTAGTAAGACAATTTTATTCATTAAAAACATATTCTATTAAAAAATGATATTTTATTATTTTTTAAAAATAATATTATTATTTTTTAGAATTTTAGAGAAATTTTTTTTTCAAAAATTAAATTTATTTTTGATATCCATTTACCAAAATTATCTTATGGTGAAATTCTGACAATTATTTAAAAAAGATAAGAAATTTGTGAATAGAAAAAAAATCTTTATGAAATACTGTATTTTTTTAACACCATCGAGAATCAATTAATTTATTAAAATTATTTAAATTTTGGAACAAATAAATTATGATTTTATAATAAAACCATATTGAAAGATAATCCAGAACATATAATCTATAAATTTATTCATGATAAATATAGAAATTAATTTTAATGCCAACACTGTGCCTACACAACATTGGAAAAAAGTAAATTTTGGTTCTTTTAGATAATAATTGAATTCTATAATGTATTTTAACAATTTTTTATAAATAATTATTAATAAAGTATTATTTTTACCTATATTTTTGAATATTAATTTCATATAAAAGATTCTTATATAAATTAATACACAAGACAATAAAAGTCAAATTAACAAATTTAATCAGTTATCTTGATATTGATATGAGTCAATAAACATTCTGAATGAATAAAATATATTATATTGACATTAATTAATTTGTTTTTATTAAATTAATTTATTTTTAATTTTTATATATGAAATAATGACCTTTAATTCTTATGAAATACTGACACAGTGCTTGGGAATGGAGAAGAAAATCAATAAAGTGATTTTAATTAAAATTATAAGAACCATTAAATGACCCAAAATTATAATTAATATTATTTTATGAGTACGTTTAGACCATAATAATCCTTGGTTATTATTTTAGACATTTTTATCCATTTGGATAACATTAATTCACTTATATTAATTTACATAAATGATAGTTGTATTGTTCACACTATAGGTTCAAATTAGTATATCATTATTTATGTATGGTTTTCTATATGATATGTTTGACCATAAATATTATTTTGAAAGAAAAAATAATTATATTCTTTATGTAAATTTATTTTTAGTGGTTAGGTAATAAATATATGACTTAAATTCTAATACTACAATTATAGAGTAAGAGGTAAATTAATGAAAAAGATAAACAAATGATATTAAAAATATAAAAAAAATATAATATGAGATAAAAATTCAGATAAATGAAGTATATAGATAAATATGACATTTATAATATATACAAATATTTTTTAAATTTTAAATTTTAGTTGGATTCATAAAGTAATAGTAAATAATATTATTATATTCGACAATAATGATATTTCATAAATACAATATATTATTAAATTACATACAAATCATCATAATATTAACTAATCCCAAATGAGATAATATATTTTCAATAATGACATAATCTATTAATTATATTCACTTTTTTATGTCTTTTTCACTGAAATAGCCTTATTATATTTTAATATTTTATGAAATTCTCAAAGTTAACCTCACCTCAATTATAAAATAATACCCCTTTATTCACTTAATTGCATCATCCTGAGCCTTATTTATCAACTATAATTTTCCAAATTATCTCATCAATTTCCTTATTAACATTTTAAGGGTTTTTGTCTCCCCAAAATTAAAATTCCAAATTCATTAAAAGATCATTCAAGGAGGTGATATTCAAGATGTAACTTTTTTAAAGCACTTCTCTTAATTTATTTTCTACATATATCTTATCTGCGCCACATTCATGCATATATAAATTATATATATAGTGTCCTGTATTTACTAGAGTGTTATATTTTTAATTTAATATCCTCCAACTATCCTTTATTCTCATTGCATTTTACATAATGTAAATAAAACCATTGTCCAAATTATGGAAATAAAAACTATTAATGGATAATGATATTTCTACTCCTATTATCACCTTCATGGATGGTAATAAAAAAAATTTATGGTTAAAAATGTTTTAACAATTTTATTATAAAAGATTTCATGTTTTATAAATAATATATATACATGATATTAAATAAAATGAAAAAAATTTGTGATGGTACAAAAAGAATATGCATAATAAAATAAATAATTAACATCAATGTTTGATCAAATTATTCATCATAAATTCAGGAAAAATAATATAGGGAACCATTTAAAATTATGGATATAAATTAATCCAATAAAATCTCAGTTTGGGAGTACAATTCACATTTGAAAAGGAATATATACATGTTATCCATCCATGAAACCATGATACAAATGCTCCAAGAATGGTGATATTTTTCTTCAAATCTCATCAAAACAGTTATACATATACTTAATAAAATTATCATTAATAAAATATTATTGTAAGAGGTTATGAATTATCAAATAATTAATATTATTTTATTGTCTTGTAAATTGGGTTCAATTGTATATTTCTTTTGGACATTATGTAAGGGTTGTTCATTCAAAAAATCCTTCTCAATGTATCTTTTTACAAAATTAAAAAATAATGTTTTTCCAAAAATATAAAATGATTTTATTTTTCATGTTTCATGAAACCATAATATTTTGAATCCAATTTTACAATATTACATGTCTATTTTTAAGGTAAATATTTTTATTTTTTTATGCACAATATTTTTTCAAAATTAGTGATTTTTCTATAAGAATATTTTTAGGATGCAAGTATTATTATTTTATGATTTTTTTTGTGGTTCTTGGGAATTTTTTATGATGATGAGTTGTTATTTTATAAAAAAATTTATGGGTCTATGATATCCCTCTAATTAATTAGTTATGTTGGAATATGGTCATGATGGTTGGTCAAAGAGTAACTGCAAAGGTTATATCCAAGCATAATCATGAGGGTTATTTTATGGTATTTGTGAGGTTTACAGTCATATGATGGCTATAAGAGTTACATCATAAGTAATTATGATAAAAAATGATTCCACACATTATATAAAATGTATATTTGTGATTTCTATATTTTTATGTGAGTATCATTTTTTACAAATCTAGTTATTAATGAAATTATACGTTACACTTAAGGCTGAGTAGTTTTTGTTAAAATTAATTGATGAATTTATAATTATTCAAGGAATAATCGTTTTATTCCAATTTTTTGTGTCCCTAATAAATATTTTTTTCCCATACCATGTTTTAAAAAACATTTATACGGTTTATGTATGGGTAAGAAAAAGAATAATCCATGATGAACGTTTTAATATTTTAATTAAAAATAAATCATTTTTTATTTCATAAATTTTCTATGGGACAATGAATTCTAAATAGATCTGTCCACTTGTAATATATGTGATAAATTGTTATGCTTTTTTTTTCTTAATTCCATTAAGAATCTAATCTAGAATTAAATTTTGTGAAAGGAATGGATTTCTAGTTCAAAGACACAAGAAAATTAAATGTTTATGGGTAAGTCCTTTTATATAGATATATCCATGTCACAAAAATTGCCAATAAAAATATATCTATAAATTTTATATCTATGTTTAAAATATCTCAATTAATATTATAATAATACCAAAAGATAATATATATTTCGGTCAAAGTGTTTTGCAATAGATTAATACGAACAAAATTGGTAATAATATTACCAATGTATAATATATGTTTATATATTAAATTTTAAAAATATATAAATTTTTATTAGAAGAATTATTTCATATTATTTTAATTTATTTATCATACTAAATACACCAGTTTAAATTATTTAACGGGAATGATTTTTAGACATGTCCAAACTTATTAAAATATTAATTATATTAATAATGAAATTTAAAACAAAATTTATTATATCTTTAAATTATCTAAGTTAATTACACCCAAACATTCAATGGGGGTTTAACCTACCTTTTCATCCTCTGCAATATTTTCAATTTTAATCGTTGTTCTCTACCATGAATTTGTGAAAATTGTTGAGTCATTTTCATGTCTATTTCATTCTCCAGTCCCATGTTTATTTCCTTCTTTTTTCAAATCGTGACCCCAAATCAAGTTATATTCCCTAGATTGGGATCCTTATGTTATGAGACATACAATTTGATTGTGATACATGATTTTACATTACTATTTAGATAATCTCATGTATCCATTCCCATACATGCCCACATTTTCAACTATATCCCTACATCTATGTATAGTGTAGTCATCATAGGATTTCATAAGCTCGATCCCCTTGATGCAAGTATTTCTGACATTGTAATCTGTTTCAAGTTGATAATAGTCTTTCATGGTGTGCAACACTATTTTAGATTATAAAATAGATGCTTCATGACACTGGGAATTGTGGAACCCACAATGTTAAAATTATTTTTCTCATTAATGAAGTACCACAAATTGTTCTCTCATTAAATCATAAATCATTAAACTTATACCATCCATTGATATACTAGGTTTTTTTTTCAATCATGAAGAGATAAATCTTATATTGTATACACCACTCATAAGACCCAGGTTTCATCTGCCAATGAATTTTTCTATTCAATGTAATCCTCTAATACCTAATCATTTTCCACCAAGACGTAAGAATAGTTACTCCAACAAAAAAAATAATCAACTCCAAAAACTTTTCTAGGTCTAGATTTAGTGAAGAAAATAATGTTTCAACTATTCCACACTCATATTCTCAAATATATATACTAAATGGTAGAAAAGATCATACCAATAAATTAATACACAATAACAGCATTAGTTGAAATCATAATAGAAATACAATAATGTGTAAAAAATGATTAACATGGAATAATAATTTTTATCATAATCATTGAAATATCAAATATATGTAGTCCTAATGTCTTAAATTTAATCATTTCCTCTCTATTAATGTGTATGAGTGATTAAAAAATAAACATCCACAAAAAAATATTATAAAAAACAAATAAAACATGCTTAAAAATATCATAAGATGCAATAAAGTGTGCAAATTACTAATTTACCACCATGTAATAAATAAATCCCTAAAATATTGTTTCATGAAATTTTATATACCTATGATAGTATTAACACAACCTTTATTTCTCTTACTAAATATTATATGTTTCAAATATTCCATTTTTGATTTGTCTCAATTATACAACTCACCAGTTGATGCAGATATGGAATAAGAGTGCATGTGTATATTCGTTCAAACTGACTGAATAATTTTTTATTAAATTAGAGAAAAGGAATGCGATATTTAATAATGATTTTTTAGTGTTTTCACGTGATACTGATATTTAAGGGAGATATATGAATAATTTTTTAGATATGTATAGATAATTGATTTAAAAACTGAATTTATTTTTCATAGTCTATACATGAAATTGTATGATTTGTAAAAACAATTTTACAAACAAAAAAAATGAAAAAAATAAAATATGTGATTTGATGATTTATAGTGTCAGTAATGATGGAAGATGAATCACGATCACCTAAACTAAATATTAGTTCAACTGAAAATAAAACATTCAATAACGGTGATTAAAACCAAATTATAGTTAAGAAATGAATTAAGGATACATGGGTAGTTAATTATAAAATAAAATAAAATTGAAATATTTTAATGAAAAATGTAAAGAGTACTTT
Source organism: Viscum album (assembly GCA_963277665.1). NCBI lineage: Eukaryota > Viridiplantae > Streptophyta > Magnoliopsida > Santalales > Viscaceae > Viscum > Viscum album. Next base: position 1,926,507,122 of record OY728125.1, read on the forward strand.
TAATTTGTGAAATACCCTTCAAAATGAGGTATATTTAATTTTCTACACTCCTCATTCAAGTAAAAGTCACTATCCAATTTAGAGATGAAATAAAAGATGAACAACACATATAATAATTACCTGATAATAGATAACTCAATATAAATTGAAACATAAATATTGTTACACTCCACAAACCACAACCATACCATACTAACTTTAGAAAAAAATAACACAAGAAAATAGATCTATAAGAGAATCATTAATTTAAACATTAATTTAATCACAATTTTAGAAGATCATAAGGCTAAAAAATATATACACTGAAATATAAACCACTATTTAAATGGAATTTTATGATTTAATATAAACTAAAATATCATATATACATCATTTATAAATTAAATTCATGGAGAATACTAGAATCAGATCTATAGAAAGTGAAATACTTCAATATAGTTGGGTTGGTAGCTGTAAAATGAAAAAACAAATCTAGTTCGGTAAAATTTGATGACTGATTAGCGGAAAAAATATGATACATTATATTATTTACAGCAATTAAAACACATTTAAATATTAATTGAAATATAAATATAACTGTAAAATTATCTTAAAATTAGAAAATTGTAATTTCATTAGTAAAATTAATGTAGTATAGGTCGACCATAGACACCAGGATACTCGGATTGACGGTGTCTCGTATAATTCAAGAGAATTACTATTGTGAAAATGGTGTTACTAATGGTTTCATATATTGTTTCGATGATTTAATTATGGATTGAAATGAAGGTATCGATATGTCTATATACAAATACATTGGTTAAAATTTTCTTTCTCATGTACATCAAAAGCTAAATTAAGGACTTAACATGAGGAACTTGTGCACAAGGATAAGAATAATATAATAATAAAAGTTTCTTGAGGGCACCAAAAATGGAATGTTTTTATTTGGACATGATTGATGCCTAAATACATAATGTTCACTAATTAAAAAATTACCTGGATGTCGGACCTGCAATCAAGATAAGGAACCTACAATCATAAATGTAGGTCAAAATCATAGAATGAGAAAAGATAAGAGGGTGTGAGAGATATAATTGTATTTACACCAACCCCAGGAACATCCTGAACAAAGTGAAGGTTGATATCTAGTGCCCACAAAATTCATTGATTCATGGATAGAGAATACAATCATATAATAGTTGAAATTAGAGAGTATGTTACTTCTTTCATTTCAAGGATATAGTCATCAAAGGTATTTATGATATTGTATATTGAAACTCTAGATTCACCCTTAATACACATGGATATATTCCTTTCATTCATATTATTTACACTATTTTCAAAGTTACTAATCCTTGATGACAAAACGTCACAACACCTACAACTTCCGATTAATTACCACATAGATAAAAATTGAACTACTATATAAATGGATAAAAAACATGAAAGGTGCATTTTTAAATAATGGTAGAAACATGAGGCCTTAAAATAAAACATTATATTATTTTATATACAATGTAACTATAAATTTTTATAATAAATTATTTCAACATGATTCTTGTGAAAAATATTGAACGGGAATATACCACCTTTCCCTTGTATTTATTCAAAAAAGTATGATAAGAAAAAGGGAAGTCTACATCAGGTCCCAACCTAAGTGGTACAATCTCATGGCTATATAAAAATATAAAAATTCATGATATGATAATCTTAAGGGAGTATTTATTAAAATCCATACCTAGATAAAATATCTCTTAACATTTATATTTATTATAATAATGTTTTGGTGGGGAATTATATAATCTCAACAATAGTGATTCAAAACAATAATAATGAATGAATATCTATTTTGACCCTTTCTAAGTCCTTAGTGTTGTTGTTATGGTCCCAAAATTATTAAAAAGCAAACATAAATTCTTCTTGTGTTCCCACGATAATATATCCGACAATGATATTCCATTTACTAGTTCACTATTGAGTAAATAGTAGATGAACCATGTTTTTCATGATTTTGGTAAATTAATGGTTAATTAATAGATCAATAATTAAAACTCTCCTACAAAATCATAAGAATATGTAAAAATTTAACGATCGTATAGGATAGTGCTAACAGTTTAATTGGGTGCTGGATGTTATTCACTATATATTGAAAATAAATTAAATATAAATTTTATCCTAAAATTTTGCCTGGACGAAAATAATGATGGGTAAGGGGAAAATGAAGAATACTATAAAAATAAAAATTATTTTATATGGATTGTAACGTTTAGTTTTTTAAAAAAATTTAATTTTCGGATTCAAACACTAGGTTATTATACACTGTAATAGATAATGAAAAGTTTTCCTTACATGACACACAATAGAATAAAGGGATACCATAAATAGGGTTATGAAATCATGTTGTTTCAATGTGTTGTGTATATTAATTTTTTTGGGTATCCATTAATGTGAAAGTGTATATTATTCAAATAAATTTTTTTAGAACCTTACCCCAGAGTGACGAATATTAAAATAGATCTGGATTCATATATTACATAAACATTTATGGACCAAATAATCATTTAAATAAAGATAATAATTTCAATTTTAACTACAATTTTATGGTCCATAGAAATTGGTAGATAATATTTTTGTTATATCTATTAATTTTTCTTGGGTCTATAAAATTTTCATGTGATGTAAATATTAACTATTATTTTTTTATTCGTATGATTTCCAAAATTCTGTTATACTAAAAGAGAAAAATATATATGTATGGTAATGTTTGTCATTTTAAAATTTATATGTTTTTCCCAAACATAGTTTAAAAATAGTAGTGGTGTCTCTGAGATTGCATCAATGCAGAATATAGTGGATTCAATTATACTCCCAATAACTGAATGCAGAGTGGTTCTTTATCACATGGCCATTCTGAGAGAATAGTGTCACAAATCTTAAACAGTCTCATTTTTTCATGAACATTAAATTGTGTTACACAAACACAAAAAATTGTATTATGCCCCTACCTATGAAAATCCTACCTCCCTTGCCTACAATGTCAATTCTTACCCTTCAAAATATTTCCTCTAATTCAATTTATAACTCCACTTTAGATGTTGTCACCTCCCCTCCCTATGACATTATTCCTGCTCTTGTCGACTCTTTCTTACGCCACCACTGACAATACCCTATAACACTTCGGTCATCCCACTGATCCCTCAACACTGATAATAACCGCACCCACCCACCTGAGTTGAACAGAATGGCCATAATTATCCTTTAATTGTTATTTTCTATTTTATTTCTTATTGCTCCATCCATACTCCAACCTCTACCAAATTCCCACACATTATCTTATATACTAACCCACTTATTTTTATTATTTATGTGTTCTAGTTTATTTGCATTTTTTGGAACTTCTTATATTTATAATCCTTTTTTTATTATTTTTTATACTTTATTTATCAACTTTTTTATGTGGTTTTTCTTTCTATTTTATATTGTAATTATCATATTTTAGTGAATCATAATTTAATTTTATAGAATATATATGGGTTGAATTATATAATTAAATTAGATAAATTTATTGATGATTATATAAAAGCATGGTCATGATGTGATCTATGTCTCCACTATCAATTTAGAATACCCCTTTGTGGTTGACCACAATTTGAGATTTACAATTATTCTTCAAAATCTTTTGATAAAGAGATATTAAAAATATATCAATTAATATAACAACATATGCATGAAATAGTTTATAAATCCTAAAATATTTTTTGAGATTCATTAATAAATAAATAGAATCTTGTTATACGTTAATATGAGGAGAAACTGAACATGTTTTTGTTTGGGTTTTAAATAATAGTCCAATTGAGCCCACTATTATCTTTGCATATTTTTATTAAATTTTATTTAGTTTTGTTTCCTGGTCCCATTCAAGATATATATCCTTCTAGGGTAGTTGATGTAGAAGTATTCCAAGGCTATAACATTTTCAGGGGGTTCACCCATGGAGTACCCCTTCTCTGAGTGCTTATCGACAAGTTAGTGCCAGAAAGGTAGACCAAAATAACTCAAAAAACACTTTTAATTAACCCAAACCATGTTTAGAATCAATATAATAAATTATCAAAAATATATAAGGTTGTTTCCATGTAAACAAAAACATACTGGTAGGGTCATGTAATAACCTTTGTTATATGAATTTAAAGCAGATTTGATTGTAATGAACCAGCAATCCATTGAAAATCCTAATTTAGAAACTTCATGGTGACTCATAAGAATGAAAAATTAAATGGAGATGAAAATATCAAACAATAAAGAAATTTTATATTTAGAGGAGAATAATAGTGATATTTTGTGCATTTTTTTTGTTTGTATTTAAGGATTAAAAAACGAGAGTGAAAAAATATTAAATTATCATTTCACTATTTCATGTAATTTATAGTGGAATAATGATTTATGGATTTAATGACCTCGCCCCCCACCCCAATAAAAAACATTTCTTCTTCGTCTCATGGACCCATCCTCTATTGGTCCCTCTATGAAACATATATAACATGGGAATTTATAAAATTATTAAACAAATACCCACATAAGTTTAATGTTTAACTTTGGTCACTATTGTACACATATATAACTTGTATGCATCCAAAAGTAATAAGAAAAAAACACATATGTTGGTCACCCACAATAACAACCTATTTTTTAGCACCTTATTCCATGTTTAACCACTTAAGAACTACAAAAAATTCAAAATATAAATTATAATACTACACTAAAAAATAATTAATTATTAGAAGAACATATAAATTCATCTTATACCTATAAAGTACGCTCATTGATGAAGTGAAATGAAAAAATTATGAACAATGATTTTTCCTATAAAATCCCCTAAAAGGCAACACCCGATATAATATTAAAAATCATTAATAAATAAAAAACATGATAAATTTATATAATTGTAATAAGTCATGTGAATCAAAAACTAAAAGAAAATATATAAAAATATGATATTGTTCTGTCTCAGCACAAATTTCTAATCTAAATTAAATCAAATATCAAACATTTATATCTAATGATATTTTTAAACCTGTATATATGATCAATAAATTTCCTAGAATCATTTAATATAATAATAAATGTAAAAAATGTGTATTTGACATCATTGAAAAAAATATAAAACAAAGCATTTGCACAATTCCTTGTATACTCAAGTCAATGATGGGTCATATGTATGGAATAGAAATTTGAAATTATTATTAATTAAACATAAAAATTAAGCCTCAAAATAAAATATTTACATTAATATAAACTTGAAATATCAAATCTTAGTTTTCATAAGTATGTAAATTGAGAAAACAATTTGACTTACATGGTGATCGTTCCTTTTAAAATTCAATTTCCATTAGAGGTAATATGATTCAAAATTTATTTTTTTTCAAAAATGAAAAAAATAAATACACATTAATAAATAGTATAATTTATGATATTATATTAGAATAAATTTTTTATTGATGGATCAATGAGTTATATAATAATCAAAATATTTAAATTTATTAATAAATTTGTAAAACCAACTATGTTAAAATTACATTCACTAAGGAAAACATTTATAGCTATGAAATCAAGTATTTTGAAGCATATTATAATTTTTGTGTGTTAGAAAGATTATATAAATACACATGGTAGGATGACTAAAATTATAAACAATTTGAATCTAATGATATATTGTCAGACTGAGAACAATTTCTTCTTACATTGGAATGTTTATCCAGTTTCAATCTAACTTTTTATTCCCACATTTTAGAGTTTACTTATATCAACAGTGAAAAAATTATCCTTCTGTGGACCCAAAATAACCTGGTTTGTTATGGTGTAATTTGGAATTATGAAAGTAAACATTTGATACAAATTATAACACAATGACAACTTCTTTCCTAAAAAATGAATTATTATTTGAAAACCAACAATATTGACAGTAATCATACATATTTAGAAGAAAAAAATTATTTAGTTATTAAAAAATAGAATAATATATAAACCATTATGTCACCATATATAAAATACAATATTTTCTCTACTACAAGAAATTGAATACTTGCACAAACCTATAGATGATGAAGAACTATACAAATAAAGGCCAATGTAAACAATTATTTCATAAAATAAATTTATTAGCAATAATAAATTGAATGAAAAGTGATCGTAAGTGATGACTAAAAGAAAAATGGCATTCATTCCATCAATACAATGTTCATCCATTAGACACACAATGTTTATATGATATATTAATTATATACTGAGGAAACAAAAATAAAAATGATAATTAAAAAACAAAATAGATAAAATTTTATTTCCACAAAAAAAAATTGTTAATAAGTTAGTGGGAATTATAAATTACCTAATAGTGAAAAAATAATAGATATAATATAAATTATTATTCCTTGAAATTAACAAAAATATAACAATTCTTAGTTTTATAGAAAAAATATTAATTATATGTCATGTGAAAAAACAAAAATACACACCAAAATAGAATGAATAAGAATAGGGTCAAATGATATAGTGGATCTATATATCATATGTGAATATTAAACATGTATCATTGCATCAATTTGAAACCCAAAATATGTAGAAGATTAAAAATCCCAAGGATATTTATTTCCATGATAACTCTCCAAATTAGTGGGAGTAGAAAACTCTCAAACTATGGATAAATAGTGTGTGCTTCTGTATGATGGAAGGGATGATTGTGGTTGATGGGTAGGGATTTCATGGATGGATACAGTTGAGATAAGGTTCCATAGAAAGAGGGTTCACTTGGGGAGGCCTAATTAAAATGTTTTAGATGATTGAGATCAAAAGTGGGGATGATATCTTCGAAAACGTGGGATTGAAATGTCCAATGAATGGTTTCACAGAAGGATGAATACCTAGAATTGGGAGGGGGTTCTCATGATGAATTCAACGAGGGACTCTAGATAATAATAGGGTGGGTTGTTCACATGATGATTCTAGAGGGGTCATCGATCAAGAATATGGTGGGTATTCATGTGAGGAGGTCTATGAGGAATGTTCATGGGGAACAATAAGATAAGACTAGAGTTTGTGGTTTATGGGTAACATGTTTGGGTTTGGGGTAAGGGTGGGAAAATGTGCAGTGTTTATATGGGGTGTTCACTTAAAGGTATTGTTTTCATATATTTATATATAATGAATAAAACAATCAATTTATATATATTTTACATAAAAAAATATATTATCTATGTTTTATGTATATAAATATAATTAATAAATATTTATAAGTTTTGGATATTTAAATTAATCATATATTTTTATTATTAGAATGATATGTTTGTGATGGGTAATGTATATATATATATATTTCCTCTCCCTCTCTCTCTGTGTGTGTATATTAAATTTTTGATACAATTTTTGTTATTATTGAATAATTTATTTCAATAAATTTTTATAATGGTAAAATATTTTTTGTTAATAATAATTTATAACAGTATATTAATTTATCAATAAATCAATTATTTGTATTTCTTTTATAATCCAATAAATTTAAATGTTTTTAAAGGATTTGTTAGCACTAGACTATTAATGTAAAAGCATTTGATTATGGGTAAACACCATTGTTGTTTCCAATAGTTAATATGAATAGAAATTATTATTTTTTGGAATTAATCATTCTTATGAACTTATATAAAATCATTCAGAAATTTTTTTTTGGTAATGTTTAATTTTTTTGAAGTGTATTTTGAATTATAATAACTTCATTTTTCTTGTATATTTTGGTTTGGTAGCTTGGGACCTTACACCTGATTATTAATCAATCATCTTCAGAATCTTAATCCTAATATATTTATATATAAAATAAATTCATTATATAAATATTTAGATTAATCCATAAATTTTATATATATAAAAATTAATTAAATCAATCATGGATATGGATTCCCATATATATGTATGAACATCGTTTTAATATTTTGATGAATGGAATGAAAAAAATTAATAAAAATTAATTTCACCTTATATAATAAATTTTATATCATATATATCATATATATTCGTTATATATATCTTTATTACTATCTAATTAAAAACAAAATGAAAAACATATCACATCATTTCATGGAGGGGAAACGCCAAACGTACACATGAGAAACATTATTGTTATCTAATGGATTGGAATATGAGAAGTTATATGTAATATTATAATAAATGAAGTAAAATTAATTAATAAATATCATAAAAATATGCTGAATCCATTATTATATCCATCCCTTAGAGGTGGTGATAAAAGACTTTATTATTTTAGTTTGTGAGGTGATAGTTTCCCATACACATGGTCAATATTTTTGTTTCCCATTTTATGGAAGAGGAGATAGAAGTAGGTTTTTCCATTGACATAATAAAATCTTATTATATAGGATACACTGATGTTATTATATCTTCATGGTTGAATAATTCTTGAATGAGGTGGAAGATGAAATAAAATTAAAATGATCGGTTAGTAATGAAACCATTTCTTCATATATCTTCTTTAGGTTTTACACTAAAACATTCTTATAAGTGGTTCCTAATCATACCAAGGCGTATTGTATGTGATTTTCTTGAAAGATTTCACTCATTAATAACTAAATCTATTTGTCCACATGGCCTCAAGCATGCCTCCCTTTATGCCAGAGGCTATCGACTAGTAGTTATGGTCCATGATAAAATATTGGGGATTCTATACCCTCATGATCAGTGTGTTTCAGATTGGTATAATCATATTAATCCATATATGAATCATATGAAACAAATAATAAGATAAAAAACATTATTTATATAAATAACCACAAAATCCCATACAGTAGTGTCATATATAAATGATTATCATAGAAGGCTATTCAAAATAAATGTAATGTATAAAAAATTCATCTTGTAAAATGAAAGGTTTAAAATATGAAACAATCAAAAGGAAATATTGAAAAATATAATCATGATCCAAATCCTGGTCATGTGATCCAATTATTATATGTAAAAATAAATTAATCATCTATAAGTGGTGGTTTCCCCCTACCCCTACCTATATCCATGATGTCTATCTAGGTACCCAACAATGACCCAAACATGGTGTGAGATAACAATCAGTAGGCCACCACAAAAATTGTCTATAAAAATTCTAATCAATTCATAATATATGAGGTATTGTATAGATAAAATATGATTACAATTAATAAAAATTGAAGTGATATTATCCTGAATACAAAGTATCACTGTGATTAAGAAACTAAATCATAAGGACTGACATTAATCAATTTCAATAAACATCAACATCCTATTCATTTTAATCAAGTATATGGCCTAAATGTTTTATGGTCCAAGGAGTAAAAATTTAAATGGAAATCATTTATGATATGTAAAAGAACTAACCATTATCCAATGAGTATAAATGTCAATGGAAGCCTGATATTCTATGAAAAACATGTATATAGTATCCAATGAGAAGAAATGTCAAAAGAATACTATAATGGTCATTAAATACAAGGAGTAGAAATGTACCAAGAAACCTAATATGGTCATCATATCTATGGATTGGAAATTTACAAGGAATCCTTGAAAGATAATTAAATTAGATGCAAGGAGTAGGAATTTCCAAGGCATCCTAGCAAGCTCATAAAACAATATCCAAGGAATATAAATGTCCAAGGAATTGCAATATGGTAATTAAACTGGATCCAATAACTATAAATGTCTAATTCATCCTAATATATTATATTATTGGACTTAAAAATGTCCCTGACATCCATGTAGTCCATATCCATGGAGTATAAATGACCATGAAATCTAAGAGATTCATATTTTCTATACAATGAACCCTTTATCCTCATCATATCTAGTTAATTCACCATTTTCGAAATGATTCATTAAATAACATAACTAATTCCTACATAATCATACAAAATATGTGGGATTAACCATTTCATACCCTTCATATATAAATTACCGGGTTCTATAAGGTGCTTACAACCCTTAAATATTCACATTATTACCATATTAAATTCACATAAAGAGGAGCATACTCAACTCACCCCAATGGTCACATATTTATAGTGAAAGGGAATAATCTTCACAATGAATAATTAAGGTTATGTTAAGAAAAATAAAACCTTATACAAGGGTTACACAACATGTATTAACCTTTAATTCATTAATTAACTGAATGACTTATTAAATTATGAAGCTTCACCTTACTAGTCTAACATGCAGCACAATGACAACAATCTGTAAACAACTATAATCATAGGGAAAAGTTAGAGAAATTCTTCCTTAATCTTATAGATAAGTACTCATCTAGTATCATCCTTCCATTTTTTTGATTAGAATAAAATAGATGAATATAATAATTCAAAAAAATAGGGCATAAGATCCTACAACAAAACAGTGATAGTGATAGAAAGGTATACAAAAATAATAGACTACCAACTGATGGACTCATCGATAGTTGTCCAATGACATTAATATATCTTAATTCTTATGTCAGATAAGGAAATGAGATGAAATCCTTGGTTGATGTAATATGGAGTAATCATGGGAGGAGAGTAAAACCCCTTATAAGAAATAATGAAGTGATAAATTGGGTATGATAATAAAATAAAAGGCGTAAGAATAGTTTTTTACCCATAAAAATTTACAAGGAAAGATATGGTTGCATGGTTGGAAAAACTGTGTGCTAACTATGTTCCCATCTCTACCTCAATACACCATTTACATGATTATGCTGAACGATTATACAAGTTGTGTAGTGATTGTGCATTTTTTATCTATTACAAAACTAGCATTACATTCATGATCATGAAGATTGGGTCATATAGTTAGTGAATATTGTGCACCCTATTTCGTGAATGGAGGAATCCACCGAGATTAATCTTACCATGTGGATTGGGTTGTATGGTCTCTACTAACTCTTTTTCCCATCTTCCTTCTCCAAAAATCATGTTCTGGGATCCATACAAACCCTACAAACCCTTGTTTCCTCTGTTCCCCCACTAGGCACATCTATAAGGATAAAACTGAATATAATTAATAGAAATAAAATGGTTCATTTTCCTCATGAAAATTTTGTGCTCTTACAATATTTATCCATAAAAAAATTTCAAAAATATCCCTTCCAGGGTGGTCAATAATTGTATGAGAATAACTCCAGCAACTGCGCACAAACTTTGACCTCCCACCCCCATTTATCATACTATAAAAGGATATACTTCCATAGTCCTCTTACCATATTAATTGAAAGGCCATGTAAAACCATTATTCCATGATTATCAACAAGTATATATTCTATCCAAAGGATGCATCTACCTCAAATTCAAACACCTCATGATGGGGAAATTTTATGGATCAAAATGATATCAGTGAATATGAGATATGTGGAAGATGTTGTACATGGCATGATACCATTGAGATGACGGCAAAAAATAGGCTACCGACCTAAATCCCTTTAAAATCTCAATGGTCCCAGCATAATGAGGATATATATTCACTTTTCCTAAATCCATCTATTCCCCATTATATGTGAAACTTGTAAGAAACCCAGAATCCCTACCTGAAGAACTAATGATCAAAAGTGATGATCGGTGTATGAATACTGTTGAGATAGAAATATAGGCATCCACATACTAATAATTTCATATATATCTAAAATATCATAAACAATAAGATAACCTTGTTTTCCTACCTATTCGGCCTCTAACATGCGCCTGGGTGAACAGTATGACCTAATGTATTTAGCCTCATAAGGATCCATATGTATGGTCACCTATAACCTATTATTATAAGATAAATATTTTTGAGATAATTGTTTGTTCCCTTAACCTCCAAACTCAAGAATGCATGATCAGATCATGTATCATAAAATCGGTATTGTACACTCAGATTGACCATCTATTATTTGGTGATAGGATATAATAAGAAGTACATATAAACCCAGTTCCTCCTATAACCCCTGTGAGAACCATGAAAATAATCAATTGTCTCTATCTAATACGATATAATGTGGATCCCTATAGGGGCATATAAAATCATGAATGATGAACTTATATATTTAATCCATGGAAAGGGCCTCCTGAATAGGCAATAAAATGGATAAGTATTTCAATATTTATATGATCACCCATAAGACATCCTTTCTCCAAGGTGATCATGAAAATCCCATCATGAATTCCATGGTAATGGATTACCATTTCATGTAAAAAATACACAAAATATAAAATGGAAAAACCATTCATTGGTGATCTACATCAAGCTCCTGATAGGTGCATGACCAAGTAACAAAACCAAATATATCTCTTATCATCCCTGATCACCATTAGTGGTTGTATAAGTAACGATACATCTGTGTGAGACTGTGATGCACAAACCTTATAGTGGAATGGCACTCCCACTTCAAATACTCTTGGATATCAGTACAAACCAAATTTTGTAAGTGAATAAATATGATTTCATTCTCATCAATGACCATAAAAGGAGGTGGTCCATCCCTTGTATGTCTCTCCCATAGGATGAAGCCCTCAAAATCTAATATCCTTCTAAAATTTAGTCCCTCTATAAGTGAGAAAGTGACTGATAATGATGAATGTATAAAAAATCAATGATGGTCTAAAACATATATATACATATTAAAAAATAGGTCTATAAGCATCCACTCACTACCAACATCATGAACTATCTTTTCACGAGTCATCCTACTTAATCATATTCAGCATCATTTCCCTTTCTGGTCATATTAGCTAGATAAAAGTCAAGATATTTTCATTATTCAAGGACCCTTTGTTTCCTAATATTAAATTCACACTATGTGAATATGTACTTGAGAGGATTTTTCAGTTTTCATGCACACAAAAACATTATCCAAGTAAATAATTCTTCCAATGATTCATGGAATTAAATTCAATGACTAAGTTGAGATCATTCATCGGGTTGTTCCTCTCTCGCTACCTCAAATGATGAGAGAAATATTCCATAAATCGTTCCTCCCACATCAAAAAATAATATTGTCCCAATACGTGATGTATAATAAAATATTGTATTGATTAAACCATTTTGTAGCATAATCATGACCAATGTTGAGGTTAGTTTCCCATTCATCTATTAAAAAAACTCTCTTTGGTATCAGACCATATAAACACTACACCTCTCTTATTCCAGCATGTAAGAGGTAATTTTAAGAAAGAGAATTCATATATGAATCGCCTATAATAAAAATATATCCCTAATAAAATCAATATATCCATGAAATTCTTATTATACTACGAAAAAATATCTCTCACCTTATCTAGATCAACTGATACTCTTGTATATAGATTAATATGACATAAGAAGTAAATATTATCTATCCAAAATTGAAAAAATTGATATTTTTCATATAACTAATGATATATAATTGTGTCCAATTTATCTCCAGATTTTATGAAGGTTTTTCTAGTGTGGTAATACACCAAGATATAATCCATGAAAACATCCCAAAATAAAACTAGATATGATTGGAAAACATGGTTCAGTAGTGCCATGAAAAGTGATGGTGGTTTTATGATTCCAAAATGCATGAACAAAGAATTATAAAATACATATCAACTATGAAGTGTTATACATGGTATATATAATGGTTTAACATTAACATTATGTTAATTAGATCTTAGATAAATCTTATAGAAAACCCTAGATCCTCATAGTTATCCAATGATATCAAATATCCAAGGAAGGTGACACAAGTTCTTAACCATCAATTAATTCAACTCTTGTTAATCCACAGAAAAATGAAGGGTCCAACCACCTTCTTAGTGCGAAAGACTGATGAACCCCATGGATAAGTACTAAGTCATATTTAGACCTTTTCTTCCAAGTTCTATAGGTACCTACTGAGTTCCCACAACTCAGAAGTCCCAAACCTATAAGGAGGAATAGATACTAGTGTAGGTCATTGAGCTAGCTAAATGGATAAATCTTCCTCTCAATGAAGATTTTGTCTTAAAAAATCATATATTAAAATTTCCATAAAATGATCAACCATTGTAGGGAGATATACCGAGAACATTCCCTAATTATCCCTATATAAGATAGAAATATGGGTGTATATCTCACCCATGCCACTATTCTCAGGTCTAACTCGTCTCACCTGGACTTCTCATTCACCCCATTGAATAAAAACCTCTCCCTCTGGTGATGTGAATGTCTCCTTTCTATGACAGAATTAAACATAATCATTATAGGTAAACAACCCTTCCATATCAAAAATGATGTTATGAATTGTCTTTTGGAGGAAAAAGTAGTCCCATATGAATCAAAACACACCTACCTCAAGGGGTAACTCCTTGTACTTCAATAATCTCTCCAATAGAATCCCCAATAGAATATAGAGTGTCATCATGAAACAAGATAACTGAGCATCAAGCCTAAGGATCTTCACAATATGGAATGATATAAAGGAATGATAAACAATAAATAAAATAGAAGATAACAATGTATATGCTACCAAAATAGTACCTTTCACAGTATAATGTCTCAAACTCTTCTCCATAGGAATCGGATTCACTGTATACATCTATCCTGAACCACAACCCTATGATATAGCTTGAATACACTAAGCACTTGCACTATACTAGCATTGTATGTATGGTTTCTGGTTTACTATTTCACGGTGACCACCTCATCTTGAATGGAAGATTGTACTCAAACTCTCTTCCTGAGAATAAGATGATGTCCCCAGTCTAGAATGTGTAGTTAGTGCAGACCTTCACACATTGAGTACCCCTTCCTTGAGTGCTTATTAAGAAGTTAGTGCCAAAATGGTAGACCAAAGTAACTCAAAAAACACTTATAATTTACCCAAACCATGGTTAATATCAATATAATAAATTATAAAAAATAAATAAGGATGTATCCGTGTGAATAAAAAAAATACTGGTAGGGTCATGTAATAACCTTGGTTATACGAATTTGAAGCATATTTTAATGTAATAAACCAGAAGCCCATGGAAAATCATAATTTAGCAACTCCATGAGGACTCACAAGAATGAAAAACTAAAAAGTGATGAAAATATCAAACCATACTGATATTTTATATTTAGAGGAAAATAACAGTGGTAGTTTGTGCATTGTTGATGTTTGGATTTAAGGATTCAACAATAAGAGTGAAAAAATATTAAATTATCATTTCATCATTTCATGTGATTTTTAGTGGAATGATGATTTGTGGATTTAAGGACCCCCCCCCCCCCGATAAAAACATTTCTTCTTCATCTCATGGACCCATCTTTTATAGGTCCCTCTATTAAACATATATAACATGGGAATTTATAAAATCCTTAACCAAATACCCACATATGTTTAGAGTTTAACTTGGGTCATTATTGTACACATATATAACATATATATGTCCAAAAGTCATAAGAAAAAAACACATATGTTGGGCTCCCACATTCACATCCTATTTTGTAGCACAAAATTACATGTTTAACAACATAAAAAATACATAAAAATCAGAAAATAAATTATAATACTACATAAAAAAATAAATTAATAATTGGAATAACATATAAATTATGCATGTCTCTATAAAGTACGCTCAATGATGAAGTGAAATGAAAACACCATGAACCATGTTATTTCCTATAAAAGTACATGAAACACAACCCTAGATATAATATTAACAATAATTCATAAATCAGAAACATGATAAATTTATATAATTTTAATAAGTCATGTGAAACAAAAATTAATAGAAAATATATCAAAATATGATATTGTTCTCTCTCAGCACGAATTTCCAATCTAAATTAATTCAAATTTCAAACATTTGTATCTCATGATATTTTTAGACTTTTATGTATGATTAATAAATTATCTAGAATCATTTAATATAATAATAAACTAAAAAAATGTGTATTTTACATCATTGAACAAAGATAAAACAAAACATTTACACAATCCCCTGGAAACTCAAGTCAATGAGGGGTCATATGTAAATAAATGAAATTTAAAATTCTAATTAATTACACATAAAAATTAAGCCTCAAAATAATATATTCACATTAATATAAACTTGAAATATCAACTGTCAGTTTTCATAAACATGTAAATTGAGAAAAAAATTGACTTACGTTGTGACCATTTCCATTTAAAATTCAATTGCCATTCATGATAATGTGATTCAAAGAAAATTTAAAAATGAAAAAAATAAATACACTTTCCTAAATAAATATAATTAATGATCATATATTAGAATAAATTTTTTATTGGTGGATCAATGAGTTATATCATAATCAAAATATTAAAATTTATCAATAAATTTGTAAAACCAACTATATTAAAATTACTTTCACTGAGGCCAACATTTATAGCTATGAAAACATTTATTCTAAAGATAATTATATTTTTTTTGTTAGACATATTATCTAAAGACACTTGGTAGGATGACAAAAAGTATAAAAAATTTCAACCCAATAAGTTATTGTCAAACTAAGAACAATTACTTCTTACATTGGAATGTGTATCCAGTTTCAATCTATGTTTTTATTCCATCATTTTAGAGTTTACATATATAAAATGTGAAAAAATTATCCTTATTTGAACCCAAAATAGTACTGTTCATTCTGGTGTAATTTGGAATTATGAACGTGAACTTTTGATAAAATTTATAACATGATGTAAACTTATTTCCACAAAAAAATGAATTATTATATGCAAACCAACAATATGGATAATAATTAAACATATTTAGAATAAAAAAATCATTTTGTTGTTAAAAATAGAGTAATATATAATCAAATAAGTTACAATATATTAAATTCAATAGTTTCTCTACTGCAAGAAATAGAAGACTTACATAAACCAAATGTTTAAGAAGAACTATAAAAATAAAAACCAATGTAAAAAATTATTTCATAAAATAAAACTATTATAAATAATATATTGGTTGAAAAGTGATATTAAGTGATGACCAAAATAAAAATGGCATTCGTTCCATCAATACAAATTTCATCAATTAGACACACAACCTTTAAACGATATATTAATTCTATACTAAGGAAACAAAAATAAAATTGATAGTTAAAAAACAAAATAGATGAAATTTTTTTTCCACAAAATAATTGTTAATATTTCATAGGAAATTAAAAATTACCTAATAGTGAAAAAATAATATACGTCATATAAAATATTATTCCTAGAAATTAAAAAAAAAATATAACAATTCTCAGTGTTATAGAAAAAATAATGATTATATGTCATGTGAAAAAACAAAAATACACACCAAAATAGAATGAATAAGAATAGAAACCAATGATGTAGTCGATCTATATATCATATATGAATATTAGACATGGAAAATTTCATAAATTTGAAACCCATAATTTGTAGAAGATTAAAAATCCCAAGGATATTTATTTCTATGATAACTCTCTAAAGTAGTGGGGAGTATAAAACTCTCAAACGATGGAAAAAATAGTGGGTGATACTGTATGATGGAAGGGATGATTGTGGTTGATGGGTATGGATTTAATGGATGGATACAGTTGAGATAAGGCACCATAGAAAGAGGGGAAACTTGTGGAGGCCTAATAAAAATGTTGTAGATGATTGAGATCAAAAGAGGGGTTGATAGCTTCGAAAACGTGGGATTGAAATGTCCAATGAGTGGTTTCACAGAAGGATGAATACCTAGAATTGGGAGGGGGTTCTCATGATGAATTCAACAGGGTAATCTTGCTAATAATAGGGTGGGTTGTTCACATGATGATGCGAGAGGGGTCATCGACCAAGAATAGGGAGGGTATTCATGTGAGGAGGTCTATGAGGAATGCTGATAGGGAACCAGAAGATAGGACTAGAGTTTGGGGTTTATGGGTAACATGTTTGGGTTTGGGGGTGAGGGTGGGAAAATGTGTTGTGTTTCTATGGGGCATTCACATAAAAGTATTGTTTTCATATATTTATATATAATTAGAAAAATAATCAATTTATATATAATTTACATAAAAAAATATATTATCTATGTTTTATGTTTATAAATATAATTAATAAATATTAATAAGTTTTTGATATTTTAATTAATCATATATTTTTATTATTAGAATGATATGTCTGTGATGGGTAACACACACTCACACACACACACACACACACACATATATATATTTCTCTCTGTGTGTGTGTGTGTATTCAATTTTTGATAAAATGTTTGTTATTATTGAATAATTTATTTCAATAAATTTTTATAATTGTAAAATAATTTTTATTAATCAAAATTTATAACAGTATATTAATTTATCAATAAATCAATTATTTGTAATTCTTTTATAATATAATAAATTTAAATGTTAGTAAAGGATTTTTTAGCATTAAAAAATTAATGTAAAAGCATAATATTGTGGTTAAACACCATTGTTGGTGTCTATAGTTAATATGAATAGAATTTATTATTTTTTTGAATTAATCATTTTTATTAACTTATATAATATCATTCAGAAATTTCTTTTTGGAAATGTTGAATTTTTTTGAAGTTTATTTTGAATGATAATAACTTCATTTTTCTTATATATTTTGGTTTGGTAGTTTGGGACCTTACACCTGATTATTAATCCATCATCTTCAGAATTTGAATCCTAATATATTTATATATAATATAAATTCATTGTATACATATTTAGATTAATCTATAAAATTTATATATAGAAAAACTAATTAAATCAATCATGGAGATGGTTTCCCATATATATGTATAAACGTCATTTCGATATTTTGATGAATGGAATGAAAAAAATTAATAAACATTAATTTCACCTTATATAGTAAATTTTTTATCATAGTTATCATATATATTCATTATATATATCTTTATTACTATCCAATTAAAAGTAAAATGAAAAACATATCACATCATTTCATGGAGTTGAAAGTCCAAACGTACACATGAGAAACATTATTGTTATCTAATGTATTGTAATATGAGAAGTTATATGTAATATTGTAGTAAATGAAGTAAAATTAATTTATAAATATCATAAAAATATGTTAAATCCATTATTTTATCCATCCTTTAGAGGTGGTGATAAACGAATATATTATTTCAGTTTGTGAGTTGATAGTTTCTCGTACACATAGTCAATATTTGTGTTTCCCATTTTATGGAAGACGAGATAAATGTAGTTTTTTCCATTGACATAATAAATTCTTATTATATAGGATACACTGATGTTATTATATCTTCATGGTTGAATAATTATTGAATGAGGTGGAAGAAGAAATAAAATTAAAATTGTCAGTTAATAATGAAACCATTTCTTCGGATAGATTCTTTTGGTTTTACACTAAAACATTCTTATAAGGTGTTCCTAATCATACCAATGCATGTTGTATGTGATTTTCTTGAAATAATTCACTCATTAATAACTAAACCAATTTGTCCATATGGCCTCAAGAATGCCTCCCTATATGCCAGAGGCTTTCGACTAGTAGTTATGGTCCATGATAAAATAGTGGGGATACTGTACCCTCATGATTAGTGTGTTTTAGATTGGTATAATCATAATAATCCATATATGAATCATATGAAACAACTAATAAGATAAAAAAAATCAGTCATATAAATAACCACATAATCCCATAAAACACTGTCGTTTAGAAATGTTTATCATGGAAGGCTATTCAAAATAAAGGTAATGCATAAAAAAATCTTCTAGTAAAATACATGCTTCAAAATATGAAATGATCAAAAGAAAATATTGAAAAATATAATCATGATCCACATCCTGGTCATGTGATAAAATTATTATATTTAAAAATAAATTAAGCATCTATAAGAGGTGGTTTCCCCCTACCCCTACCTATATCCATGAATTCTATCTGGGTACCCAAAAACATTCCTTATGTTTTACACAAAGACATTCTGATCAGTTAAGAATGAAACCACTTCATTAGATAGCTTCTTTAGGTTTTACACAAAAACATTCTTATATGGAGTTCCTAATCATGCCAAGGAATATTGTATGTGATTTTGTTGATAAATTTTGTTTAGTAATAACTAAATCTATTTGTCCACGTGGCCTCAAGCATGCCTCCTAGTATGTCAGAGGCTATCGACTTGTAGTGATGGTCCATGAAAAAATAGTGGGGATATTATACCCTCAGGATCAGTGTGTTTCAGATTGGTATAATCATATTAATCCATATATGAATCTTTTGAAACAACTCATTAGATTAAAAACATCAATCATATAGATAACCACATAATCTAATACAATAGTGTCGTATAGAATGTTTTATCATGGAAATCTATTCAAAATACAGGTAATTCATATAAAATGCATCCATTACAATACATGCTTAAAAATATGAAAAGATATAAAGTAAATATTGAAAAATATAATCATGATCTAAATCCTGGTCATCTGATCCAATTATTATATGTAAAAATAAATTAAGAATCTATACGATGTGGTTTCCACCTATCCCAACCTATATCCATGATGTCTATCTTGGTACCCATTAATGACCCAAACATGGGGATAGATAACCCTCAGTAGGCCACCACTAAAATTTTGTATAAAATTTCTTGTCAATTAATATAATTTGAGGTGGTGTACAGATAAAATATGAATACAATTAATAAAAATTGAAGTTCTATTATCATGAATACAAAGTATCGTTGTGATTAAGAAACTAAATCATAACGACTGACATTAATCCATGTCAAGAAAAGTCAACATAATATTCAATGTAATCAAGTATCTGTCCTACATGTTATATGGTCCAAGGAGTAAAAATGTACAAGGAAATCATTTAATCTATGTAAAAAAACTAAACATTATCCAAGGAGTAGAAATGTCAAAGGAAACCAAATATTCGATGAAAAACATGAAGAAAGTATCTAAGGAGAATAAATGTCAACAGAATCTTAATATGGTCATCTAATCCAAGGAGTAAAAATTTACCAAGAAACCAAGTATGGTCATCAGATCCACAGAGTGGAAATTTCTAAGGAGTCCTAGAAAGTTAATTAAATTGGATTCAAGGAGTTGGAATTTCTAAGGAATGCGAGAATGATAATAAAACTATATCCATGGAATAGAAATGTCCAAGGAATTTCAATATGGTAATTAAACTGGATCCAACAAATATAAATGTCTAAGTAATCCTAATATATTGTATCATTGGAGTTAAAATGTCCATGAAAACCATCTAGCCCATATCCATGGAGTATAAATGACCACAAAATCTAAGCGGTTCATTTTTTCTATACAATAAACCCTTCATCCTCATCATATCAAATTAATTCACCATTTCTTATATGATTCATAAAATAATTTCACAAATTCCTACATAAGCATACACAAGTTTTGGGATTAACCATAAAATACCCTTCATCTATAATTGATAATGTTTTATAGTGTGCTTAAAACCTTTAAATATTCACATTATTACCCTATTAAATTCCCATAAAGAATAGCATACTCAACTCACCCCAATAGACACATATTTATAGTGAATGGGAATAATTCTCACAATGGGAAATTAATGTTATGTTCAACAATATACAACCACATACAAGGGTTCCACAACATCACTTAACCATTAATTCATTAATTTAATGAATGACTTATTAAATTATGAAGCGTCTCCCAACTAGTCTACTATGAATCACAATGACAACAATCCATAAACAAATTTACTCACAGGAAAAAGTTATAGAAATTCTACCTTAAACATATAGTGGAGTACTCATCTAATATCATCCTTTCATTTTTTTTATTAGAATAAAATAGATGAATAGAATAATGTTAAAAAAATAGGGCATAATAGCCTAGACCAAAATAGTTATGGTGATATTAAGGTAAACAAAAAACGGAGCCTACCAACTGAAGAACTCATCGATAGTTGTCCAATGAGATTAATGTATCTTAATTATTATGTGAGATAAATAATTGATATGAAATCCTAGGTTGAAGGAATATGGAGTTGTCATGGGAGGAGGATAAAACCTCTAATAAGCTACAATGAAGTGATAAATTGGGTATAGTAATAATATAAAATGTGAAAAATTAGTTTCTTACCCATAAAAATTCACAATGAAATATATGGAAGCATGGTTGGAAAGAATTTGTGCTAACTATGTTCCCATCTATACCACAATACACTATTTACATGATTATTTTGCACGATTGGACAAGTTGTGTGATGATCGTGCATTTTTAATCTATTACAAAACTAGCATTACATGCATTATAATGTGGATTGGGTCACACTGTTAGTGAAAATTGTTCATTCTCTTTTGTTAATGGAGGAACCCACATGAATTAATCTAACCATTTGGATTGGGTTGTATGGTCTTTAATAACTTTTTTTCCAATCTTCCTTCTCCATAAATCCTGTTCTGGGCTCTATACAAACCTTAAAAACCCTTGTTTCCTTCGTTCCCCCACTAGGCACATCTATAAAGATAAAACTGGGAAAAAACATAATAGAAAAAAATGGTTAATGTACCTCATGAAAACGTTGGGTTCTTATAATTTTCCTACATAAAAAATTCCATAAATTTCTCTTCCAGGGTGGTGAAGCATCGTATGAGAATAACTCCAGCCATTGGGCACAATCATTGACCTCCCACCCGCATTTATCATCCTATAAATGGCTATACTTACATAATAACCTTACATATTAGTTGAGAGGCCTTGTAAAACAATTATTCCATGATCATAAAAAAGGATAGATTCTCTTCAAAGGATGAATCTACCTAAAATTCAACTACCTCAGGATGGGGAAAATTTTATGGATCAGAATCATATCATTGAATATGAGAATGTGGAAGATATCGTACATGGCCAGATACCTCTGAGGTGACTAGAACCAATAGGCTGCTGACCTAATTCTCTTTAAAATCTCAATGGTCCCAACATAATGAGGTTATATATTTTCCTTTTCAAAATCCATATATTCCCCATTATATATGATACATGTAAGAAAACCTAAATCCCTAACTCAAAATCTAAGGGTCAAAAGTGATGATCGATGTATGAATTCTATTGAGATTAAAATATAGGCATCCACTTCCTAATAATTTTTAATATATCTGAAATATCCTAAACAATAATATAACCTAGTTTTCCTACCTATTCGGCCTCTAAATTGCACCTGGGTGAATAGTATGGCCTAATGTATATATCCTCATTAGGATCCATATATATGGTCACTTATAACCTATTATTATAAGATAAATAAGTTTGAGATAAGTGTTTGTTCCATAAACCTCCAAATTCAAGGATCCATGATCGGATCATGTCCTATAAAACCGGTATTGTACACTCACACTGACCATTAGTTTTTTTGTGATAGGATATAATAAGCAGTACATATAAACCTAGTTCCTTCTATAACCCCTACGATAACCGTGACATGAATCAATTCTTTCTATCTAATACAATATAATGTGGAACCCTATAGGGGCATAAAAACTCATGAATACTGAACTTATATATTCATCCATGTAAAGGGCCTCATGAATAGGTAATAAAAGGGAAAAGTTTTTCAATATTTATATGACAAAACATATGACATCCTTTCCTCTAGGTGTTTATGGTAATCCCACCATGATTTCCATGGTGATGGAATACCAGTTCAACTGCAGAATACACAAAAGATGAAAAGGCCACACCGTTCATTGGTGCACTACCTTCATCTCCTTATAGGTGAAAGAAAAGGTAACAAAACCAAATATATATCTTTTCAATATTGATAACCATTAGTGGTTTCATAATTAATGATACATTTGTGTGAGACTGGTATTCACAACCCTTATAGTTTCATTGATATTTCACTTCAAATCCTCCTAGATTTCAGTAGGAACACATTTTTGTATGTTAATAAATAAGATTTCATTCTCAACTATGACCCAAAAAGGAGGTGGGTCATCCCTTTTTTGGCTCTCCCATAGGACGAAGCCCTCAAAATATAATATCTTTTAAATATTTAGTCCCTCCAGAAGTGAGAAAGTGACTGAAAATGATTAAAGTATATATAATCCATGATGGTCTAAAAAATATATATGCATATTAAAAAATAGGTCCATAAGCATCCAATCACTACCAGCCTCCTGATTTATCTTTTCATGAGTACTTTTACATAAGCATATTCAATTTCATTCCCCTTTCTGGTCATATAAGCTTGATCAAAGTCAAAATATTATAGGTATTCAAGGACCCTTTGTTTCTTATGATTAAATTAACACTGTGTGAAGATGTACTTGACTCTTTTTAAGTATCCATGCACTAAAAACCACTATCCAAGTAAATAATTCCCCCAATGATTCAAGGCATTAAATTCAATGACTATGTTGAGATCATGTGTCGGGTAGTTCCTCTCACGCGGCCTCAACTAATGAGAGAAATATTCCAGAACTCATTCCTCTAACATCAAAAATATTATTATCCCAATACAATATGTTTAATAAAATATTGTATTGATTATACCCTATTGTACTATAATTAGGGCCAATATTGGATGTTAGTTTCCCCTTCATCTCAAAAAAAATTTCACTTTGCCATTTGACCATATAAACACTACTCCCTACTAATTACAGCTTGTAAGAGGTAATTTTAGGTAAGAGAATTCATACATGACTCGCCTATAAAAACAATATATCCCCAATAAAATCCATATATTCATCAAATTCTTATTATACTACTGAGAAAATATATCTCTCGCCTTATCTAGATCAACCGATACGCTTTCATATAGAATAATATGACATTAAAAGTGAATATTATCCATCTAAAATTGGAACAATAGTGATTTTTTATATAACTAATGATATCTCATTATGTTCAATTTGATATCAAGATATTTTTGAAGGTTTTTCTAGTATGGAAATACACCTAGATATCATCCATGAAAACCACCACATATAAAACTAGATATGCATTGAAAACATAGTTTAGTAATGCCATGAAAAGTGATGGTGGGATCATGATACCGAAATGTATGACGAAATACTTATACAAGACATATCAACTATGAAGTGTTATACATGGTAAAGATGATGGTTTAACATGAACCTGATGTTAATACGATCCCAGATAAATCATAGAGAAAATCCTAGATCCTTATAGTTATTCAGAGAGATCATTTATCCAAGGGAAGTGACACGAGTTCTTATCCGTCAATTAATTCAACTCTTGTTAATCAACACATATATAATGGTTCCAAATACCTTCTTAATGAGAAGGACTAATAAACCCCATGGATAAGAACTAGGTAATAATAACACCTTTTCTTTCAAGTCATCTAGCTACCTATTGAGTTCCTATAACTCAGAAGTAGACAACCTATAAGGAGGAATAGATACTAGTGTAGGTCATTTATCTAGTTAAATGGAAAAATCTTCCTCTCAATAAAGAGTTAGTCCTAAAAAACATCAATTAAAAATTCCTAAAAATGATCAACCATTATAGGTAGATATACCTAGCACATTCCCTAATTATCCTGATATAAGCTAGAAATTTAAGTGTCCATCTCACCCATGCCACTATTCTCTAGTCTAACTCGCCTCACATGGACTTCCCATTAACCCTAATGAATAAAGTCATCTCCCTCTGGTGATGTTGATGAATCCATTCTTTGATAGTAGTAAACATAATCATTATTGGGAAACAACACTTCTATATCAAAAATGATGTTATGAATTGTCTTTTTGAGGAAAAAGTAGTCCCATATGAATCAAAACACACCTACCTCAAGGGGTAACTCTTTGTACTACAATACTCTCTCCAATCGAATCCCCAATGGAATATAGAGTGTCATCATGCCACAACATAAATTAACATCGAGCCTAAGGATCTCCACAATATGGAATGATATGAAGGATTAATAAACTATAAATAAAATAAAAGTTATTAATGTATCTACTACCAAAATTGTACCTTTCACTGTATAATGTCTGAAAATCTTCTCTATAGGCCTTGGTTTCACTGCATATATCTATCATGAACCATGACCTTATGATATAGCCAGAATACTCTAAGTAGTTGCACTATACTAGCAAGGTATGTCTGGTTTCTGGTTTCCTAAGTCACGATGACCACCTCATCTTGACAAGTCGATTATACTCAAACTCTCTTTATGACAATAAGTTGATGTCCCCAGTCCAAAATGTGGAGTTATTTCATACCCTCACTCATGGATTACCCCTTCTCTGAGTGCTTATTGACAAGTTAGTTCCAAAAAGGTATACCAAAATTACACAAAAAACACTTGTAATTTACCCAAACCATGTTAAATATCAATATAAAAAATTATCAAAAAAATATAATGTTGTTTCCATGTAAATAAAAAAATACCGGTAGGGTCATGTAATAACCTTGTTTATACAAATTTGAGGCATATTTCAATGTAATAAACCAGAAGTCCATGGAAAATCAAAATTTAGAAACTCTAGGGTGACTCACAAGAATGAAATACTTAATGGAGATGAAAACATCAAACCATAGTTTTATTGGAATGATGATTTGTGGATTTAATGACCACCCCCCCTAATAAAAAAAATTCTTCTTCATATCATGGACCCATCTTCTATAGTTTCCTCTATGAAACATATATAACATGGGAATTTATAAAATTCTTAAAAAAATACCCACATAAGTATAGAGTTTACCTTGGGTCCTTATTTTACACATATATAACTTGTATACATCCAAAATTCATAAGAAAAACTCATATGTTGGGCACCCACATTCACATACTATTTTATAGCACCTTATTCCATGTTTAACCACTTAAAAACTACAAAAAAAATAGGAAATACATTATAATAATGTATTAAAAATAATTAATAATTAGAAAAAGATATAAATTCATCTTGTATCTATAAAGTATGCTCAATGATGAAGTTAAATGAAAACATTATGAACAATGATATTTCCTATAAAAGTCCCTGAAACACAAAACCAGATATAATATTAACAAACATTCATAAATCAGAAACATGATAAATTTATATAATTGTAATAAGTCATGTAAAACAATAATTAGAATAAAATATATCAAAATATGATATTGTTCTATCTCGACACAAATTTCCAATCTAAATTAATTCAAATTTCAAAAATTTGTATCTCATGATATTTTTAAACTTGTATATATGAGAAATAAATTTCCTAAAATCATTTACTTTAATTATTAACTAAAAAATGTTTATTTGAAATCATTGAACAAAGATAAAACAAAACATTTAGCCAATCCCCTGTAAAATCAAGGCAATGAGCGGTCATATGTATGGAATATAAATTTAAAGTTATTATTAATTACACATAAACATTAAGCCTCAAAATAATATATTTACATTAATATAAACATCAAATATAAAATTTAAGTTTTCCTAAATATAAAATTTGAGAAACAAATGACTCACATGGTGACCTTTTCAATTTAAAATTCAATTTCCATTCAAGATAATGTGATTAATATTTATTTTTTTTTAAATGAAAAAAATAAATACACATTCATAAACAAATATAATTTATGATCTTATATAAGAATAAATTTTTTATTGGTGGATCAATGAGTTATATCATAATCAAAATATTAAAATTTATCAATAATTTTTAAAAAAACTATGTTAAAATTACTTTCACTATGGCCAATGTTTATAACTATAAAATAAATTATTATTAATATAATTAAAAAATTTTGGGTTATAAAAATTATCTAAAGACACTTGGTAGGATGACTAATAGTATAAATAATTTCAACCCAGTAAGATATTGTGAGACTGATAACAATTTCTTCTTATATTGGAATGTGTATCTAGTTTCAATCTATGTTTTTATTCCCGCATTTTAGAGTTTACGTATATCATCAGTGAAAAATTTATCCTGCTTTGAACCCAAAATAGTATGGCTCATTCTATTGTAATATGGAATTATGAAAGTGAACTTTTGATAAAATTTATAACATGATGTCAACTTATTTACATACAAAAAAATGAATTATTATATAAAAACCAATAATATTGACAGTCATCACACATATTTAGAAGAAAAAAATCATTCAGTTGTTAAGAAATAGAATAATATATAAACAAATAAGTTACCATATATGAAATAAAATATTTTCTCTACTATAAGAAATAGAATACTTTCACAAACCTAATTTTGAAGAAGAACTATACAAATAAATACCAAGGTAATCAATTATTTCATAGAATAATTTTTTTATCTATAATACATGGATTGGAAAGTGATAGTATGTAACGACCAAAAGAAAAATGGCATTCATTCCATCAATACAATGTTCATACATTAGACACACAACCTATATAAGATATATTAATTCTATACAGAGGAAAAAAAATTAAAAATGATAATTAAAAAACAAAATAAAATATGATTTTTTCCTCAAAAAAATTGTTAATATTTCATAGGGAATTATAAATTACCTTATAGTGAAAAAATAATATATATCATATAAAATACTATTTCTAGAAATTCAAAAAATATATACCAATTCCCAATGTTATTGAAAAAATAATGATTATATGGCATGTGAAAAAAAATTGACACCAAAATAGGATAAATAAGAATAGAAACCAATGATGTAGTGGATCTACATGTCAAATATTAATATTAAACTTGGAAAATTGCCTCAATTTGAACACCAATATATGTATCAGAGTAAAATTCCCAAGGAGATATATTTCCATGATAACTCTCCAAAGTAGCGGGGAGTAGAAAACCTTCAAACTATGGACAAATAGTGGGTTCTTCTATATGTAGGAAGGGATGATTGTGGTTGATATGTAGGGATTTCATAGATGGATAGGGTTGAGATAGGGCACCATAGATAGAGGGGTTACCTGGGGAGGCCTAATTAAAATTTTGTAGATAATGGCGATCAAAAGAGGGGACTGCATCTTTGAAAACATGGGATAGAAATGTCAAATGAGGGGTTTCACGGAAGGATGAATACTCGGACTTGGGAGGTGGTTCTAATGATGAAGTCAAAGGGGGACTCTAGTTAGGACTAGGGTGGGTGGATCACATGATGATGTTATAAGGGTCACCAACCGAGAATAAGGAGGGGATTCATGTGAGGAGATCTACAAGGAACGCTGATAGGGAACCATAAGATAGGATTGGGGTTTGGGGTTTACGGGTAACATGTTTTGGTTTGGGCTGAGGGTGGGAAAATGTGAAGTGTTTCTATGGGGAGTTCACTTAAGGGGATTTTTTTCATATATTTAAATATAATGAAAAAATAATGAATTTATATATAATTTACATAAAAAATATATTGCCTACGTTTTATGATTATAAATATAATTAATAAATATTCATATCTTTTTGAAATTTTAATTAATCATATATTTTTATTATCTGAATGATAGGTTTGTAATGGGTAATATATATTTGTGTGTGTGTGTGTATGTTTATATATATTCAATTTTTTATAAAATGTTTGACATTATTGAACAATTTATTTCAATAAATTTTTATAATGGTAAAATATTTTTTGGTAATAAGAATTTATAATAGTATATTCATTTATCAATAACTCAATTTTTTGTATTGCTTTTGTAATTCAATAAATTTAAATGTTAGTAAAGGATTTGTTAGTATTAAACTAACAATGTAAAAGAATTTTATTACGAGGCAACACCTTTGTTGGTGCGAATAGTTAATATCAACAGAAATAATCATTTTTGTAATTAATAATTTTTATTAACTTATATAATATCATTCAGTAATTTATTTTTGGTAATGTTCAATTTTTTTGAAGTGTGTTTTGAATGATAATAACTTCATTTTTCTTGTATATTTTGGTTTGGATGTTTTGGCCCATATACCTGATTATTATTCCATTATCTTCAAAATCAGAATCCTAATATATTTATATATAATATAAATTCATTGTATACATATTTATATTCATACATAAAATTTATATATTGAAAAATAAATTAAATCAATCATGGATGTGGTTTCCCTTATATACATGTAAACGTTGTTTCAATATTTTGATAAACAGAATAAAAAAATTAATAAACATTAATTTCACATTATATAATAAATTTTATATCATATATATCATATATATTCATTATATATATCTTTATTACTATACAATTTAAAATAAAATGAAAAACATATCACATCATTTCATGGAGGTGAAAGTCTAAACATATACATGAGAAACATTATTGTTTTCTAATGGAGTGGGATATGAGAAGGTATACATAATATGGTAATACATGAAGTATAATTTGTCACGACCTGTCCTCAGGGCCCATGTCGTGACTACCCCAAGCCCACCTTCGATAGGCCAGTGGCTGGCGACTAGCACCAAATGCGTAAATACAGTTAACTGGGAAGGCATTGCCTTTATAAAAGTAAACAAAACACCAGAGAGTATAAGCGGAAGTAATATACTAAGTAAAAAAGAAGGTTCTGAAAAGTAAATGGGCCAGAATACAAAACCAACTGAAAAGTACAGCTACTACTGAACGAAAGTGCAATAGAAAATCCAAGCATCTCAAAGAATAGAAGCAGCTCGTGGGTTTTCCACCTCAGATCGTACCTGAAGGGTAGGTACAGATAGCGCAGCACCTGGATCATCCACCACGGATCCTACCTGAAGGGTAGGTACAGATAGACCTCACAACACTCTTGCCCATCTACCTCCTTCGAGTATCATCTCGTCTTGAAGTCCACCTCCGGATACTGACTCATCGTGAGGTCCACCTCCTGGTACCATCCAGTCCTCGAACACTCGGCCTCTGTCAGTGCTTCCTGTTGTCTGTAACCAAAAAAACAAGGTGCGGGCATATCCCGTTTTGGGGTGAGTATACAATACTCAATAGGGACCCCGAGACCCTCAAGGTCTCACTAAATCCAACAAGGATAACCACAAATAATGATCTCAAAAGATAACCTCTACTTAGGTATATGGCCATACATATACCTATGTTATCAAGTAACCCATCTCAATCATGAGGAAAACACAAAGGTTATTGACTCAGCTCAAACCAAGATTTTATTCATGATGTCAAAACCATGGCTGTTGGAGAACTCCTCCTCTGTCGTGTAATGTGGGTCTGCCGCTACAACTAAGCGCGCCCCACTAACCTTGGACTGCTTAATTACTCCACCTGTCGAGTACTGTGGGCATACCGCTGCAACCAAGCGCATCCCACCATAGGTCTACCGCTACAACCAAGCGCACCCCCTCACCGCCTACAGAGTTACTCCTTTTGTCGAGTACCGTGGTTCTGCCGCTACAACCAAGTGCACCTCCATCGTGGGTCTGCTACTATAACCAAGTGACCCCACTGGGCTATCTGAATCACTCCAAGATGATCGATCAGCAGTCGTCAAGTCTCAGCTAGCTACTAGGTCTCTGCAATCTGCTAGCTCATCAACAGGAGGGTCCACTCCATGAGCTACTGGTCGATACTACAAGTTTGACAAGGTTCTATGAAGAAGTATCTCAATGAACCGCCTCGTCATAGGGGTCTCAACGCAGCAGACAACGCATCAATCGGACGCCCAGTCTGTGAGTTTTTTGCCTTTTCGTCCTAGGGGCCCGGTTGGTTTTGTGAATGAACCAACCTGACCGTATCTCAACTGTAACCCGAACTCTCATAGGGTATACTGATAGGGACTATTTTTTAACATGATCACTAACGCCGCTGACGGTTCGTCAAACGGACGTCCAGTCTGAAAGTTATCAGCTCTTCCGTTCTAGGGGCCCAGTTGGATTTTAGGTTCAATATAACTCGGCCACTATCCAACAATGTCCAATCCTCAGGTGAAGTATGCCAAAATTTCCGTCTCATCATGAGGAATCCAACAAAGTCGATGGAACGTCTATTAGACGTCCGGAGCTCGCGTTATAAGTGTTTCCACTCCGAGGGCCCAGTTGGATTCGTGCTCGATCCAACCCGACCATACCCAAAGTTCTCTGAAACCTTGAGTGTAATATACTAAAACGATCGCCTCTATACAAGGATTTCATCGCAACAGATGGTGCATCGATCAGAGGTCCGTAGCCCATGTTATGGGCTATTAAGCGAACCTATCCGGTATTAGGGGGTTTTGGGCCCGGACTGACCTGGCCCGAGACCCCCTTGGTCAGCCCGAACCGGGTTGACCCAACCAGAATCCGGGTCTGGACCCCTATGCCGCGACCGGTCCAGGCCGGCACGAGCGCCGCGCGCACCGCACGAGTGCGCAAGGGGGAAACCGCCACCCCTTCCAACCGAGCAGCGGGCCTGCGGGGGTCTGCCCTACCATGTTGACCGGGGGTCAAACCCCTAGTTTTTCTAGAATTTGGCTGGCCGTAATGGCCGGCCAGCTCACCCGTGGGACCAGTTGCTCCTACCCTCCAACGCACCAGCGGCTGGCAGCCTTCTCTTGCTCCACCGCAGCCAAAGGCCGCCACCCCACTCCGGATGCAGTCTCTTCGTGGTTTCTCGGTGTGGCGTGACGGTGCCACGCCCCTTCGTTGCGGCCCGACTCCGGACGCGGCTTCGTTTGGCCTCAACGGCGCGGCGCGACAGCGCCACTCTTCTTCGCTGTGTTCCTTCCCGATTACGCGCGATGTCGTTGCATCGTGCCACCTTCATTCGATCCGTAACAAAAACAACATCGAAGGGGGAGGAGGGTCGGCCATGTTCGTGCGGTCCAAACTCCTTCCGTTATTACGATAACAGAAGGCCCAAATAGAAGTCAATAAACAACAAAAAATTCACGAACAAATAAACAACCCCTACCTCTTGCTCATCACACGTTGGTGGAGTCGCAGAAGGAAGATGATGAAGACCGTCATTCATCGCGTCCGCCACACTTTCCCAATTCCGAGTTGCGTCTGTTCGTTGACGATGTTGCAGAGGATAGGTTTCAGGGAAGGAAGTTCGAAGAAGAATCGCATGGAAGATCGTTTTTGGCGTTCTTCACGTTCTTCGTTGGAGCGGATATGATTTCACCTAGTGTTGGGTGTCGCAATACTTTACCAGCGCTTCGTTTCTTGGTGAAGCCATCCCATAACCTTCTCCCAAGCTCCCTATATATAAGAGAGGGGGAGAGGTATGTAACCATTGTGGAATTTATGATCGATCATTTATTTGGAACCTTCCAAAATTCCAACGATGCGGTTACTTAATTTAAAAAGGGGGTCGGGTGAATTAAATTGTGTTGGCGCAATTTAAGAGATGTTTTGGCACTACTTAAGAGTAGAGAATTCCAAGAAGTTTCCCCCACATAGCCTGCATCAAAAAAAATGACACAAATCAATTTTATGTTGACAAAAAAAATAATTGACAGAAATTAATTTCACCTGGACAGATAAAATTAAATCACATCAATTAATTTTAACGTCGACCCATAAAATTAACTGACAACAATTAATTATATGTCCACTCATATAATTAATTGAGAGAAAATAATTTTACATCGACAAATAAAATTAAATCACAGAAATTAATTTTTACATCGACCCATAAAATCACCTGACAACAATTAATTTTATGTCTACTCATAAATTAATTGAGATCAATTACTTTTACATCGACACATAAAATTAACTGACAATAATTAATTTTTCGTTGACCCATTAAATTAATTGAGTGCAATTAATTTTACGTCGACATATAAAATTAATTGATGGGGGCTTTGAGAGGTTTCCTCTCCATCCCCATTAAATGGGGGGTTAGGGTGTGGTAGTTCCACCACCAACTCCCAAGTGGAGCTTCTAACCACTTAATTCGCACTGTATGTGTTTAACAAAATAAAATAAATTATTCACTTATTTTATTTTATTAACCAACCTAAAACCCCAAAAACTAACTTTCATACCCGATCATCTGCCATTGAGGTGAAAGTATTTTTAAGCAAATATTGGCACTGCGAGTTCAACGGTGCCCTCAGAGGTCAATTCCAAGCACAGGTTCAAAAGTTATAAAACGCCGCACGTACGTTTACTGAACGTACCCAAAAAAACGTTCAGAAAATTATTATCAGTCACCCTCAACCCACTATGGTCAAGGTTAGGTTCTACCTAGGAGAAACACATCCCAACAAACTCAACGGAACTCACATATTTTCAATTCAAGTTACCATTTAGAAGTTATGAATTTTACAAAAATAATTGTCACGTACTTATTTTATTTACGGCCAAAAACTAACATTCTCAGGTGGTTTTCTTCGGCCAAATTTAGTATCTTATTAAAGGAAGCATACCCTCACGAGTTCATCAGTGGTCTCAGATTTTTCATCTGAGTTTCCATTTGTGAGTTATAATCATTTGAAAAATAAAATAACTTATTTAATTATTTTATTTACGGTTGTTCCATTTTTGGGTTTTCTCACAGGAGGCATGCGCCGACTAAACTTAAGTCACACCTAGGGTATACCCTCCATCCTAAGAACAACGCTGTCCTTGGATTTCTGATCCGAGTAACCGTTTAAGAGTTATTTCACTTTTTTAGGAAAACTGCTTACACCCGTTAATATAAGCTTAACAAAATTTTAGAAAATTATTCCGAGAACGTAGGGCCTCAGAATCAGGTGCCGTCAGAAACTGCGTACTCGTAAAATTCCAAAGATATTTAAAAAAATAATTCCTTGAAATTTACGGGTTTTACATTTCTATAACCTCAGGGTTTTACATCCCCGTAAAGCTACATCAAAAACTAGGGAAACAAAAAGGGGGTACTGTGCACGCATCTGAGCCTCACGCTCTCATGTGCTCTCTTGGAGTTTCCCGTGCTGCCATCTGATGCGCACTATAGGAATCGACTGTCTATGTAGGACATGCTCTTGTCGATCCTCGATCTCCACCGGGACCTCCGCAAAAGTCACCCTGTCATCGATGTTCACCTCCCCATGGTTGATGATATGCGTCTGTTCGTGCATGTATCTCCTCAGCTGATATATGTGGAAAAATATCATGCACCTGGTGCAACTGAGGTGGATGGGTCAAGTGGTAAACGACCTTGCCTACCCTGTTGAGGACATAGAAGGGTCCGATGAATCGTGGAGATAACTTGTCTCCCCGGCCAAAACTCGGTAATCCATGTCGAGGTGAGACCCATAAGAAAAAGTGGTCGCCATCCTCGAACACTAGTGGTCTATGCCTCCTGGATGTCCTGAACCTTCTCTGGTCCTATAAGAGATGCTATGATTTCTTCATTGCTGATAAAAGAAATCTGGTGTCATCCCCTGGATGAACCACGTTCTTCGCCTAATACAGTCAATCCCAACATGGATGATACTAATCCATACCATGGATGACGTCGTAAGGCCTCGACTCTAGTACCAAGAGATCCGACCGTTACTCTCACCTCCAAGGGTTGATTCACACTGTCGACATCAGTGTGTTGTCACTGGGTCTCCTCCAATAGGTATCTCAAAAGTGAGGGTCAAGTCAATAGTTTTAACTGGGACCTCTCAGTATCAACCAAACAAATGGATAGGAAAGCAAACATCACAATGATAAGTGTATTTTATTACTGCAGCTCGAAGTACAAAGACACAAATACAATAGAAACATGGAACTAGAAGTACAAGGAACAAAAGGAATCCACTTGTTCCGCTCCTATCCACCTGCTTCCGGAGCTCTACTGCCTTGTCCACTGCTCGGCTGTTGCTCAAGCACCCGCTGCTGCTTCTGTCTTGGTGGCTCCTCCAATGCCTGCAAATCAACTGTGCGGGGAGTCAGACAGTCACGTGCCATGTGACTCTTCCTGCCACATTCATAACACTTCATGCTCCTCATATGGCTGGATCGGTTTCACGTGCCTCACACAACCAAACCTGTATCCCGAGATCTCCCACCTGCTGGTTTCGTCCTCTTGGACCTCTACGTCATCTATCTATTGCCCGCTGCAGAAGACTCTGCTGCATTCCGGCTAGTGGTGGGTCCTGCTGCAGGAGACTACTCAGCAACGAAACTCTCCACTAAGAGGGCTCACTCCAACACCCCTGTCTACATCGGGATGTTGTGGGAAACAACAGAAGCTATAATCTCTCTCCTGAGGCCCCGCTCGATGGTTTGGGCCCTGAAGAACGGGTCTCGTACCATATCTGTGGAGTAGCGCGAGAGGTCTGTGAACCTCCCTGAGTATTTCACCTCCATCATGCTACCCTACTGTAGATGCAGTAGCTCCTATATTCTCACCGCTCAAAGGATGGCTAGTACAAACTCTTCCCGGAACATGCTCTCGAAGTCTGCCCACAGAAGTGTCGCCTCGTCATGCATCTGGAGGATCAGGCTCCACAATCTGTCTGCTGCTACCTGAAGGAGGATGGCATCAAGGATCACCATGAAGTCTTTTGGCGTCCCTACAAGCCTGAAGACTCTCACCACAGCCTCCAACCAATCCTCAGCTGCATGCTGGTCCATCTCTCCCCTGAACCTTGGTGGCCTCTGGCATTGGAACTCGTGCAGTACACTGAAGCGACGTGCACTCTCTACTGCTGGGGCAGGTGGCATCAGTGGCTCAACGGGTGGTAGTACCGCTAGTGCCTCTGCTGGTGCCTCAACTGGAAGAGGGTCCTGTACTGATGCCTCGTCTCTCGGCGGGATGTCAGTATGTACCACTCTCGGGGCTCTAGCTGGTCGTCCGCGGGGAGGCATCCTTAAAGAAACAAACGTGACATGGTCAAATGATTTATACCTGGAGAGTTGACCTGGTTTGTGCTGACTTTTTTTAAAAAAACTTTTGGAAACACACACGCAATCAGTTCTTTCGTGCCCAAGTCATAAATCAGTTGTCAGGGTCTTGGTGTATGGATATGTCATCCGCCCGCACCAACACTGGACTCCTGAACTAAAAACCACACTCAGTTCCCTTAACACTATTTCTTCACAGAAATAAAATATCACAGTTATAAGTTCTGCGGTAGAACTGACTCGTCTAATACCAATTTGTCACGACCCTTCCTCGGGGCCCATGTCGCGACTACCCCATGCCTGCCTTCCATAGGACAGGGGCTAGCGACTAGGACCAAAGGCGTAAATTCTGTTAACTAGGAAGGCATTTCCTTTATAAAAGTAAACAAAACACCACAGACTACAAGAAGAAGTAATATACTTAGTACAAAAGAAAGTGTTGAAATATAAATGGGCCAGAATACAAACCCAACTAAAAAGTACAGCTACAACTGAACGAAAGTACAATAGAAATCTGGAATAATAGAAGCATCCCATGGGTCGTCCACCTCTGATCGTACCTGAAGGGTATGTACAGATAGCGCAGCACCTGGATTGTCCACCACGGATCCTACCTGATGGGTAGGTACAGATAGCCTTCACAATGCTCTCGCCCGTCTACCTCCTTCGAGTATTGTCTCGTTGTTAAGTCCACCTCCGGATACTGACTCATCGTGAGGTCCACCTTCGGGTACCGTCCAGTCCTCGAACACTCGGCCTCTGTCAGCGATGCCTGTCGTTTGCAACCAACACAACAATGTGCGGGCATAGCCCGTGCAGGGGTGAGTATACGATACTCAGTAGGGACCCCGAGACCCTCAAGGTCACACTAAATCCAACATGTATAACCACAAATAATGATTTACATTTGGTATCAGAGCAGGAACCCAGCCTTAAGTGCGGTGCACTGCCTGGGTTGAGATGTAGGGCCAACAACAAGGGTGTTGTGCCCTAAGGGGGGGGGGGGGTATTGTAACACCCCAAAAATGAAAAAGTGTTAAATGACTAAATGATATGACTCATGTCAACAAGGTGAACCTTCCTTTTCAGGAGCCTACCTGATTAGAACTGCACAGTTATGCATGCTTGGCCCAGAGTAGTGATCAGGATGGGTGACCTTCTGGGAAGTTTCACAAGGTGTGTGTGAGTGCAGACAAAGCACACTGGAATGGACATGTGTTGGCCTGTGGGGACAAAGCACACTGGAATGGACATGTGTTGGCCTATGGGGACTATCATTAGTTAGATAATCTGTTCGGTCATGTGGGTGGGACCTAGGGTGGGGCCCACGTGTCTGCGGGAAAACTGGTGGGTAGGGCCCACCAATTGTTACATAATTAATTTATAAATATCATAAAAATATATTGAACTCATTATTTTATCCATCCCTTAGAGGTGGTGATAAAAGAATATATTATTTGAGTTTGTGAGGTGATAGTTTCCCATACACATGGTCAATTGTTTTTTTTCCCATTTTATGGAAGTGGAGATAGATGTAGGTTATTCCATTGACATAATAAAATCTTAGTATATAGGATACACTAATGTTATTAAATCATCATGGTTGAATAATTTTTTAAATATGTGGAAGATGAAATAAAATTATTATGATCGGTTATGTATGAAACCACTTCTTCAGATAGCTTCTTTAGGTTTTACACAAAAACAGTCTTATAAGGAGTTCTTAATCATTCCAAGGCATATTTTATGTGATTTTATTGATAAATTTCATTCATTAATAACTAAATCAATTTGTCTACATGGCCTCAAGCATGCCCCGTAGTATGTTAGAGTCTATCAACTATTAGTGATGGTCCATGATAAAATATTGTGGATACTATACCCTCATGATCAGTGTGTTTCAGATTGGTATAATAAAATTAATCCATATATGAATCTTGTGAAACAACTCAGAAGATTAAAAACATCAATCATATAGATAACCACATAATCTAATAAAATAGTGTCTTATAGAAATGCTTATCATGGAAATCTATTCAAAATACAGGTAATGAATAAAAAATGCATCCAGTACAATACTTGCTTCAAAATATGAAATGACCAAAAGGAAATATTGAAAAATATAATCATGATCCAAATCCTTGTCATGTGATCCAATTATTAATTGTAAAAATATATTAATCATCTATAAGTGGTGGTTTCCCCCTATCCCTTCCTATATCCATGAATTCTATCTCAGTACCTAATAATGACCGAAACATGGGGTGATATAACAATTAGTAGGCCACCACCAAAATTGTCTATAAAAATTCTACTCAATTCATATAAGTTGAGGAAATGTATAGATAAATATGATTACAATTAATAAAAATAGAAGTGATATTATCCTAAATACAAAGTATCACTCTGATTAAGAATCTAAATCATAAGGACGTACATTAATCCATGTTAATTAACATCAACATCATATTCAATGTAATCATGTATCTGGCGTACATGTTCTATGGTCCAAGGAGTAAAAATTTACAATGAAATAATTTAAGCTATGTAAACAACTAAAAATTATCCAAGGAGTATAAATGTCAAAGTAAACCTAATATGCTATGAAAAACATGTAGACAGTATTCAATGAAAAGAAATGTCAATAGAATCTTAATATGGTAATCAAATCCAAGGAGTAGAAATGTACGAAGAAACCAAATATGGTCATCAGGATGGGTGAACTTATGGGAATTTTCACACGGTGTGTGTGAGTGAGGACAAAGCACACTGGAATGGACATGTGTTGGCCTGTGGGGACAAAGAACACTGGAATGGACATGTGTTGGCCTATGGGGACTATCATTAGTTATATAACCGGTTTGGGCATGTGGGTGGGACCTAGGGTGGGTCCCACGTGTCTGCGGGGAAACTGGTGGGCATGGTCCCCCAATTGTTACATAATTAATTTGTAAATATCATAAAAATATATTGAACCCATTATTTTATCCATCCCTTAGAGGTGGTGATAAAAGAATATATTATTTGAGTTTGTGAGGTGATAGTTTCCCATACACATGGTCAATTGTTTTGTTTCCCATTTTATGGAAGAGGAGATAGATATAGGTTATTCCATTGACATAATAAAATCTTATTATATAGGATACACTGATGTTATTACATCATTATGGATGAATAATTTTTTAAATATGTGGAAGATGAAATAAAATTATTATGATCGATTAAGTATGAACCACTTCTTCAGATAGATTCTTTAGGTTTTACACAAAAACAGTCTTATAAGGAGTTCCTAATCATGCCAAGGCATATTGTTTGTGATTTTATTGATAAATTTCATTCAGTAATAACTAAATCTATTTGTCTACATGGCCTCAAGCATGCCCCGTAGTATGTTAGAGCCTATCGACTAGTAGTGATGGTCCATGATAAAATATTGTGGATACTATACCCTTATGATCAGTGTGTTTCAGATTGGTATAATAAAATTAATCCATATATGAATCTTGTGAAACAACTCAAAAGATTAAAAACATCAATCATATAGATGACCACATAATCTAATAAAACAGTGTCTTATAGAAATGCTTATCATGGAAAGCTTTTCAAAATATAGGTAATGAATAAAAAATGCATCCAGTACAATACATGCTTCAAAATATGAAATGACCAAAAGGAAATATTGAAAAATATTATCATGATCCAAATCCTTGTCATGTGATCCAATTATTAATTGTAAAAATATATTAAGCATCTATAAGTGGTGGTTTCCCCCTATCCCTACCTATATCCATTAAGTCTATCTAAATACCCAATAATGACCCAAACATGGGGTGATATAAAAATTAGTAGGCCACCACCAAAATTGTCTATAAAAATTCTACTCAATTCATATAAGTTCAGGCAGTGTACAGATAAATACGATTACAATTAATAAAAATAGAAGTGATATTATCCTGAATACAAAGCATCACTCTGATTATGAAACTAAATCATTAGTACTGACATTAATCCATGTTACGTAACATCAACATCATATTCAATGTAATCATGTATCTGGTCTACATTTTCTATGGTCCAAGGAGTAAAAATGTACAAGGAAATAATTTAAGCTATGTAAACAACTAAACGTTATCCAAGGAGTATAAATGTCAACGTAAACCTAATATGCTATGAAAAACATGTAGATAGTATCCAATGACAAGAAATGTCAATAGAATATTAATTTGGTAATCAAATCCAAGGAGTAGAAATGCACGAAGAAACCAAATATGGTCATAAGGATGGGTGACCTTCTGGGAAGTTTCACAGGGTGTGTGTGAGTGAGGACAAAGCACACTGGAATGGACATGTGTTGGCTTGTGGGGAAAAAGCACACTGGAAAGGACATGTGTTGGCCTGTGGGGACTATCATTATTTATAAAACAGGTTCGGGCATGTGGGTGGGACCTAGGGTGGGGCCCACATGTCTGCGGGGAAACTGGTGGGCAGGGCCCCCCAATTGTTACATAATAAATTTATAAATATCATAAAAATATATTGAACCCATTATTTTATCCATCCCTTAGAGGTGGTGATAAAAGAATATATTATTTGAGTTTGTGAGGTGATAGTTTCCCATACACATGGTTAATTGATTTGTTTCCCATTTTATGGAATAGGAGATAGATGTAGGTTATTCCATTGACAAAATAAAATCTTATTATATAGGCTACACTGATGTTATTACATCATTATGGTTGAATAATTTTTTAAATATGTGGAAGATGAAATAAAATTATTATGATTAGTTAAGTATGAAACCACTTCTTCAGATAGCTTCTTTAGGTTTTACACAGAAACAGTCATATAGGGAGTTCCTAATCATGCCAAGGCATATTGTATGTGATTTTAATGATAAATTTCATTCAGTAATAACTAAATATATTTTTCTACATGGCCTCAAGCATGCCTCGTAGTATGTTAGAGTCTATCGACTAGTAGGGATGGTCCATGATAAAATATTGTGGATACTATACCCTCATGATTAGTGTGTTTCAGATTGGTATAATAAAATTATTCCATATATGAATCTTGTGAAACAACTCAGAAGATTAAAAACATCAATCATATAGATAACCACATAATCTAATAAAACAGTGTCTTATAGAAATGGTTATCATTTAAAGCTATTCAAAATACAGGTAATGAATAAAAAATCCATTCAGTACAATACATGTTTCAAAATATGAAATTACAAAAAGTAAATATTGAAAAATATAATCATGATCCAAATCCTTGTCATGTGATCCAATTATTAATTTTAAAAATATATTAAGCATATATAAGTGGTGGTTTCCCCCTATCCCTACCTATATCCATGAAGTCTATTTCAGTACCCAATAATGACCCAAACATGGGGTGATATAACAATTAGTAGGCCACCACCAAAATTTTCTATAAAAATTATACTCAATTCATATAATTTGAGGCTGTGTACCGATAAATATGATTACAATTAATAAAAATAGAAGTGATATTATCCTGAATACAAAGTATCACTCTGATTAAGAAACTAAATAATAAGGACTGACATTAATTCATGTTAAGTAAAATCAACATCATATTCAATGTAATCATGTATCTGGCCTACATGTTCTATGGTCCAAGGAGTAAAAATGTACAAGGAAATCATTTAAGCTATGTAAACAACTAAACGTTATCCAAGGAGTAAAAATGCCAAAGTAAACCTAATATGCTATGAAAAACATTTAGATAGTATCCAATGAGATGAAATGTCAATAGAATCTTAATATGGTAATCAAATCCAAGGAGTAGAAATGTACGAAGAAACCAAATATGGTCATCAGGATGGGTGACCTTCTGGGTAGTTTCACAGGGTGTGTGTGAGTGAGGAAAAAGCACACTGGAATGGACATGTGTTGGCCTGTGGGGACAAAGCACACTGTAATGGACATGTGTTGGCCTGTGGGGACTATCATTAGTTATATAACTAGTTCGGGCATGTGGGTGGGACCTAGGGTGGGACCCACGTGTCTGTGGGGAAACT
Organism: Viscum album; assembly: GCA_963277665.1. Taxonomy (NCBI): domain Eukaryota; kingdom Viridiplantae; phylum Streptophyta; class Magnoliopsida; order Santalales; family Viscaceae; genus Viscum; species Viscum album. Next base: position 1,926,549,841 of record OY728125.1, read on the forward strand.
GGTGGGCAGGGCCCCCCAATTGTTACATAATTAATTTATAAATATCATAAAAATATATTGAACCCATTATTGTATCCATCCCTTAGAGGTGGTGATAAAAGAATATATTATTTGAGTTTGTGAGGTGATAGTTTCCCATACACATGGTCAATTGTTTTGTTTCCCATTTTATGGCAGATGAGATAGATGTAGGTTATTCCATTGACATAATAAAATCTTATTATATAGGATACACTGATGTTATAACATCATTATGGTTGAATAACTTTTTAAATATGTGGAAGATGAAATACAATTATTATGATCGGTTACGTAAGAAACCACTTCTTCAGAGAGCTTCTTTAGGTTTTACACAAAAACTGTCTTATAAGGAGTTCCTAATCATGCCAAGGCATATTGTATGTGATTTTATTGATAAATTTCATTCAGTAATAACTACATCTATTTGTCTACATGGCCTCAAGCATGACTCGTAGTATGTTAGAGTCTATCGACTAGTAGTGATGGTCCATGATAAAATATTGTGGATACTATACCCTCATGATTAGTGTGTTTCAGATTGGTATAATAAAATTAATCCATATATGAATCTTGTGAAACAACTCAAGAGATTAAAAACATCAATCATATAGATAACCACATAATCTAATAAAACAGTGTCTTATAGAAAAGCTTATCATGGAAAGCTATTCAAAATACAGGTAATGAATAAAAAATGCATCCAGTACAATACATGCTTCAAAATATGAAATGACCAAAAGGAAATATTGAAAAATATAATCATGGTCCAAATCCTTGTCATGTTATCCAATTATTAATTGTAAAAATATATTAAGCATCTATAAGTGGTGGTTTCCCCCTATCCCTACCTATATCCATGAAGTCTATCTGAGTACCCAATAATGACCCAAACATGGGGTGATATAACAACTAGTAGGCCACCACAAAAATTGTCTATAAATATACTACTCAATTCATATAAATTGAGGCAGTGTACAGATAAATATGATTACAATTAATAAAAATAGAAGTGATATTATCCTGAATACAAAGTATCATTCTGATTATGAAACTAAATCATAAGTACTGACATTAATCCATGTTAAGTAACATCGACATCATATTCAATGTAATCATGTATCTGGCCTATATGTTCTATGGTCTAAGGAGTAAAAATGTACAAGGAAAACATTTAAGCTATGTAAACAACTAAACGTTATCCAAGGAGTATAAATGTCAAAGTAAACCTAATATGCTATAAAAAACATGTAGATAGTATCCAATGAGAATAAATGTCAATAGAATATTAATATGGTAATCAAATCCAAGGAGTAGAAATGTACGAAGAAACCAAATATGGTCATCAGGATGGGTGACCTTCTGGGAAGTTTCACAGGGTGTGTGTGAGTGAGGACAAAGCACACTGGAATGGACATGTGTTGGCCTGTGGGGAAAAAGCACACTGGAATGGACATGTGTTAGCCTGTGGGGGCTATCATTAGTTATATAACCGGTTCGGGCATGTGGGTGGGACCTAGGGTGGGGCCCACGTGTCTGCGGGGAAACTGGTGGGCAGGGCCCCCCAATTGTTACATAATTAATTTATAAATATCATAAAAATATATTGAACCCATTATTTTATCCATCCCTTAGAGGTGGTGATAAAAGAATATATTATTTGAGTTTGTGAGGTGATAGTTTCCCATACACATGGTCAATTGTTTTTTTTCCCATTTGATGGAAGAGGAGATAGATGTAGGTTATTCCATTGACATAATAAAATCTTATTATATAGGATACACTGATGTTATTACATCATTATGGTTGAATAATTTTTTAAATATGTGGAAGATGAAATAAAATTATTAAGATCGGTTAAGTATGAAACCACTTCTTCAGATAGCTTCTTTAGGTTTTACACAAAAACAGTCTTTGAAGGAGTTCCTAATCATGCCAAGGCATATTTTATGTGATTTTATTGATAAATTTAATTCAGTAATAACTAAATCTATTTGTCTACATGGCCTTAAGCATGCCTCATATCATGTTAGAGTCTACCGACTAGTAGTGATCGTCCATGATAAAATATTGTGGATACTATACCCTCATGATCAGTGTGTTTCAAATCGGTATAATAAAATTAATCCATATATGAATCTTGTGAAACAACTCAAAAGATTAAAAACATCAATCATATAGATAACCACATAATCTAATAAAATAGTGTCTTATAGAAATGCTTATCATGGAAAGCTATTCAAAATATAGGTAATGAATAAAAAAATGCATCCAGTATAATACATGCTTTAAAATATGAAATGACCAAAAGGAAATATTGGAAAATATAATCATGATCCAAATCCTTATCATGTGATCCAATTATTAATTGTAAAAATATATTAAGCATCTATAAGTGGTGGTTTCCCCCTATCCCTACCTATATCCATGAAGTCTATCTGAGTACCCAATAATGACCCAAACATGGGGTGATATAACAATTAGTAGGCCACCACCAAAATTGTATATAAAAATTCTACTCAATTCATATAAGTTGAGGTAGTGTACAGATAAATATGATTACAATTAATAAAAATAGAAGTGATATTATCCTGAAAACAAAGTATCAGTCTGATTAATATACTAAATCATAAGGACTAACATTAATCCATGTTATGTAACATCAATATCATATTCAATGTAATCATGTATCTGGCCTACATGTTCTATGGTCCAAGGAATAAAAATGTACAAGGAAATCAATTAAGATATGTAAACAACTAAACGTTATCCAAGGAGTATAAATGTCAAAGTAAACCTAATATGCTATGAAAACATGTAGATAGTATCCAATGAGAATAAATGTCAATAGAATCTTAAAATGGTAATCAAATCCAAGGAGTAGAAATGTACGAAGAAACCAAATATGGTCATCAGGATGGGTGACCTTCTGGGAAGTTTCACAGGGTGTGTGTGAGTGAGGACAAAGCACATTGGAATGGACATGTGTTGGCCTGTGGGGACTATCCTTAGTTATATAACCGGTTCGGGCATGTGGGTGGGACCTAGGGTGGGGCCCACGTGTCTACGGGGCAATTGGTGGGCAGGGCCCCCCAATTGTTACATAATTAATTTATAAATATCATAAACATATATTGAACCCAGTATTTTATCCATCCCTTAGAGGTGGTGATTAAAGAATATATTATTTGAGTTTGTGAGGTGATAGTTTCCCATACACATGGTCAATTGTTTTGTTTCCCATTTTATGGAAGAGGAGATAGATGCAGGTTATTCCATTGACATAATAAAATCTTATTATATAGGATACACTGATGATATTACATCATTATGGTTGAATAATTTTTTAAATATGTGGAAGATAAAATAAAATTATTATGATCGGTTAAGTATGAAACCACTTCTTCTGATAGCTTCTTTAGGTTATACACAAAAACAGTCTTATAAGGAGTTCCTAATCATGCCAAGGCATATTTTATGTGATTTTATTGATAAATTTCATTCCGTAATAACTAAATCTATTTGTCCACATGGCCTCAAGAATGCCTCGCAGTATGTTAGAGTCTATCGACTAGAAGTGATGGTCCATGGTAAAATAGTGTGGATACTATACCCTCATGATCAGTGTGTTTCAGATTGGTATAATAAAATTAATCCCTAAATGAATCTTGTGAAACAACTCAAAAGATTAAAAACATCAATCATATCGATAACCACATAATCTAATAAATTATAGTCTTATAGAAATTTTTATCATGGAAATCTATTCAAAATACAGGTAATGAATAAAAAATGCATCCAGTACAATACATGCTTCAAAATATGAAATGACCAAAAGGAAATATTGAAAAAAAATAATCATGATCCAAATCCTTGTCATGTGATCCAATTATTAATTGTAAAAATATATTAATCATCTATAAGTGGTGGTTTCCCCCTATCCCTACCTATATCCATGAAGTCTATCTGAGTACCCAATAATGACCCAAACATGGGGTGATATAACAATTAGTTGGCCACCACCAAAATTGTCTATACAAATTCTACTCAATTCATATAAGTTGAGGTAGTGTACAGATAAATATGATTACAATTAATAAAAATAGAAGTGATATTATCCTGAATAAAAAGTATCACTCTGATTAAGAAACTAAATCATAAGGACTGACATTAATCCATGTTAAGAAACATCAACATTATATTCAATGTAATCATGTATCTGGCCTATATGTTCTGTGGTCCGAGGAGTAAAAATGTACAAGGAAATAATTTAAGCTATGTAAACAACTAAACGTTATCCAAGGAGTATAAATGTCAAAGTAAACCTAATATGCTATGAAAAACATGTAGATAGTATCCAATGAGAAGAAATGTCAATAGAATATTAATATGGTAATCAAATCCAAGGAGTAGAAATGTATGAAGAAACCAAATATGGTCATCAGATCCATGGAGTAGAAATTTCCATGGATTTATATAATGTTAATTAAATTGGATGCCAGGAGTTGGAATTTCCAAGGAATCCTAGAAGGCTAATAAAACTATATCCATGGAATAGAAATGTCTAAGGAATCGTAATATGTTTATTAAATTGGACCCAATAAATATAAATGTCTAAGTCATCCTAATATATTGTATCGTTGGAGTTAAAATGTCCACGACATCCACGTAGGCCATATCCATGGAGTATAAATGTCCATGAAATCTAAGCGATTAATTTTTTCTATATAATGAACCCTTCATCCTCATCATATCAAATTAATTCACCATTTCCTAAATGATTCATTAAATAATTTCACTAATTCCTACATAATCATACACAAGTTGTGGGATTAATCATTAAATACCCTTCATCTATAAATGAAAAGGTTCTATAAGTTTCTTACAACCCATAAATATTCACATTGTTACCATATTAAATTCCCATAAAAAAGATAATACTCAACTCACCCCAATGGTCACATATTTGTAGTAAGAGGTAATAATCCTCACAATGGACAATTAAGGTTATGTTCAACAATATAAAACCTTATACAAGGGTTACACAACATATCTTAACCATTAATTCATTAATTAACTGAACGACTTATTAAATTATGAAGCATCGCCCTACAAGTATTCTATAAAGTACAATGAAAACAATATATAAACAACATTAATCATAAAAAAAAGTTATGAAATTCTACCTTAATATTATAGAGGATTACTCATCTAGTATCATCATTTATTTATTTTTTGATTAGAATAAAATATATGAATAGAATAATGGCCCAAAATAGGGCATAAGATTATACACCAAAATAGTGATGGTGATAGAAAGGTAATCAAAAAAAGCAGCCTTCCAACTGAAGAACTCATCGATAGCTGTCCAATGAGATTAATGTATCTTAATTCTTATGTCAGATAAAGAAATTAGAAGAAATCCAAGGTTGAAGGAATATGGAGTTATCATGGGATGAGGATAAAACCTCTTATAAGTTATAAATATGTGATAAATTGGGTATGGTAATAAAATAAAAGGTAGAAAAATAGTTTTTTACCCATAAAAATTTACAATGCATGATATGGATGCATGGTTGGAAACAATGTGTGCTAAATATGTTCCCATATCGACCTCAATACACCATTTACATGATTACGGTGCATGATTAGAAAAGTTGTGTGATGATTTTTCATTTTCTATCTATTACAAAACTATCATAACATGCATGATCATACGAATTGGGTAACATAGTTAGTGAAAATTGTGCACCCTATTTTGTGAATGAAAAAACCCATAATTATTAATATAACCATGTGGATTGGGTTGTATTGTCTCTACTAACTCTTTAGCCCATATTCCTTCTCCATAAATCATGTTCGAGGCTTTATACAAACCCTACAAACCCTTTTTTCTTCTTTTCCCCCACAAGGAACATCTATAAGGATAAAACTAAAGAAAATGAATAGAAATAAAATGGTTCATGTACCTCCAGAAAACATTAGGTTCTTATAAAATTCCTCCATAAAGAAAATTCCTTAAATTTCTCTTCCAGGGCGGTCATGCATCATATGAGAATAACTCCAGCCTTTGAGCACAAACATTGACCTCCCACCCCCATTTATCATCTTATAAATGGCTATATTACCATAATACTCTTACCAAATTTATTGAAAGGCATTTTAAAACCATTATTATATGATCATAAACAAGGATAGATTCTCTCGAAAGGATGAATCTACCTCAAATTCAACCACCTCAGAATGCGGACAATCTTATGGATCAGAATAACATCAGTGAAGACGAGATATATAAAAGCTGTTGTACGTGGCCTGATACCCCTGAGGTGACTGCAACCAATAGGCTATCGACCAAAATCTCTCTAAAAGATCAAAGGTCCCAACATAATGAGGTTATATATTCACCTTTTCTAAATCCATCTATTCCCCATTATATGTGAAAGTTATAGGAAAACCTGAATCCCTAACTAAAATTCTAATGGTAAAAAGTGATGATCGGTGTGTGAATTCTGTTGAGATAGAAATGTAGGCATCAACATCATAATAATTTTAAATATGTTTAAAATATCCTAAACAATAAGATAACCTAGTTGTCCTACCTATTTAGCCTCTAAATTGCACATGGGTGAACAATATGTCCTTATGTATATAGCCTCATAAAGATCCACATGTATGGTCACTTATAACCTATTATTATAAGATAAATAAGTTTTAAATAAGTGTTCGTTTCATAAACCTCCAAACACAAGGATCCATGATCGGATCATGTCCTGTAAAATTGGTACTGTACACTCAGACTGTCCATCAGTTTTTTGGTGATAGGATATAATAAGCAGTACATATAAACCCATTTCTTTATACAACCCCTATGAGAACTGTGACATGAGTCAATTGTCTCTATCAAATACAATATAATGTGTATCCTTGTAGGGGGATATAAACTCATGATTTCTAAACTTATATATTTCATCCAAGGAAAGGTCCTCCTGAATAGGCAATAAAAGGGAGAAGTTTTTCAATATTTATATGATAACCCATATGACATCCTTTCCCCTAGGTGATCATGGTAATCCTATCACGAATTCCATGGTTATGGAATACCATTGCAACTCAGTAATACACAAAAGATGAAAAGGAACCAACGTTCATTGGTGCTCTACCTTCACCTCCTAAAAGGTGCAAGACCATGTAATAAATCAAAATATCTTTCTTTTCATCCCTGATCACCATTATTGATTGTATAAGTAATGATACATATGTGTGAGACCGGGATGCACACCACTTATAGTGGCATGACACTCTGACATCAAATCCTCTGGGACATTAGTAGGAACCCATTTATGTACATGAATAAATAAGATTTAATTCTCATCAATGACCCAAAATGTGATGGTCCATCCCTTGTATAGCTCTCCCATAAGACGAAGCCCTAAAAATATTGTATCCATTTAATATATAGTCCCTCCAGAAGTGATAAAGTGACTGATAATGATGAAAGTATAAACAATCCATGACGGGCCAAAACATATATATGACTATTGAAAAATAGGACTATAAGCATCCACTCACTACCGGCCTCCTGAACTATCTTTTCATGAGTCCTCCTACTTAATCATATTCAACTTCATTTTCCTTTCTGCTCATATAAGCCAGATCAAAGTCAAAATATTTTAGGTATTCAAGGACACTTTGTTTCCTAAGATTAAATTCACACTGTGTGAAGATGTACTTGAAGCTTGTTCAGTCTGCATGCACCAAAAACCACTATCCATGTAAATAATTTTTCAAATGATTAAAGGTATTAAATTCAATAACTAAGTTGAGATCATGCATCAGGTAGTTCCTCTATCGCAGCCTCAACTGATGAGAGAGATATTTCATAACTCGTTCCTCCAACATCAAAAATAATATTATCCAAATACATGTTGTATAGTAAAATATTATATTGATTATACCATACTGTATCATTATTAGGGACAATGTGGAAGTTAGTTTTCCTTTCATCTCATGAAAAATTTTCTCTTTGGCATCTAACCATATAAACACTACACCCTTCTTATTCCAGCATTTAAGAGGTAATTTTAGGTAATATAATTCATACATGAATCACCTATAATAACATTATATCACTAATAAAATTCATGTCTCAATGAAATTCTTATTATACTACTAGTAAAATATATCTTATGCCTTCTCTAGATCAACCAATACTCTTGTATATATAATAATATTACATAAGAAGATAATATTATCTATCCAAAATTAGAAAAATATAGATTATTTATAAAACTAATGATATCTCATTGTGTCCAATTTGATCTCAAGATGTTGTTGAATGTTTTTCTAGTGTGAGAATACATCAAGATATCGTCCATGAAAACCATCACAAATAAAACTAGATATGCATGGAAAACCTTGTTCTGTAGTGCCAGGAAAAGTGATGGTGGGTTCATGATACCGAAATGCATGATCAAAGACTTATACAAGATATATCAACTAGGAAGTGTTATATATAGTATGTCTGATGGTTTAACATGAACTTAATGTTAATCTGATCTCAGATAAATCTTAGAGAAAACCCTAGATCCTCATAGTTAGTCAAAGAGATCATCTATCCAAGGAAAGTGACATGTGTTCTTATCCGTCAATTAATTCAACTCTTGCTAATATACACATAATTGAGAGGTCCAACCAGCTTCTTAGTGAGAAAGACTGATAAACCCCATGGATAAGTACTATGTCATATTAACACCTTTTCTATCGAGTCCTCTAACTACCTATTGAGTTCCTACAACTCAGAAGTAGCCAACCTATAATGAGGAATAGATACTAGTGTAGGTCATTGAACTAGCTAAATGGAAAATGTTCCTCTCAATGAATAGTTAGTCATAAAAAACCATCTATAAAAATTTCTATAAAATGATCAACCATTATAGGGATATCTACCTAGAACATTCCCTAATTATCCCAATATAAGCTACAAATATGGGTTTCCATCTCACCCATGCCACTATTCTCAGGTCTAACATGGCTCAACTAGACTTTCCATTCACCCCAATGAATAACAACCTCTCCCTCCGGTGATGTGAATGTCTCCTTTCTATGATAGAACTAAACATAATCATTATAGGAAAAAAAACCCTTCCATATTAAAAATGATCTTATGAATTTTCTTTTTGAGGAAAAAGTGGACCCATATGAATCGAAACACACCTACCTCAAGGGGTAACTCCTAGTACTGCAATACTCTCTCCAATCGAATCCCCAATGGAATATACAGTGTCATCATGCCACAAGATAACTGAACATCGAGCCTAAGGATCTCCACAATATGGAATAAAATGAAGGAATGATAAACTGTAATTAAAATAGAAGATAATAAATTATATGCTACCAAAATAGTACCTTTTACTGTATAACGTCTGAAAATCTTCTCTATTGGCATCAGTTTTAATGCATAAATCTATCCTAAACCACGACCCTAAGATATATAATGAATACACAAATTAGTTTCACTATAATAGCATTTTATGTCCCATTTATTATTTCCTATGTCATAATGACCAACTCTTCTTGACTGACTGTTGTAATCAAACTCTATTTCTGAAAATAAGTTGATGTCCCTAGTATAGAATGTGGAGTTAGTTTAGAACCCCACTCATTATCTGCTGGATAAAAATTCCTACAAAACTATTGTAGTTTTTCTATCCTTACAAGTGATTTGTGTTTGATTGGGTTTCTATGACACAACCACCTCAGTTATACCTACCTCCCACACTAGTGATAGAACATAGAACTACCAACACTCATGTTTGGTCTGATATTCCCATCATAAGAGGCCTCAAAAAATATCTTCTTACTAACTAATAATATGAAACTAGTTCGATAAGATGTACTACTCTTCAATATGGCCCCATATTCTCTCAGGTTATGTTCTATAATCAGTATCTAATTTTCTATTTTAAATATATGAAAAGGTAAAAATTCATTCACCTATGATCATATTTAATACTTGATACCATCCTCAAATTTCATATCTTCAATTAACTTTTCACCCAATAGAATAGATGTTTAATAATTAAGATCCATAAAAAAAGAAGAATATCCCATGAATGATAATGTGACCTACTCCAAATTCATATAATCTTAGGCTCCGTTATCCCTCAACATCTCCAGATAAGAAATGGTCATAAAATTCCATATGAAAATACCTCTAGGAAATATCTCATTTATGATCTATCTAAGTAATCATGTCCCCCAATATCTTGGAGAAATTCCAAAACATGCTTTTTGTGAGCTTAAATCTTCTCTCAAGAAGTGTCTTGAGATTCTTAAAAATAGATAGCATGACCACTTTCAATGATTGTATAACATGTGGTTCTATATCCCTTAATGATGTGGTTAGATGATACCTATAAAAATCTAGAGTTAACTCATCCATTATCAGGGAAGGTCACAAAGCTCCTTTAAAATCATGCATAAATCATAGGAAACCATCTTTAAACTGGGCATCATCACCCATATCAGGTATAACAGGAGGTGCCATAGGTGACACTGCTAGATGTTCTACTAGTTGCATAAGGCAAAAAAAACTAGAAAATTTTCATCAATACCATCTTGATGCCCAAATGGAGGCTTTTGTGGTGTCATGTATCTACAAATTCCATGATTAAGATTAGGGAATGATTTAATAAAACAATTAACCTAGATATAAGAATATGATTGGAAACCCCCAAACTAAACATATGTAACACCCCATATAGATATCCTAGAGACTTTTCTGGGTGACATTGGAACTATAAGATAATAAAAAAAGCATAATTCTTTTTCACAGCTGATTTTGATTCAGTTTCAAGTTCTCTTCAAAAATTAAAAGTCTTTTTATGCCGATTATCAATTGTAATTTATATAGTAAAAGGCCCTTCACATTGAAATTGGTAACCCAATTTAATGGTTATCATTCATTCAAGAATTATTTTTCAATCAAATTAATTCTCATTTCCATAAAAAATTTTATTAAAAGGGTTTAACTATACGGATCACCACATTAAATTTATAAGGAAACATACATCTTTTAAATTGAATTGTGGATTAAATTTAATCCCAAATAGTTTTTTATTCTGTCCCTACATGAAATATTCGCACAATTTCATGGAAATAAAATTAATGGAACCAAAACATGCTATAATAAATGAAAATATTAAGTAAATACGAATTGGCTTAATTCATAACATATAAATCATGAAGTATCTATAAAGATACATGATACAATATTTCCATTCCATACCAGGTTATGGGTAAAAATTAGTAATCATAAAGAACATCAAATGTTATGTGCGCCACACAATGGGAAAATCAAAAAAAATATAATTAGAAAAATCTAGGAAAACATTTCCCATACTAGGTAAATTGGTTGTTACCAATAAATAGGTAAGATAATGCTAGGAAAATTTCATTATAAAACTCGAAAACATTCATAATTATTTGTAAAATATTCAAAAAGGGTAAGGAAAAAAGATATGAAATCCCCATTTATACATATCTGTGACTTCCCAGAATCAGTTTACTCAATTTTAACCAAACCTGATTGGCCACAAAGACTTAAGCATGCCTCCACAAATTCCAATATATTAATACTAGTAGTGACGTTTCATGGTGTAATAGTTGGTAGAATATACCCTCATGATGAGAGTGTTACATAGTGGTATAATCATATTAGTCAATTGAGCAAGCATATCAAATAACTGAGCCTCTAAAAAATAAAGATAAATCCTATAAATAAAAATAAAATCTTTTTTATAAGTTTCATATAAAAATGATGATTATGGTATTATATAACAAAGGAATATAATACATGGAAACAATCATCCAATATAATACAGGAATCAAATGTTTTAAAATACTAAAAATGAAATATTCCAAAATTCAATCACAAACCAAATCCCAGTCCTATACTCTAATGATAGTGGTTTAAAATGAAAAAAATATTAAACATAATTATTATTATCCAAAAAATGAACCAAAGTGGAACACCCAAGGGTTTATCACAATGAGGTCACTCACACACACAATTATCATATTATCATTATTTAAAATTTAACTTATATAAAACTAATATAAATAAAATAAATAGGTTGTTTGAAAAGATATATGAAATATAAAATAGTAGAATTATAAATAAAGGAAATGAAACATATAATGTAGTTATAAATAAATGATTAAGTAAAATGTTCTCGGGAGGTTGTTGTGACAGAAACCATTATTCAAAAGAATTACAATATTCAACTCAATAAGAACATGAATACCTGTCACACCTCACCTTCTCATTGGAATTAAAATCACCCCATATCAATATCTATTTAAATGGGGGAATTATTTTCCTAATGTAATATATCATACCTCTATGCTAACCATCAATACTCATTCCATGCTCTACCAAATGCATGACATAAATAGTGAAGAGAGGGGTGATTGATAAACGAGAAGAAGAATATAATGGTGGGGAAATTAGGGAGACCACTCACCATAATTAATTTAACCACCGACTAAATTACAATAATTTAATAAATCTAATAAAAATAAAGACAATTTAACTCAATCATAGCACTATTACATCTATTGGACAAGAATCGAGGTTAGTTCATTGTTTTTATTGGAGTTGATAAGGAGGATATGGTGAGAGAACAAATAATATAAAATTAATATATGAAAGAGAGGAATGAAGAATATATATAAACTGAAATATATTCAAAATAAAATGAACTATTATAGTATAAAATCCCCACCTTATCTCTCTAAAATGGATATCTGTTGTAAAGGGAGAGGAGATGACCTTGTAAACAGAAAAGGGACTATAAACTTTGGCTCTAATTATTTCCTCTGGATGTTCGAGCCTTTTCTACACATTAAATGGATGAATTTATGAATGCTATATTATTTAATGTTGTAAAATTTTTCCTCCCTCAATAACTCAAAAAATTTCATCATGTTTAGTCATTATATGAAGTTTTTATGTCTATTTTAATCTGAAGCATAAAATCTGGCTAGGTGACAGTTTATATTCAAATGCTCCATCTTCCATTTCAATTATGACATTGAAAAATAATGATTCATTTTTGGAAACCTTTATGATTTTTTTTTAATAGTACATAAATAGCTCCATGGATAATTTTGGTTTCATTGGACATGTCCCATTAGTGACATATAACCATATTTAAATGTGTCCAAATGGGTGGGGAGGTTTCTATGATCATATTGTGAGATGGTTTTGGGCCTCTAAATGATTGAATATGATTTGGTCCATGAAGAAATAAATGAATAACAAGACGTTTGGAATCAAAAATAATAATTTTATAATTTGAAACAATTTAGAAAAATTATCGCCAGAATACAAAAATAAAATAAAAATATTAAATTCCCAAATTAGGCCTTTTTTAATTATGATCAAAATAATTAAAAAGAAAAAAAAGGTGAAAATTTCCCCTTAAATAAATTTATGGTGGGATTATAAATATTTATTTATAGTGTAAAATATATGAAATTTTTTCTTTATCACACCACACACTTAACCATTACACTCCTAGGAAGTCATCATATATCTAAATCAAAATCCACACAACAATCAAAAAATGAGAAAACTTCTATGACCCTTTCAGAAACAAAATTCGATCATGTTTAATCTATCAAAAAACAATTACCATTAATTTTAACTCCCCGCCATTAAATTTTTTTCAACCTCAATAATCCATATATGGGACAATCAGATCCTACATCACCTTGAATTTGGTTTCACTCATCACTCAATAAAAATAGAATCTTGAGTGATTCACATACATGGTAATTGTATATATCACCACAAACATGTAAAGATTATAATTTCTCAACAACCTGAAATGTGAAAATATTTTAAAACATGAGTTCATATTATGAGTGAATTTAATGTCTTAGGGTTGGTGTAAAATTATTGAAAATGTTTATGTCGAAAAGATGAGGTTGGACTCTTAAGTACAATGAAAGAATATTATAGTGAAAAAAATAATGAAACTAAATCAAGTAGCATTGAAAACACATATCACAACACCTTACACATTTTATTAGATGGTAAATGATCTAATAAATTTTATAAATGACTAATATCACCAATGTTATCCCCCTTTTCAAAATTATTTTCATTTTTTAAAAGATTTAAAAACTTATAAATTTATTTTATATTCTTTTTTATTTTTTTAGGGAGTATGAGTTGAAAATTAAATACAATGAAGGACTAATAATTATTTACCTTTATTTTTTATTGTTAAATAAAATATATCAAAAAATGAAAAATTCAATATCATATCCATTTTTTATTTAAACTTATTTTATTAATTTTTTCTACTTTTTGGGGCAGAACCAGATAAATGTATTAAATCAAAAAATAATAATTAATCATGCCAAAATAACATTATAATAAACCAAAAATTATTATATACACATCACACCACCCAAAAACTAATCACATCCCAATGAAAAAATAATAAAGTCCCTTCCCCCACACTAATATTTGAAATATCTTTGAAAAATACCATGAGTGATGGTAGGTGTGGAAAAACTGTCTTGTAGTATTAGTTAAACCTATAAGAAAATTCATGTAATACAATGAAAAACTATTAGTATATGTAAGTATATATCAAAAGTTAAAATCTGGATAGAAAAATTAGTTCCAAAATTATATATAAATCATTTCATGAAATCCAATGATTTGAAAGAGAAAAATCACAAGCTCTAGTTCTCAAACAAAATAAAAGTTTCTCTTATGACTATATAGGTAATTGTAAGGATATGTCAAAGTGGTTTAGAATAAATCAAAGGATAGAAAAAATATTTTTAGTTAGTGTTTCACATGGGTGGATTTTAAAAATCAGTCAAACTTTTTATAAAATTCAAATATGCAATTCATAGAAAATGTTCTCTCATGAAAATTCATCTCAAATAGAATTATTCAATAATAAATTTTATTTTATAATAATTAATTAATGTGTTCCGATTGATAAAAATATTGATTAATGCTTCGGGATCCTATAAATATAAAAAAAAAATATAAAAAAAGAAGAAAACTAATAGGATGACACTCCCCCAATCATATATTCACTACCCATTATTTCAACTCAAAAAAAATTAAATAAAAAGTCATAAAAACAAAAGTGAATGAATGATACAACATAACATTATTTTTTTAGTGTCATCCTTGAGTAAAGATCATATCAACTATAACTAAAACTAGAAATCATGAAACATGTGAAAAATAAGAAAAATAATGAAATATAATTTTAGAGGGAAAATATGATAGAATATGTTTTGGACCCTCACGTGGTTGCTATATTTTTTCTGCTCCTAGTCAGGCAGTTGTAGTGGTTTAACCCCAATATTATTATGTATGGGGTTTATTTCATGGAAACCACCATATATTATTTCTCCCAATATACATAAATATGTTTTATGAGTGAGAACACATAATGAAAAGTAAAATATCCCTAACCCCCAAAATATATGAAAGAGAAAATTTTATGTTCAAAGGGGGGACAATAATGGGGGGATCCATATTTATCTCACCATGAGGAGTATTTTACACCAGTTTTCAAGGTAGTAGATCCTCTAATTATTCCTTATTTATTTATTTTTTCTTCTATTATCCTCAATTTCACTAGTGTACAAATCGTCCAGCCCCTCGATTATTTCTTCAAAATGAGAAACATCTTCATCTTCTTCATCTAGGGCCTGTAGTTGTTTGGTGGAATAAAAAATGTTAGTGAAATAGAAATTTGATTTAAATTAAAAATAAATAAAAAAACTATAAAAATAATGGTTCAATATTTTTTTCACATAATAATTCATCTTCATATTATTTTTCTTCATGCAGGTTTGTGGGAAATTCATTTGTGGTAGAAAAAAGCATAAATTTATTATTTTCTTCAACATCACCAATTTATTATAGAATTTTTTTTTGAAAAACCATTTAATTCTCCATAGATTGTTTTTTATTACATTATATCTATAGTTCTTTATCATATTCAACTTTGGAATCCAGTAATGTTACTAGCTTTCTTGCTTTTTCGAGAACCTTAAGATTCTCTAGAAGAGTCAATGAATTTTGTTCTATTTGGTTATAATTATGTTCCATTTGAATCATCAATCTATATTTATTATTATTAAATTTATTACTAGGATATTCGTATGAAAAATCTCTAAATTAATCCATAACACATAGAAATAGTGATATTCAATGAAAATAATATTTTTAATTTTTTCAATATTTGATTTTTTATGCATTTTTATGAAAAATAGTTTGGGTAAATTCTAGGCCTCCCTAAAAGTGGTTAAAATTTAGGATATGGGTTTTTTATACTACTATTAAAGTGAATTATTATTATTATTATAATTAAATATAGTGTCACACCCTAGGGTAGATCTTGAGGAAGCAGCTCTCACACACTCATTTAAAATTTCCTCAATTTATAATCTATCTAATATAAAAAAATATAATGATAATATAAATGGGAGGATTTTAAAAGAGACAAGAAATATAAAATAATATAATTGTAAAATAATGAAATCAAACACATAATAACATTAGAGAAAAATAATAAGTTAATATTTATTGGGAGATTCTGGTGATTTAAATAATTGTTCAAACAAATATCAATATTCAACTCAATGAGGTAATCAAGACCTGTCACACCTCACCTTCTCATTTAAATTATTGACACCCCATATTGAGACACTTTAATAGTGGGAAATTTTATTCCTAAAGTCATCTACTAGACCACTTTTCAATTCATCAATACTCATACCATTCTCCAAAATATGAACAATACAAATATTGAATGGAATGATGATTGAAAAATGAGAATAATAATTCAATGGAATAAGAAATAGGGTGACCACTAACCATATTCAATTTAACCACAAAATAAATTCCAAAAATTTAATAAATATAATAAAAATTAATCAAAATAAAACTCAAAAAAAATTATAATTACCTCCCTCAAACAAGGTCCAAGGTATTTTTTTCTTTTTTATTAGAGTTGAGCAGCGAAATATGACGGAAGCACACATAAAATAATAGAAATGGAAAAAGGATAGGTATGAAGAAGAAAAATACCCTAATATATATTTAAAATAAAATTACGTATTATAGATTAAAAACAACATCTTATCCCACTAAAATAATTACCCTTCGTAAAGGGACTGGAGATAATAATATATCATGTGAAGGGTTGTGAAATTTTGGCTCCAATACTATCCTCTGGACTTTTCAGCTTTTTGCAGATGTAATTGAACAATTTGGTAATTTTTTCTTCTAAAAGTTCGTTAATTTTTTCCTCTTGAGTTCACCCTTAAAATTTTATTTATTTTTTGACATTTTATGAAGTATTTATTCCCATATTACTATAGAAGATTTTATTTTTTCCAAATGATATTTCGTATTCCAATTCCCCAAATCCATATGCCATTTTGACAAAGATAAAGGCATATTCCTCCTTGAAAACCTTTATTATATAAGTTTATTAATTCTTTATCCAACACCATGTCACTTTATAGATTCATTTAAAAATCCCCTAGAGTGATATAGGACCATAATAAATTGTTTTTAGATCTGTGGACAGTTTTTTAGGTCATAATTGTGAACTAGATTTTTTACAGCAAAATGATTGATTAAGATTTCAGAACTGAATAGTAAAATGAAGTTAAAGAAGGTATAAAAAATAAATCTAATTTTAATTTTTATATAAGTGTATATAATTATATAGACAAAATGAATAAAAAATTAAAATTCGTAAATTCCCATATCATGACATTTTAGCAATTAAGCTTAAAATAATTCTAAAACATAAAAATGTTACAATTTCCCTATAAATAAAAATATTGGGGTATTAGAAAAATTTATTAATTGTAAAAAATATATGAAAATATTATCTTTTTAACCCCATATATAACCATTTCACACCTATGAAATAATATTATATCCAAATCAAAATCATTACTTCAATCAATAAAATGAGATAACATGCATATTCTTTTCCCAAAAAAATCATCAAAACAATTATATTTAAAAAATACCGTAAAATTTAATTCCCCACATTTAAAATTTTTAAACATAAAAAATTCATCATTGGCCAAGTAAAAACCTTCCTCACATTATATTTTACATCACCCTTCTCTCAAGAGAAATTAAATATAGAGTTATTCTCATACATGGAAATATCTTTTATCTGCAAGGGGTTTTGAAAATTATCATTTATTCATAGCGTGGAACAAGAAAATATTTTCAATCATTAATTATTTTTCTTAGTGAATTCCATTAATTATGTTTTGGTAAAATTATTGAAAATTTTAAACATTAAAATATGATTTTTGACTATTAAGTACAATGTATGAAAATTCCATTGGAAAAAATCATGAATGTCACTAAAATTCATTTCAAAATGTGAAACACAACACCACCTTTTTACGATATTGGATATCTACCAATAAATGATTATTATAAATAATATCATCAAAATTCTTCCCCTTTTATTCAATTATTTTCATTTTTAAGGCTCTATAAATGTTTAACATTATTTTGTTTCTCTAATGTTTTTTCATGGAGAATGATTTGAAAATAGAATAAAATTAATGAATTAAAATTCAAGACCCTAATTTTTATATGGAAATGTTTAGTAAAATAAATTATATTAAAAAAATTAATATCATCTCTATTTTTTCCATTTTTTTATATTTTTTCATTTTTGAACTTTTTTGGTTGAGAACCAGATGAAATTAAAAAAGCATAATGAAATGATTAATCTTGACCATTTCTCATTATAATCTACCCAAAATTACAATACATTACTCAAACCACCAAAAAATGAAATTCACCCAAAATAAAAGACAACAAATACCCTTCCCCCATAATCGAACCTGAAATATCCATGAAAAAATACAAAAAGTAAGGATATGTTAGGAAATATTTTCTTGTAATGTGGGAAAAAACTATATATAAATTCATGGAATATTTTGGATAATGAAGGCTATATTTCAGGGATGTATTAAGAAAAATTTTGTATAGAAAAATAATTACCTCAGTCATTTCAAAAACATTCATCGAAAACCAAATCGTGGAATAAGAAAATATACAAGTTCTCGTTCTCAAAAAAATAATATTCTCTTAAGAGAGTATGGGTATTGAAAATAATATATCAAAGTTGTTCAGAATACCTCACATTATTAGAAACAAAAATTTAGTAATTTTTTCATGGGAATGGATTTTTGAAATTGGTCAAACACATAAAAATGATTGGAAATAGAATTTATGGAAAAAAATATCACATAAACAATCATATAGAATCCAATTATTCAAAAATCATTTCAATTTTCTCAAATTAAATTGATGTGTAAAAATTAATATGAATAATAATCAATGATCTAGGATACTGAAAATATGAAAAAAAAAATTTAAAAAACACACATTAAAACATCTAGAAGGTTTCCACTCCCCCGCACTTTGATTCATAATACCTTATTTTATCTTAATAAAAAATAAAAATGGGAAAACTAAAAAGAATGAAAGTTACAACCTAACATTATTTTTCAGTGGATCTTGGAGTTAATCACCTAGATACTTCCATTAAAACTATAATTTCTAAAATAGGTAAAAAAATAATAAAAATAATGAAAAATAAATTTGTAGGAAAAATATGATAGAACATGGTTTATACCCCCATCTGGGTTCTTGGATTTCAATACCCCTAGGGAGGTATTTTTAGTGGTTTAACCCCAATCCAAAGGTTAATGGAGTTTCTTTATTAGAAACAACCATATATTATTTTTCAAAAACCCATTATTATATTCTAGGAGTGAGAACCCCCCCAATGAAAAAGTAAAATATCCACAACCCTCATAATATATGAAAGAAAAAACATGAGGTGTAATGGGGGTGAGAAAATTAGTCTTCCCTATATAGATCGGTTGGAGGACTAGTGTCCACTAAAGGTAAAGGTAGTAGAATTGGATCTGGATTCTCTTATGATTCAGGTTCATCATATTATTCCTCAGTAATTTCTTGTTTTCTTCAAGCAAGGCTGCTAGAAATTCATTTTTTGGAGAGGAAGGTGGGTCTTTAAGATTAACCTCAACCTCACTAAAGTATTCATGAAATTTAGAAGGAAAAAATTCTTCATATTCTTTATTTATTTCCATTTCATAAGTAGAATAATTACATCTTCAACTTCTACGGCCAGGGATGTAACTAGGTTGGTTGAATTTTCAAGAACATTGAAATTATCTTGAAGAATCAATGGATTTTGTTCCATTTTTTGATAAATTTCTTTCATTTTAATCATCAACATATATTCCTTATTAAAAAATTAATTACTAGTCCTCAATTATGAAATATCACAAAAGTAATCCATGACCCAAAGAAATAATGTTATTCTATGAAATAATTTATAACATTTTAAAGTATTTTATTTTTTTGGTGGTTTAGGAAAAATTGTGTGTGTAAGCACTTCGTCTCCCTTGAAACGATGCCAAATTAAATTTTGAGGTTTTCCATGAACCATTTTTGAATTAAAATTTTATTATCCTAATATTAAATCATTATATGAAACCAAAGGGTTTATCTTAATGAAGAAGATCACACACATTGTTTTTATATTGTGACTATTTATAATATGAATAATATAAATATAAATTAAATATAAAAAATGGGGGTTTTAAAAGAAACATGAAATATAAAATAATATGAATATATATAAATTCAATAAAAACATAATGGAGTTATAAATAAATAATTATTGAAAATTTTCATGTAAAGTTATGGTGATTGAAATAATTGTTCAAAAGAACCTCAATATTAAACTCAATGAGGTGATCAAAACCAGTGGTGTCTCACCTTATCATTAGAATTATCATCACCCCATACCAGTACATCTATATATGGGTAAATTATATTCCTTAATTTATATAGGAAATTTTTTTATCTATCACTACTCACCCCATGCCCCACCGTATGCATGTCACAAATATTTAAAGGAAGGATGACTGATAAATGAGATGATGAATTTAATGGAAGTGGAAATAGAGTGACCACTAACCAAAATATATTTAACCACCATATAAATTCATATAATTGAATAAATTGATTTAAAATTAAGAATAATAAAACTCAATAAAATAACAATTCCCTCACTCAAACAAGCATTGAGATTAGTTCTCTTTCTTTATTTGAGTTTAGAGGGGAAATACCGTAGGGGAAAAAATAAAAACAAAAGAAATGGAAGAAGGATATATATAAAGAATAAAGATACACTAATATTTATTCAAAATAAAAATAATAATTATTATAAAAAACAATACTTTATTCCCTTTAATTGTTTATCATTTCTATTGGGATATGATATGAAACTTTATAGGGAATATGGATGAGAAATTTGGGCTCCATTTATGTATTCCAGATGTTATATCCTATTTTACACATTAAATTGATGGATATTGGAATTTTATATTCCTAAAAGTTATTATAGTTTTCCCCCGTCATGAACCCTCAAAATTTCAGCTTGATTTTCCATCTAATGAAGTAGTTAGGGATATTTTACTCTGGTACATTTAATCTCGCCAACTGATTTTTCATATTCCAATAATCCAAATTTCAATGATATTATAACCTTGAACCAGGATTCTTCTCATGTGGTCACCATTATTATATTTATCCATTATGTACTTCTCTAGCTCCATGGATAATTTTATATTCATTGGATTGCATCCCTTTGTAATATAGGCCTAAATTTAAATGTGTCCAGATCTCAGTACAATTTTTGAGGTCCAGATAGTGAGATTCTTTTGGGACTCTAAATGATGAATTGATCTTTGACACATAACAATAAAATGAAGAACATGATGTATAAAATCCTACAAAAAATTATTTTTAAAATTTCAATTAGTGTTGAAAAATTTCTACCCCAAATACAAAAATAAATTTAAATATTTATATTCCAAAATTAAGACATTTTTGAAATTAAGATCAAAATAATTCAAAACCCTAAAATGTGTCCATTTTCTATTAAATAAAACTATGATGGGATAATAAACATTTAACTAAAATAAAAAATATATCAAAATTTTATCTTTATCACACCCCCACAATTAACCATTTCACTTCTCGGTAGTCATTATATATCCAAATCACAATCCACCCACCAATAAATATATGAGAAAACAACAACGATATTTTCCAAAAAAACCTCCCTCAAATAACTTCTATGAAAAATGATTAAATTTCATTTTCATTCATCACATTCAAATTTTTTCTGCCTCAAAAATCCATCCATGACCCAATCACAACCTACCTCACCTTGAATTTGTTTCACTATTCACTCAAGGAAATTGAGTGTGGAGTAATGATAATAAATGTAAATTTTATGTATCCCCATAGTCTTGTGAAAATTCTCATTCTTATATAGATTAAAAAACAAAAAAAACAGTCATGATGTCATTTATAGGTGAATTTTATGGCTTAGTACTGATGAAAAAATGACTGAAATTTTAAGGCCAAAATAAGAAGGTTGGAATCTTAAGTACAATGCATGAATATTAAAGTGAAAACATAGGATAAACCTTACTAAAGTCCCATTGAAAAATTGAAACACAACACCACCACATTTTTATGATATGTGACATGATCTAATAAATGATTATAATGATTTATATCATCCATGTTCTCCCACTTTTTTTCAATTATTCTATTAATTTTAATTATCCAGAAATGAACTACATTATTTGGTTTATTTTCTTTTTTCTATGGAGGATTAGTTGAAAATTGTATACAATTAAAGAATTTTTAATTACGAACATTAGTTTAGAAAGGTACATGAGTCAAAATATAATTAATAATGAAAAATTTAAGCTCACATAGGTGACATGGGTTCAATCCATAGTAATGGGTCCAAATTAATTATAGGAGTCTTCATGATTGGATATTGAATTAAATACTAAATAACCTATTACTGAATCATAGAGTCCAACCCAAGGGTTGATCAAAAGGAGTTCTCTCAAAGATATTTTAATTTTATTATCACTATTTTAAACTAACTAATATAAAACAATAAAACTAATATAAATGATGGGTTTCAAATTTTTTATAAAATATAAATAATATATATAACTAATCAGTGAAAAAATATATAGTCAGAAAAAATAAAAATAGAAATTTTTTTTGGATTTCATGGTTATAGAAACATATTTAAAATTGTTCTCAAAATTAAAATAAATTTGGTGATGAAGACATGTCACACCACACATTCTCAATTAAATTATAATTACCTCATATCAAGACCCAAGCTTATAGAGAAATTAACTTTTTAAAATCCACTATGAGACATCATTATTTACAATCACAATCTAATCCATGATCCACCATATGAAGTACACAAAAATTTGAAGGGAATGATGACTAGTAAATGAAAATATGAATTCAACGGTAGAGAAAAGTGGGATGAATGTTTACCAAAATATTATGGAAACAAGAACTAAATTTTAAACCATAATCATTATTTTTATTTAAAAATCACTTTTATAGAAATTTCAGAAGCCATAAATATTTTAGATACATAAGGATGAGACCATAAAATAAGAACCAACTTTAGTTCACAATTTAAATTGGATTTGAGAAGGGAAATGCAATGGGAGAACACATAAAATAAAATAAATACAATAATTGGAGGTTTTAAGAAAAATATACCCTAATATATACTAAAAATAAAATGAACAATTATTTTAGACGAACTATACCTTATCCCCCCTAAAATTGAAATCTTTTGTAAAAGAAGAGGATATGAAAATTTATAGGGTGACAAAATTTTAATCCATTTCAATCCTTTCGATTTAGATCCTTTTGATACATTAAATTGAATAATTTTGGAATGATTCTTTTCTGAGAGTGGTTCCATTTTTACTCCCCCATCGACCCTAAAAATCCGTATTGATAAGATTTAGGAGGGAGGAGTAGTGGATATTTTACACCAGAATATTTAATTTATCCTAGTCACTATTTGTATTCCAATGATCCAAAATTGAATTCCATTTTTTGAAATAGGAATAGTATCACATGCAGACCATTAATACATTCTTTAATTATATCCTTATTTAGATCCATTTCTAGTTTTATATTCATTTGAATATCCCCCTTCATGATATGGTGTCATATTCAAATGTTTCCAGATCACTTCATTATTTTCATGGTCTATATTTTGAGCATGTTTTGGGGCTCCAAATGATGGTTTGAGATTTTGGAAAAGAATAATAAAATGAAGTAAACTATTTTTGGAAGCCAAAAAAATGAATTTTAAAATTTCAATCATTTTTATAAAAAAATATGCCAAAAATACTGAAATAGATTAAAATAGTTAAATTAACAAATTAACCAATTTTTTCAATTAAGATCAAAATAGTTCTAAAACCTAAAAATGTGACAATTTACCATTAAATAACAAAATTTTTTATTATAAAATTATAATTATAGAAAAAAATATATGAAAATGTTAGCTTCCTTATGATATGAAACTTCTATGAAATAATCAATCAAAAATCTATAAGAAAGATCCTTCCCTTATCAATACCTGCATCCACAAAGTCTATTCGGGTAGCCAACGATGGCCCGAATAGGGTGTGGGATAACAATATGTAGGCCACTACCAATGGTGTCTATGTATCATATATTACCTTTATATAAATCATGTAATTTATATATAAAACATTATTACATGTAATAATATTATAATTGATAAAGTTCAGACTACCAAGTATCACTCTAATCATGAATCGTAATCTTAAGGGTTATTGGTAAAGCATGTAAAGAATCCTTAATGTCCCATTCTATGTAATAGTATATTAGGCCCACATAGACCAGGGTTCTAAGAGTACAAATGTACTATGAATCCACGTAATCTATGTAAAAAAGAAAATTGGATAAAAAGAGTAAAAATGATCAAGGCACCTAGTATTATATGTAAAATAATTAAACCTGAACCAATGAGTAGAAATGTCGAAGGTATCATTATATGGTCATCATATCCAAGGATTTTAAATTTCCAAGGTATCCAAATATGGTCACTCGACCCAAGAATTAGAAATTCCCATGTCATCCTAGTAAGAAAACCCAATTGGATTCACTGAGTAGAAATGTACATGCCATCCAACAAGGTAATTAAACTAGATCCAAGGAATAGAAATATCCAAATAATATAAATATTCTAAATAAACTCGATCCAATAAATAAAATTTTCTGGAGAATCCTTTCATAATGGATTCTTGGTGTTGAAATTTTTAACAAATCCAAGAAAACTATATCTATAAAGTAGAAATATCCGGGGAATCTAAGTTGGTTTTTGGTGTTGTGAGGTGATAAAAACCTTTAACAATTCACTTTATTTCCTTATTCAATTCCAAAAAATAAAATTCTCAAATCACCCCAAGGGTGGGTTATGTATATTCAGAGGGAATAATATACCCCATGGGATATTTTGGTTGTGTTAAAAAACCCCAACACTGTATAAGGGTTAAAAACATGTTTTCAACATGAAATATTAAATTTAATCAATGGTTTGTTAAATTAGGAATCATCGGCCAGATATTTTGGTGTGTCACAATAGAAATGTTACAGAAAAAACTAGAAATTTACGAAATAGGTAGATATCCACTACCTTAACCAATATATGAATAATAATATAGTATCAACCTTTAATTCACTCTATATAATAAGAAAATGTAATAATTTATAAACTACCTACAATAAGGAAAAAGTTCCTGTAAAAAAATATCACAAAAAAACGCAAGGAAAACAATAAAAGGAGCCTATGGAATTAATAACCAATCAGTGGATATCTAATAAGATGAAATAATATTGATTAACGTGTCATATGGAGAAATATGAGTAAATCCTTGGTTAAATGCTTCAAGAGATCTCAGTGGAGTATATGAAGAATCCTATAAACTAGAATTAATTGAGAAATATGGTAAGCTAATAAAATATAAGGGTGGAAAAAAATTATTTTCCCCATAAAAATATGTCACACGGTATGGTCACACGGTTAGCCAAATTGTGTGCAAAACATGTGGATATATCTACCTCAATACACCCTCGCATAGTCAAGGAATATAGTTCGAAAAGAAGTTCACTAATAATGCATCTTCTCCAGTTACAAAACCAGAAACTCATGCATGGGAGTGTGGTCTGAGATACATGGTTAACTTAAATTGCGTACCCTCTACTATGAAGGAGATACGACACATAGATTAATATAATAGTAGAAACTGAATATGTCATAAACCATCCCAAATACCCTGGTAACCTGATAACTAAGATGGTCTAGGCATAGCCGAATTGTAGTTCTCAATCCCCATGGGGTGGAAACAATAACCTATCATCATATAATATGAAAGCAGTATTTATTTTTCCAAAGCACAGTAGAATCAAGAGATATAAGTCAGCATTCATACAATAAAAACTCTATAATGAGAACATTACCAAAATTCAAATATGTATAAACAAATCAACGTACATCTCAAAGCTCCAAAAAATAGGATATATAACATAAGTCCCAACTACCAGAACTATACAATACCAAGTATTAACAACAAGAACAACCACCTAGTGTTTCATTACCCTTGCTCGAACATGGAAGAATATAATCTATAAACTTCTGAAGGCATGGTTAGGGTGTGATCTAAAATCATTGTTGTGTATCCCCAAGGATTTAATAATAAGAAGTCATATTAAATTAACTAAATAATGATTTCAATTTTTAAATAAACACTCATAGAATTTCATAATCACATTTAAAAAAAATCATTATATACATATAAATGTTGTAAAAATTTCTTAATAATTTCATAAAGTATCATTTTATATAAAACAGTTTATAAAATTTCAAAAGGAATGTGTAAATTTATTTACAAAAAACAATGAAATATATATCAAATATAAACAAATGGTAAATATGGTAATATTCTAAGAGGATCTATAGTTTCAGCTTATTGGATTCTCACACACTTATACAATGAAAAGAACAATGTGCGCACACGTCCTTTTGACGCTGCTCAAAGATGGCTAACCAACATCCTACAGAGGATATGATTATCCAAAATGTTTATGTTATATTTTTAAAGTGTCCATAGATTGTTAGGGAATTGACATTATATTGTGTTAATCCTGAATAACTCTCAATCTACCTAGGCCCTCATGTTCTCTAATAATAACAAATAATGGTCAATTTATTCCAAAACTACTCAAAATACAATTCTATCCATTTTCTATTTCAGTACTCCAATTTCCATTTAAAACCCAAAATAGGTTTTTAATCAAATAATGACTATTTCAAGTATAAAAATTGGGTTTAAATCAATATGTTTTAATACATTTTCATCAACTATATATTTTAAGTGAACTTTATAAGTCAATTTCACAATTAAATTTGACAATTTAAATTTTACCATTCAATTTCCCCAATTTTCCATCAAATAATAATCACACTCCAATTCAATAGAAGTGGGAGGTTTTCCTTAATTTTCTACCAAATCCAATTCAAATCAATAATTAAATTGAATTAGGTTTTTAATAATCCAATTAAAAGTGAATAAAATTAAATTGAACAATTTTATTTAAATTAAGAAATTTAGTATTAATAAATTGGCCATCATAAACATAACCAACTACCTCAAGATAATGGTATCATAAATCAGAAAGCCATAAGTGTGAAACTCAAACATAGAATGTGATAAATAAAGAACCTATAATCAAAAAAATATTCAATATCTAAAATAGATTATATTAGATCCTTTAACAACATTGAGATATATGAAACCCTTGGGAGGAACGAAGAATGGGTTGGAGAAAGATAACATGAAGATGAAACATGCCAGGAATTTATCTAACATCATTCTCCAAGTTTTGATTCTCATATGTAGGGTTGTAAAGTGGAAAAAATCACATCTTGGGAGGCTATATGGAAGAAGAAATCACATTAAGGTCATATAGGCTCATTGGGAACTTACACTGAGGTTTCAAGTTTCTAAAACTAAATTTAAAATTATTTGAATCTCGTACACACAGTTAGTTGAGAAGGACAACATAGTTAGAAAAACCATGATCCCTAATCATACACAATTTTTTTCACAGTTCATAGATTCTACTATATGGGTTCATATTTTATTGAATTGTGCGCCATACATTCAAAACCCAACTATTTTGGTATGCATGGTTTCTAATTAGATGATGCATAGTTTGGGAAAACCATGTACCAACATTTCATAAGCCAAAAAATTCAAAAAAAATTATATTAAAGCACCCATAAAAAACATGATTAAGATATATCATAAAAGCGGATATGGAATACCTAGAAATAGAAACAAAATGTTACAACCTCCCCACTATAGAATCATTATTTCCCCAATAATCATATTAAGAAGCTTCCATGTCAAAAAGTTGGGGCCACTCCTCTCTCATCAGTGTCTCTCTGTCTTGCATCTCAATAGAATCTGAATTGTTTTTCCCTAGCACTTAAACAAAAGGTATCACAATCCAATGAAGTACATTTTATTTAGAATCAACTATCCTAGTTTGATACTCAGTTAAGTATAAATTAGGTTCATCAATAAAAACACGATAACTCAAAACAAGAGATGGATCATATAGGTTCTTTCATAGATAAAATACATGGAACACATTGTCGATTGACGTAAACTATAGGGGGACTGCTAAATAGTTTTCCACTTTCCCAACACTCTCAAAAACCAAAAAATATCATACTAAATGTGGACAATTTTTTCTTTCCTCTAAAGCCGTTGATAACCCAACCAAGGTAACTTTTTCATTATCAGCTGATGACTAACTGAAAATTCCAAAAAACGAAGAAAACTATCAACATATACTTATACAGGATCTATGATTTCAACTTTATCAAACTAATCCAATGAATATTTTAAGTCATCTTCTGAACCATGCTTGTTCTAACCAACATAATGAATATTAACAAGGATAAAAATATAATTCCCCAAAATGAACCATTCTAATCATGGACTAGTAAATTTCATTAGAAGATACCTAAACTAGTGACCTATGGTCATACAAAGACCCACTAATGTCAAGGACACTTGCATGAATAATATAATTGATAATATGTATATATTTTTATGATTGGAAATCCAGCTATTGATGGTATTTCATACTCAAATGGACCTAAGATCTTAGTGCCTTATAAAGGCCTCTAAAATTGAGATAATTAAATAAAATATTCCAATAAGATACTATAGAAGATGAAAATCTATTAAAGTGAACAATCTATTTTATGAAGATATTTACCAACTCCTTAACATTGGTTGAATCATGAATGGGTATATAGTGAAATGATTTAGTCATCCTATTGATCAAAACCCATATCAGATTATAATTATTTTGGGAATGAATAAACTAAACACCAAATTAAATATAGATCTAATCCCACTTCAATATTGCCATTGTATGTGGATTAATCCAACCTGAAGGTTTATGGTGCTCAGCCTTGACCTATTGGATTATATAACTTTGATAGAAAAAATCAACAATTCCTTCTCTCATACCTGACCACCAAAATCCTCACCTAATCTCATTGAACATATTTGTGGTTCTTGGGTGCACTACCCGCTGGGGGTTATGGAAACCCAACATCACAACATTTCTTACTAATAATGGAATCAAAAAAAAGATTCTAATATCAAATAGTTCTCTCTATGTAGAATGATTAATCAGCAAAGGCCTCCTTACCATAATGGGCGTCTCTAATTTTATGGCACTCATCATCAAAATGATGTTCCTGAAGAATCATTTTGAGAAGAGTATAGGTGAACTGAACAATGTAAAATGTAAACACTACACCTGATTTCAGGACACCAATATATAACTCTTCCAAGAGAGACATCATGTTCTGCTCTTCCAATTATTCATTCTTGTCTTGATGTATTATCAAAAAAAATATCATACGTTGTAGTTTAAACTATAGAAAACCAATATATGCATATTACATGAGTCTCCATTAAGAATTTTATAAACCATTGATTTTGAGTTGTCTTAATATGTACTGGGTACACCGATAAATTGAATTTTAGATATCATTTTACTTTTCACAAGTGATTACAATACTCTAGGAAACTCATGCTAGTGTGGAAATTTTTTTTTTCCATTAGTTATCACAGTGTACATGGGGTATTATTTTCAATTTCTAAAAAAATATAGTATATTTGTACTTTATTCTTGATTAACATTTTGAAATTACATATTATTTAAATAACTAATTTTTCAAACACTATAAACCATTTTTATTAATTATAATACTCTATCGCTTTAGTATTATTTTCATAAGCTATCCCATTGGACATGTGCCATGACTACCCCAAGCCCACCTCCCATAGGCCAGGGGCTGGTGACTAGTTCGGAGTAGGGATATCCCACAAGTGGGAGGCATTTTTCCCAGTACCTTTACACACACATACACACACCAATATTTATGAGAAATATGAAAGTGAAAATACTATGTCAAAAATGGATGCAAACCACTAAGGAAAACCACTCTTAGTAAGGTACAAAACTAAAATAAAATGGTCCATAATACATGCCCAATTCAAAAAGGAAATGTATAAACTCTTGAGTCTAATATGTAGAAACCCCTACATTAAGTGTATATGTAGTATGATATCTGAATTTTATTGATTTATACTACATCTATCGAGTCACACTGAATCACCCCTCTCTATGGTCCACTATGAACTCCGTTAATGTTGCCAATTATATGAACATGACACAAAATATACGGGTGAATCCCGTGTAGGGGGGAAAAACATTACTCATTAGGGACCCTAAACCATAATGGTATCACTTTGAAATATACCAAAAAGGAGTCACATTATGAATACCAAAAACAAATTATAGGATGTATACCACAAAATAGTCACTAAAAAATACCCCCAGGAGACTAACAACTATGTACACAAAGTGTGGACTCTAAGAAGTAAAAATAAGAGAGTCACTAGAGTCAGATCACACCAAGCATATGTTTGTGTTATGTAAATAGGATTGCTGTAATAATCCACAACATACTCATGTAGTAAAAAATGGAGGGTAGGTAACACAGTAAGTGTTAGTAACACATGAAGTGTAGATAACACATGGAGTGTTGTTAAAATACGGATAATAGGTAACACATGAATTTTTTTCAAAGACTATAGGACCTGAACCCTGGTGGGACTGGGGAGTATCAACTCAATCTATCTAAGATACATAGTCTAAGACACACAATCTAGGAAAGACACGCAGTGTATGTAAGGAACACATTCTAGGTAAGACACATAGCCTAGGTAAGACACATAGTCTACGTTGTCACATAGCTTCTAGGTCATAGCCAGACACAAGATTCCATCCTTAGAACTCTCATTATGGGAACACTTACTCTTTGAGACAAAAGTTTGTATGAAAACATATATAGAATCTCACATAGAGTATCTCAAAAGGAGCACCTCATCACGAGGGTCGGAACACCACAAACATCTCATCAAAAAAACACACTGTTTGAGATTTATGGGTTTTTTTAAAAAAGGGGGCGGTGGGGTCTGGGCCCGGTCTGAACCCATCAGACTAACTCAACCTGACCCAACCTGTTCCCCACCTAATTAGACCCATGTGGGACTGACCCGACCAACCATGTCATACTCGACCCACCGAGTCTCACCCAACCCGCTAGGTCAAGTCCACCCTGACTAGGCCTAACCCGCAGCCATACTTTCCCAATAATGATCTAGTCTTATGAAGTAGACATGTTTGGTTGACCTAAACGTGGTGGCTACTGCATCATCTCCAGCTTCATGTGGCTTTATGGTCGTTTGTCTCCCCAGGTCAACGTGGTCGGTCATTGGGAACGACCCCACCCATGGCTCATCCATGGGTTCTTCATCTAACGTGGTTCGGGGAGCCACATGCTCCCACATTCAAGGATCATATTAACATCCTATCACTTCCACCATAGGCCCCTATGCTGGAGTCATCTGATGTCAGGTGGTTGCACCTTCGCAGGGCACCATCAGTATCCCCCTTTTGCGGGTTTCCAGTCGCACTCTGGTGCTCCATTTTTTGAAATGGTAGTATGCCCATGCCCCTCAATCCATGTTATTCAATGTCATGGACATCAAACCATATTACTGTCACTCTGGGGGTCCAGTCACATTTTAAACCTCCCATAAAATGTTAGCACGACCATGGGGTCCGTTGACAAAAATTGCTAAAACGGAGATATGAAAGGAACCAAGAACACCCATTAGAATAGATCCCGAACTTTTTTTATGTCGGCCCAAATTCGTTATTTTTAAAAGGTGCATGAAGAATGAATTTAAAATCACAATGATCTAATTCCCAAATTAATCCCACATTTTCAACCATCCTACATAAATGATCAAATCATGGATCAACCAATTTATGGTTTGCATCATGTTCATTGTTGGAAACAACAACGGGGATACAAATCACACAAAAATAAACCCCCTAACATGATGATTAGATTGATCATTGATGAGGAATGAGTAATGCATTTTTTATTCATTAATCCACCAACACATTTTCTGAATACGATCGTCGATCAGCCATTGTTCCTTATTTTTCATTGAGATGGTTTTCCATTACATTATCTTTATTTTATATAGAACCTCTAGGAAACGTGAATCAGATCTCTTATCACTGCCAGGATGTTAAATGAAGAAATGTGTTTCAGTGTCACTTTTTCACTACGTTGTAGTGCTGCCACGCTGTTTCATTTATGAAAGGAAACATCTACCATGTCTCTCCATCACATCATGGTTGTTTTATCAATAAATATTAAAAGAAAAACAAAATAAACTATCTATGTTTATATTTATTATTTATTAAAACAATGGGAAAATATTTTCCACAACCACCCCACACTGGCCGAGGATTGGCCCTACCTATGAAAAACACACAACTCTGAACATAATGAATCCCTCAGATTTCAAATCGGAGCACTCATTTAAAATATACAAAAATAGAACACACACGATATTTTTACTAGACATAAAAATAGATGAAACATTTATTCTTGGTACCCCGAGCCTCAGAATCACATTTTGTCTCAACACCTGGTCTCGAAATAATCAAATATAATTTAAAAAATATTAAATGGAAAATACAGGACGTGTTTTTCTCCCAAACATAGGGCTCTACATCCACAAATTCCAGAAAAAGGCTAAACAAACAAATGGGGATACTAAGAACAAATCTGAGCCTCTCGATGAAAAGTGATCTCCTAGAGATTCATGTACTACCACCGAACATGCACTAGAGGAATCAACTACCGAAGAAGGAACATCTTCTGTTGATCCTCAATATCCTTCAGGTACTCTTTGAACGTGACCCAATCATTAATGTCCATCTCTCCCAAGTAAATTACATTACATGGGTCATGTATATATCTCCATAGTTGGGATACATGGAATAAATCATTCAACTGCTCTAACTGGATAGTTAGAGAAAAGAGGTACACCACCTCGCCTACTCAACGTAGTATCAGAAAATGTCTAATGAACTTCAGAGATAACATTCTACCCTATCCAATCTTTAATTCCCACATTAAAGAGAGACCCAAAATAATGCATAGTCTCCCTCCTCGAACTCCAAGGGTCTACATCCCCTATCATCATAGGAAATTTGATTGCTCTATGTAGTCTTCACCCACTCCTGAATGACATTAAACTTCTCTATAGTATCCTACATTCACTCTGGTCCCAACCGCACTGACTCTCTAGGGTCAATCCAGAAAAGTGGTGACTCTAAGGGTCACTTGTACAGGGCCTCAAATGGTGTCATACTGATGGTTGAGTGGTATATATTGTTCTATGAAAACTCCCAAGGTGTAGGTGATCATCCAAACTGTAACTAAAATCAAGGATACAACCACATAACATGTCCTCTAGGACTTGAATTGTCTGCCTTATCAGATTTTATATCTATAGGTGGAAATATGCGCACAAATGCAGAAGAGTCTCAAATGTCTCATGAAATCCATTTCAAAATTGGGATATAAAGAATGAATCTTGATCTGAGACTATCTTAGATGTGACCCCATGGATCCGAACAATCTCTTGCACATAGAGGCATCCCAAGCTCTCTATTAAAACTTATTCTCAAATGATTGTGAAGAGGTCCGACATAGTGATTCGGTCAAAGATCACCCATATGGTATCGGTCCCCTTATATGTATGTGGTAAACATGTCATGAATTCCATAAATATTCCATCCCACTTCCACTCGATAACCTAACTGGGTTGAGTCATGCTGGAAAGAACCTAGTGCTCAACCATAACTTGGTGACAAGTGAGGTATCTAGAGACAAACTCGACCACTACCTTCTTCATCCCCGACCAACAAAAATAGCGTACAAGGTCCTATTACATCCATTTCTCACTAGGATGTAACACCAAATGGGATGTATGGAACTCTCTCCGTACCTCCTCACATAACATTTCTGTTAAAACTCTATATTCTTTGAAAAGGATGACATGCTCCCCACCATTTGAATATTCATCAGGGGCTTGCCCTATGGACATATGAGCATGTGTAGTCTCACAGTTGACATCTCTGAGTTGTTCCTGATACATTTCTTGTATGAGTGGAGGGATAAAACCCATTTATTGAAGATATACTCCTTGATCCCCATCCACGAAGGATATCTGCAGCTATTCCAACTACTATGAGGCCTTTTCTAGTAGATGTGAACAAGATCTCTGGATGAGATCAACTGCCAACATGTCCCATTTCCCAGGAGTATAGACTATCTCAATGTCATTGTCCTAGAGAACATCAATCCAACACCACTATCTCTGGTTTAGATCCTTATGAGAAAATATATATAAATAAATTGGTGTATGAGTAGATGGTAAACCACTCACCTATAAGGTAGCTTCTTTACATATTTGACTCAAAAACAACTACTTCCAACTCCAGATCATAGGTCATGTAGTTAATATCATGTGGTCTCAAATTCCATGAACTGTAGGCAATCGCCGCTTCCCCTAATTTAGGACACACCCATTCCTGGTCCCTGATGCATCACGAAACACCACATACTTGACACCCTCCTTTAAAAATATCTGGATGGGAGTGCTCATCATACTCTTTCTAGGCTTCTGAATGCTCTCCTAGAACTTATATTTATATGAGAACGGTTTCACCATTCTTGTCAATTATTTCATGGATGATTCTACTCTTGAAAATTCATGTAAAAAAATTTAATTGTTCCCAACCAACCTATGGAGACTCCGCACCACAGAAAAATTATTTGGTGGCTCCTAAGTTATCATTATCTCTATCTTAGATGGATCTACTATAGCTCTATCCTTCGAAATGATGTGTCCTAGAAAGTTGACCTCTCATATCTAGAACTGAAACGTTGAGAGATTCCCATTAAGACTGTTCTCTATGAGTATTTCTAAGACCATGCTCAATTCTATTACATGCTCCTCCTCAAATGCAGAGTATTCTATGATGTTATCAATATAGACAACTAGAAACCAATCTAGGGAGGGTTGGAAGATCCTATTCTTGAGTCCCATAAACCCTACTAGGGAATTTTTCATGCCAAAAACCATCACTAATTACACGTAGTGGATATAGAGTCATCTGAAAGTCATCTTTGGGAAGTTCTCATCACACACTCGAAGTTGATGACAACCCGATATGAGGTTTATCTTCTAGAACCCTCTTGATACCTTCAGTGGATCGAAGAGGTCATCAATCCTCGGTAGTGGATACTTATTCTTCACAGTCACCTTGTTCTGGAACCATACGTCTACACATAACCTCAATATCTTATCATCCTTCTTAGAAAAAAAATTGGGGCTACCCATAGAGACACATTAGGCCTCATGAAGCCCTTCCTTTTAATTTCATCTAGTTGTACCCTCAAGATAGGATGCTCTATGGGAGACATATGATAAGGAGGTGTGAATATCCATGCCATACAGGGGTACATGTCAATATAGAATTGGACCTATGTACGAGAAGGCAGTCCTATAACATCTTATGAAAAGATGTCTTCATAATTTCCCACCACTATAGGAAACTGATGACTCATCTCATCCACTACACAGAGGGTTGTGCTAGCCAAATGATGTATGATCTAATCCACCCTTCTATGTGTGAGTCCATCCATTGCAGCTCTAGTTTCCTTCTCATCGATAAAGAAATACATGGTCCCATATCTATGGACAGACCACACAATGCACCTAAAATTGTCGATCTTAGCATGAACTATGGATAACTTGTCCATACCCAGAATGACATTGTAAGGGATTGATGATGCCACTAATAGATCCCAACCAAAACACTCACCCATAAGAGTAAGGGAACACTAACAGAACTAGTGTGTTATCATCAAATCATCTACCATATGAGTCTATAAGCATTGTGATCATGTCAATGGTTCCATTGGAATATATGTTTCTTGAACAAGGATCATGGAAAAATAGAATGATTATAACCAGTGCCTATAAAAAATACAACTATAGTGTAAAATACACAAAAAGTGCATCTAATCATCTTGGGAGTATCAAGATTGTAAGCCTCCATCTTCTGGAGCTACCATGGCCCTTATCCACAAGGTCTCTGAGCTCAGGGTGGACCACCTGTGGGTGCTGGTGGTAGTTCCTTGAACCTCCATCCACCTATAGTCGTCCATACTTCTCCTCTACCACATCTTCTACTTGGATTACCAGCATAATTTTGCCTCTGCCGCTACCTTGGAGGTCCTTAACCATCTCCAGGTCAGTCATATGGTTGGTAAGATAATCTATATCCAATTGCCCTCGAACGTCACACGAGTAGAACATTATGACTTTAATCTAACATTAACTACCCTGGAAGCCTTTTACCACTGATCCCATGTCCCGAGGTCATCCCCCAGCCTACCTGGTCCTCTTGGAACCTTGTGTTAGTTGTCAGCTACCTTCTTTCGAAGACTTAGCTACTTGTCGCCAGGTGGTAGCTCCCACTAGCAGTACCTACTCCTCATGAAATATCTCTACCAGTAATGACTGCTCTAGCACCCTAGCACGTGTAGGGATGATGAGGGATATCATATATGCTCTGATCTCCCTGCGATGTCCCTACTCGATGATAAGATCCCAGAAGAACGGGTCTCACACCATGTCGGTGGAGAAGCGTGAAATGTATATGAATCTCTCCAAGTACTCTTCTACTGAATAGATGCGCTACTACATGTGAAGTAGATCCTATATATGCATAGATAGTAAAATAATTGGTAATAACTCCAACTTGAAGAGATGATCCAAGTATTACATGGATAGCATCAGCTCCTCATGGGTTTAAGTCATCATGCTCCACTATCTCCCTACTGAGCACTGAAGAAGGATCGCTGTTCGGACTTCCATTTGTTCAGAAGACATCTTCATAAAAGGAAGACTCACATAACCACCTCCAAATAGTCCTCAGATATCTGAGGATCCATATCACATCAGAACCTTTGAGGAATTTGTCTCTATAACTTATGAAATGCACTAAGAATAGGTGTATCCTCTTCCAGTAGTGCTGGTAGGAACTACTACTCTCCAAATGGGGTTATTTCTAGTACACCACCGGGAGGTGCTATATCTAGCAACAGTCCCCGCACTGATTCCTCATCACTCAGTAGACCCTCCTCATGGTCACGCCCTGGAATCCTAGCATGCTGCATGTGTGGAAGCATCGTAAAACCAAAAAATATGTACTACAGTCAATAGAGTATACATGGTGAGCTGACTCTGACACAAGAAGGACATGAGAACACACTAAATTTCTATATGATGTATGATCTATGGATTTCCACTACAACTAGTGTTTTCATGTACTGAGTTAGAAAGTATAATTCAAGGTCCTGGTGTATATATATATAGGTTATCACACCAACACATGGTTCCCCAGCCTGAAATCCAAAATCGAAACACTTAACATTATTTCTTGAAAACAAGAGTAAAACTAACCACCCTCCAATAACACATTTTCATGACCCATCCCCTGGGACCTATGTTGTGACTACCCCAAGCCTGCCTCCTATCTGCTGAGGGATAGCGACAAGCACTATGTAGGCATATCCAACATGTGAGAGGCATTTTCCCTAATACCTGTATGCACAAACCCATCTCTAAGAATAATAATAAACTAAAAACAAAAAGTAAACATGGATGTAAATCACTAAGTAAAACCACTCATAGAATGATACAAAACTGAAAGGAAATGGTCCAAAACACAATCCCTACAAAATAGTAAAATTACAAGCTCCTGTATCCCCTCGGAAGAAAACCTTTCTTAAAGGGTATGTACAGTAAGCTATCTAATTGTCTCTGAAGCATACTGTGTCCGTCATGTCACCAAAAAACACCCCTGTATTTTCTACACCATGGACTCCATTAAATATTACAATCTTCAATACAAGACATGACACCCATGGGTGAAGCCCATGCTGAGGTGAGTAAAAAATACTAACTAGGGACCCAAAAACAAAAACCCCTACCACAGAGCTGGGTTTTCACAGCCCCAAACATTAACAATGCTAAAAAAAGTGTTGATAAATGGGGTCCCTTTATCAACACTAAAAAATCACTGATAAAGGATACTTTTAATAGTGATAAAAACCCACTGTTTAAAGTAAACGTCTTTCATTTATTATTCTAGAGCTGTTAAAGGGGAACCCTTTATCAGCGCTTTATTTATTAGCACTGTTAAAGGTAGGGATTTATCAGAACTTTTTTCCCTAGCGCTGATAATGTTTATATTTCAAAAAAATCAAAAAAAATAATATATTGATATATATGAATATTTATACTGATATAAATATAAAATATGTTTTTTAAGTATGTTTTATATCAATTATATATGTGGTAGATGCAAAACAGACACCCGGGGTATAAGTTATGGAAAAACGGACACCCGGAGAAAACCTTATGACCATTGGGAGGAATTATAAGCCTTTTTGGGACATAAAAACATGAAACAAGGTTCTAGTGGTTACTAGAGTGTATAAATTTTTTTAATATTCGATTTGAAATGTCACGACACTCAAAAGGACATCCAAATTAGCAGTTATTTTTTTTAATTAAGAAACCCATCTAGTGCCTAAAAACCTATGAAACTCGTAACTCACTAAAATGGGCATAACATCTACTTTGGGTGTCCATTTGAGCACTGAAACCAATAAAATATAATATTTTGAAATGAATCAGGACAATGTCCAATCAAAACCAGGATATGATGAAAGAAATTGAAGATATACCAGCTATACCACTCCAAATAAACTCCAACTTCAAACAACCATAACTTTCACTCTAGGTGTCTGTTTGAGATCTACCACATATCAAATCAAGGATGTGAATAGTTCTACACATATGGAAGATGATAACGTAGTTCCACTTACATTTTGGACCCAGAAACTCTAAAAACCCATCATGAGGCCTCCAAAACCATGTACTTGTGTCTGGTGCCCTGTCAATTTTTTCATAAAATGGAAATAACTCAATATTTATGGGTCTGTTTGGCCT
The DNA here is from genome assembly GCA_963277665.1 of Viscum album. NCBI lineage: Eukaryota > Viridiplantae > Streptophyta > Magnoliopsida > Santalales > Viscaceae > Viscum > Viscum album. The sequence continues at coordinate 1,926,589,489 of OY728125.1, forward strand.
CCTTCACCTATTATATCATTTCTCGTTCCATGAGATTCAGATTTACTGGTCCCAGAGATAAAACGGGGCACCCATAGTAAATGTGATGCTCTTTTTAGTGACTCCATAGTTCACCATTTCTAGTACTTTTGTCATGTATGGTGTTTTTTTTAAATAGTTATAACATATGTTCTGCTTATCTATTCGGCCTCCACCACCTATCATATTAATGGTCATTTTAGGATCTTCAATTTGACTAGCTACGGAGCTAGAACAGACACTCAGATCAGAATTTTTTGTCATTACCCTATGTTTGGGGTTTATTTGACATTTTGACTGTCTTTATGGGTTTTGAGGGTTTCTCCATTGTATTTCTATTTTTCTAGTTTTCATGTCTTATTATCATTTTTTACAATGTACTATTATTTATAATCAAATATATAATAATAAATACATATTCTTTAATATATTGACACATAATAATTTAATTTTATAAATAAATTATTAAACTTATTTACATATAAAGTATATATTTCTTAATATATAAGCCTTATCTAAATAAAAACTAATATTCATTTTATTTAAAATACAAATATATGAATATTTATATACCTATATATTATGTACTGGTATATATATATATGTGTGTGTGTGTGCGTATATATAGAAAAACTATTATGTATTATCTGTATATTCTAAACATATGTATATACATATTAATATATAATATTTGTAAATATATATCAATATGTATAATTATACTTACAGATACACATATAATATATATGTGTGTGTCTGTATGTGTGTGTGTGTGTGTTTGTGTGTGGGTTGTATATATGTTTTTATTTATTTATAAACACACACAAAAATCATATTTTATAAATGTATTTAAAACTGATCTTATTAATTTATATTAACATACGAATAAATATAATATTATATAAATATAACTATATCTATTAATATATGGATATATTTATTAATATAACAATATATATATTAATATTAATATATATATTAATATATATATATATATGTTAATATAAATATATATTAATATACAAGTAAATATAACTATATATATATATATAAATATATATATTAATAAATGAAGTGAAAAGAAATATGGTGGAGTGGAAAAGAATTAGGTGTGCAGGGAAGAGGTCCTGAGTTCGAATCCAAGGGGAGGCAGGTCGTGCGTGGGGGTGGAATAAAGGCTACCACTATTAAGGGTGGGTGGGGGTGCTGTTAAAGGTTGGGGGGATGGGGCGTGTAGGCTGGGGCATGTGGGTTGTGGTGTGGGTGCTATTAAAGGGGGATTCAAGTGCTGTTGAAGCACCTACCAAATTGCATAAATATTTTTTCAATTTTTTATTGTTTTTTAACATTAATTTACTCTTTTAAAAAAGTGTTGATAACAGTGTTATTTTATCAGCGCTAAAAAATAACTGATAAAGAAACCTTTTATTAGCCCTTTTTTAGCATTGATAAAAGATCCCATTTATCATTTCTTTTTTAGAACTAATAAAAGACCCCTTTATCTGTACTTTTCTGAGTGCTAATAAAAGGGACCCCCTTTAACTTTGCTGAGATTAACATCACTTTTTTAGCACTGTAAAGGGACTTTTGTAGCACTGATAAAAGACATATTTTAAGTAGGGAAGGTATAAATAAGAAATATACCAAAAAAGAATCACATGAAGAATAATAAAAAGGAATAAGATGAAGTATACCATAAATAAATCACTGTGAAATACACCCAACAGACTGCCATAGAGGTACACAAAGTATAGCCTCTAAGAAGTATAATTAAGAGAGTCACTAGTGTCACCTCACACCAAGTATAGGTTAATGGTACATAAAAAGGATTGTCACAAGAATCAAAAATACCCTAAATTAGTAACACACAAAGGGTTGGTAATACATGGAGTGTCGGTAACACACGAAGTGTATATAACACACAGAGTGTTGGTAATACACTGAGTGGAGGGAACACATGGAGTGTAGGTAACACATGGAGTTTAGGTAACACACAGAGTGTTGTGAAAGACAGGAGGACCCACACCCTAGTAAGATATGAGAGTGTCGAATTAGTCTAGGATAGATTCAAAGTCTTAGTAAGACACATAGTCTAGGTAAGACACATAGTCTAGGTAATCACATAACATCTAGGTCACATCTAGCAGCATGATTACATCCTTTGAACGCCCATTTAAGAAAAACATACTCCTCTTTGCAAAAGTCTGTATGTTAACTTCTACATAAACTCACTTAGATTATCTCAAAAGGACTACTTCATCACATGGGTTACAATTCCATAAACGATCCATCAAACGAACACAAGGATTTAGAGTTATGGGGTTTTTTTAAAAAGGCTTTGTGGGGTCCAGCTCTGGTCTGACCCAGTCAAACCTACCTGACCAGGGTTCCACTACACCTGACTCTGTGAGTCTAACCCAACCGGCTCAGTCAGACCTGACCTGATGCTGGTCTAATCCACCGGCTCCAACCCGGTCTGCTTTAGTGGACCAGTTCTATTCGCCTATACATGGTTGTTGTCGCATCTTCTCCAGCTGCAAGTGGCTTGTTGGATGTGTGTGTCCCTAAGACGACCCAACCGGATAGTGTTACACACGGTTTATCCACATGACCATCTCCACCTACGGCTCACCCATGAGTTATTCATCCAACGAGTCTTGGGGAGTGGTGTCCTCCATCCAATGCGGCACACTACCGTGGCACGTCACCGAAGACTATCACTATGCCCTCACATCCCTCTGCCTCCAGCAGTCGAACCAATGGTCATTTTCTACCAAGCGGCCATGCCTCCAACTTCTGGTGGTGGACCCTCTTCCGCGGGTCACCGTTGGCATACCGGTGCTCCATTTTTTGAAGCTGAATCAATCCTTTGACCCTTGGGCCATTTTCTTCATCACCATGGACATCAAACCGTATTGTCATCAATCTGACGGTCCTATCACATTTGGAACATCCCCACAAATCCTTACATGACCAAAAGGTTCCATTGACTAAGAAAACAATAACTAGGATATTAAATACTCTATTAACATCCTTTATAATGGATGTATGCCTTTTTTTCATGTCATACCTAATTCATTCTTGTTAGAATAAGCATGGAGAAAAATTTAAAAATAATAAAAATCCATTTTCCACATTAATCATGTATTTTTAACCGTCCCACATAAACAATCAAACTGCGGATCAACCTATTCGTGGGTTGGTCTGCGTTCATCGTTAGAAACAAGAATGGGGAAATAAAATATCACATAAATAAAAATTATACCCTAAGGATTGTATAGATCGTTGATGATGAGTGAGTCCTGCATTCTTCATCCATCAATCTGTCGTTGCATGTTCCAAATTTTATCATTGATACCCAACTATTAATTTTTCATCAATGAGAGGATTTTCCAACCCATTTTCGTTATTGTTTTAGTGTCTCTAGGGATCGTGATTCTTATCTTGTATCCCTACCAAGATATTAAATGAATAAATGCATTTCAGAGACACTTTTTCATTACATTGCAGCATTGCCACATTGTTTCTTTTATGAAAGGAAACAATTTCCTTGTCGCTGCATTGTATCATTATTCCATCATCAGTAAACATTAAAAGAAAAATAAAATAAACATTTTTTGTTTTTTTGTTCTTCTATAAAACATTCAAAAATGATTTTCGACAGTCAACATGAACCAGTCAAGGTTAGGTCATGCATAAAATAACATGTTGCTCGAAACACAATTATGCCCTCAGATTTAAAATATGAGCACTTATTTAAAAGATACAAAAACTGAGCATGAATGTTATTTTTAATAATGTTTAAAATAGTTAAAACATTTATTCTTCTCACCCTGGTTTTCAGAATCACATTCTGTCTCATTTCCTGCTGTAGAAAAAATCCAATATAATTTTGAGAAAGAAATTACATAGAATATATGACACATTACGATTCAAGTGGAAAGGATCTTGAACCCCCCCTTCAAATCATACATGATTTGGCTATACCACTACTTGGAGAGTTCAATGTGGGAATTTGACTGGATAATCTCATTAACTCTAGACTCGTTGACCTGTTGAGTGAAGCTAGAACTTCTAAAATCATAGATATGATGTACTCAATGATTGACAATAAATTTATTTTGAGCTAGATTTGAAATCTTATTCTCTACTAAATTGATTTATGTTAACTTATCACCCCATAAGAACTCCTTGGTGGTAGGAGGAACCCGCAACATTGGATGAGAAGCACCTTGAACACCCAATTTTGTTCAAATTATAATGATACAAGATGTTTGAACATTAATATTTAATTGATGGTTTTAATATGGATTCAATGAATAGATTATTTTTCAATTCATTATATGTTATCATGATCACAACTGAGCATTAATAGAAAAAACATTAATCACATCTTCATTCATTTTATTATTTATTATTTTATGTCTTTTTTGTTGACATCCAAATGAATAAAATAATAAATAATGTGAAATGGAAATAAAATACCCACCTAGTATTGAGAAAATAATATTGATTAGTCCATTTAAACATAATGAATCCGACATGTCTTAGGAGAATCAAACCTGAGTCATATCTTGATTCATGATGTTGCTTGTCCCTAACTAGTGTGTCCACATCTCATCTGGATTTCACCACATCGTGGTTGGTTCGATGCCTTGTAACATCATCAACATAGTAAAAATTTACATGTATACTGACACACTTGTGTGGCGTTATTGGGGGTATTAAATACAATAGATAAACATGGCATGAAATCCCTTATACATATTGAATGAAAAGACAACAAATAGAGTTTCATTTCATTATCTACTAGTTATAATCATCATACACCATAAATAATTAAATAAAAATAAACTAGATGACAATTACTCATGAATGGTCATTATATACTATAAAAACATGATAAAATTAGATCTACATAAATTTAAATTGGAAAATTTATATAAATTAAATGAATTAACTCAATTCAAATATTTTATTAAAAAAATTATTCCAATCTGGTCTTGTTATTAATTTAATTTTTTATTATAAAAACTACACTAATTTTTTAACTTAATTTAATAGAAAAATTAAATTTATATTGTTTTTACAATATTAATATATTATAAATTTTAAACCAAAATTTAATTTTTTTAATTTAATTGAGAACTATAATTAAATTAATTATTAATGTTTTTATTATATTAAATTAACATGAGCCACAAAACCCTATCCATTCACATTCAAGACTGGCCAGTAACACCTGAGTGTTTTTCAAGTCATTTTTTCCCTCTGTAGGGATGTTTTGGACCCAGTCATCCTATTCTCAATAATACAGAGTAAGGAAGACTCTCTTGTCACTATTATGGAGCAGGTAGGGTCAAAATTGACATGTAGAGCTTGTTAATCGGATGATAAGTGCATAGGGAAGACCTATGAAATACCAAAAGAAACTTAGGATGTAGGTAGTTACAAAGAATTCCATGGCTGGAGGCATTGGTGGTGGGAAAATAGTGGTCTAGATAAGTAATATTTTGGTCTGATTTGGGTTAACCATCTGGGATCACGGTTGAGGGAGATGATGACCTGCCCAAGCAATGGCAGCCCAATGTGGTTTGGGAGTAACAACCAAAGATATTTGGCTGGGGATGTGTGACTGTAACTATTTTCAATGGTGTCTAGATTAGGTTGGGACAACAGTCGAGTGGGTGGCATGTTATTCCCTTTCATCTGTGGTCTAGGTGAGGCCACACATTAGGGAATATGGTTTTTTTGGAATCTAGTAGCTCGATCAGGGTTGTGTCCAGGTGAAGTCAATGGTGAAAAATCTATTGAATGAGATCCACAGTGGGTGTCGACCACATTCTCATAGGGATCTTTACAGGGTTTATTGGCATTTTTTTCAGGACGATACCCCCCCCCCCATTTTTCAAAGGGGTCTGGTGGTGGGGTAGAAGGTGGGTGGCCAAACCCCACCTAGCCCAGCAGCGGAAGGGGAGTGGTAGCAGTAAGGAAAGCCTATAAAATGAAATAGCATCATCCAATAATCATCTCATCCCAACACCTTATCATCATCACTTATCATCCCATTTGAACGATATTTGTGAGGCAGTTTCCCCATCATATTCAACAGAGATATTTTCGATTGTTTTTACCATGTAATAGTGAGGGAGTGTCTACCATATTTTATCCCATATTTATGCTTCTATTTTCTCGTGGTTTTTTACCATATCCATATTTTGATCTTCCACGTTACATCTGGTTTCAATTTATTTCTACATTTTTTAATTTATATTATATCATAATTATTATTGCATTGGTGGGACAATCATTTTTTGTCCCAACAAGTGGTATCAGAGGGCAGGTTATGACTTTGTGTTGTTCACATTTTTGGGAATTAAAAATTCACATAAATTTTAGTATGAATTGTGATTGAGACTTTGATTGAACTTTCACATCAGAAAAAAATTATTGAGATTATTAAAGACACCATTGTGAAGAAGAGGAGGTTTTGGACTGATGGCGTGTCCTGATAGCGGCAAAATTGGAGATAGAAAGATTCAATGGGAATAATTTTTCATTGTGGAAAATAAAGATGCAGTAGGTGCTACAGAAAGATAATTTCCTACATGAAATTAGCGAAAAGTTAGCAGGTGTTACAGAGGAGAAATGGAACGATAAGGACATAAATTCTATTTCCAACATCTATTTGGCTTTATCAGATGGGGTCATATCTATCATTGTGGATGAAAGGATGGAAAATGAAATATGGGATACTCTGATGAACTTATACGAGGCCAAGTCATAGAACAATAAAATTTTCTTGAAGAGAAAATTCTACACTCTTCAGATAAATGAGTCATCATCGATGACCAACCACATCAACAACCTTAATACCCTATTTCTTAACTCAGGGCATTGAGCTATAAAATTGTGGATATTGAACGTGTAGAGATTTTACTCTAGAGTCTCCCAGATTCATATGACCAACTCATCATCAACCTCACCAACAATATCCTGATAGATATGATGGCCATTAATTATGTTATAGTTGTGGTTCTTGAAGAATAATGTCAGCACAATAACAAGGAAGACAGAGTGACAACTTTTCACCAAGCAGAGGCTCTGTCTATGGAGAGAGGAAGGATGATGGAGCGTGGTTCCAGTGGGATCCAAAATCATGGTAGGTCCAAATTAAAGAGTAAGATGAAGAATGTAACAGCCCAAGCTTTCATAGTATGTTATCTCTTCAAAGTAAATCAATAACATGTGCAAAACGCAACACGGAGTTTGGGCATACCACAACTTACCAAACAAGTCGTTCAAAAAGTGGTTATGAATAGTGTAAACAGAATTTTGAATTCTATATACTATATCAAATTTTAGAATCCATATTATTTTTTTAGACATAATATATGAACAAATCCATTTTTTCAGATAAAAGAAGTATTTTTAAAAAAATGAAATTTTACTACCTTTTAGTGGAAAACCATATTTAAATCCAATATTTGACACTTTTATATATTCAATTTGACAAAATAAACTTCCTATTTATAATCGGGACATTAGAATTTAGTTCAGATAAATTTTTGGTACTTTTCTGATAACTTTCATATTTTGATGAATAGTTAAAAATACTAACATTTTAATGAAAACAACTTTTTTAATCGAAATAATTTATAGTTCTAAATTATGAATTTTAATGTTTTGGAAGTATAATTATATTATATTTTTATCATTTAATGCAATTTAGGTCATTATAAGTAATTTCACATATAAATTTGACATAAAAACATGTCAATGTTTTGATAGTTTTTACTTTTTAAAAACACGCCTTTTGGTTTTGACAATGGGAACTAATTTGAAATTAATAAATGCATCTTCTATGTTTTGAATCAGGTAAAATATACGTCATTTTTGAATTTTTCATTTCAAAATTAGCTCAGGGTAAAATTTTGGTATTTTTCTGAAAACATTACATTTTTTATGAATAGTAAAAAACACTGTGTTATTATTTAAAACTGACTTTTTATTAAAATATATAATTTATTTTTCTAAAATTTATTTTAAGTAAAAATAGATATATAATACCAATATAAGATCAATTTAATTCATTGGAGTCATTTTATAATAATATTAGATGTATAAAATTTTATCGAACGTTTTACAGTTCTTTACCCACCTCCTAGGAGCATTTACAAATTTGAATAAAACATAATTTTACTGATTCTGTGAGTGTAATTTTAAAACTCTAAAAGAAACAATTTATATCAGTAAGTAAAATTTGGTTCAATAAGATGAAAATAATTTTTTTTAAATGGTAACTTTTGACTTTTATTTACCACGGTTAAAAGTAAATAGGTTAACTAAGGGTAAAAATGATATCATAATTACCCTAAAACATGTCCTATTTCTATTAGATAAGTGTATTTAGACCAAAAACAACCTTAGGAATAAAATATGATCCTTTATATCCTCTTGGATTTGATTATGACATTTATTATTATTTTATTTAATGAATAGTTAAAAGTGTTAAGTTCAAAGTTTATTAACTAAACCATTTTTAATATAGGTTTTAAAATAAGATAAATTCAACTATAAATATTCATTAGAAAGATAAAAAAGATTTAATATATCATTTTATTTTGTGTATAATTTTTAGACATTAAATAATTAAATTTATTTATGACACAATGATGATGCAGTAATTACCTTATTAATGAATGAATCAAATAAATTGTATTATAAATATTAAAATAAATATAATTTAAAAGTTTTTATGACATAAAAGAATTTTATAGGTTAATATTACATGTTATGGATGATAAAATGTATCTTGTTAAGTGTAATCACGTTTTTATGACTTTCACAAAAACAAAATACCAAATAGTGTCAAAATTGACATAAATTAGTTTTTAAAACAAATACTATATTATTTGTTGATATAATATTCCTAAAAATATAATGTTCAGCCAAAGGTATTAAATATTAATATATATGTCATTAATGAGCCACATGAGGTTCTATTGGATGTTTATGGTATGTTTATTAACCATATAGTGTAAGAATACAATAAGACAAGGTAAAAGTTAAACTATTTAACTAAGAGTTAAAACTAAAAGATAAAGTTAAAATAGAGACCCGAACCACTCTAAAACCTATTTGTTGAGTTCATATTGATCCATAACCACCTAAGTCTCTATATAAATTTATTTGGAGCAATTATAAACCTAATATGATTGTATAATAAATAAATACTTTAATATTTTCCTAAAATGACCCTCACCTCTCTTATAAAAGGGCAATTCCCCTTCTCTCAAATTCACACCTCCAAAGCCATTTGGCTCGGCCAAAACCTAACCAAATCTCCTATAAACTATCCTAAATTTATTCTAGAGTCATTTATTTGGTCATAAATCTAATTTAAGGAGCCCTTTTGATCAAATAAAAAGGAAGAACCCAAAGAAGAGGGAAATATTTCATCACCTCTTTCATATTCTTTTCTTCTTCCACTTCCACTTTATTTGTTGTTTACATTCTAAAATAATAACTCCAGTATATTATATAAACATTTATGTTATTATAAAAATGTTACAACCATTTTCATTACTCTATCCATCCTATAAATGACAAAGTCACCATACGTGCATATGTACGGATTACCATCTCCACGTCTTAGTGTAGTTTGTTATTCAAACACTTCATTATTTGGATGGGTATAATAATGAGTATAACTGATGTAAATAATAACTATAAAATGTTAATGATTCTTTATATATTATATAACACCAAATTACATATGATTTCATGATCAATATAAGGATATTTTCACTCGTGTGTACGTACGGATTACCGTCTCCACGACGTGATGAGATTCATTTCACATTCACCATTCCACAATGATTATAAAAATATATATATAATAAATAAGTCTGTAATATATGACATAATAATGATACTGGATATATATATATATATATATGTTCTTACATATATCTTATTCTCTTTGTCCTGTTCAATACGATATGAAAACGAAAACAGTGATTATGCTTACGTACAGCCTACCGTCTCCATAAACGGTGTTTTCCATTCCATATATATGTCTATTATACATATTTATATTCTAAATATATATGATAAATAAATCATTTTTTATATTCACTAAGTATTTAAATCATGATATAAATGATACAATCAAGAATAACAAGTTTAAACATGTATGATAAAGAAAGTGATTATTACCTGAAATGTTAATATAACACGGAAATCATTATTCAATGGGTAGTATAATGTCATAAATGAATAATGTATGATATAATAAATATGAATATGGTTCTGTTATAATTTAATAACATACTATGGTCATTATATAGGAGGTTAAACATACCCTCGACCAAAGGAAAGTGCAAGGTAAGGGTTAATTACTCAATCTCATTATTATTCAAGATAGTTTATGGGTAAGTTTTTAATGGGACATATTTATTATCCATATCCATGTTCTATAAAAGATTTTTCAAATATATATTTTTTATGGGAAACTTTTACAAAAACATCATTTTAAATGTTTTCAAGATTTATTCTTCTAAACCTTTCTCATTAATGACCATGTTTTGAAATTGGTTTTAATGATTTATTTATATAAACCAGGATGTTTTAAAATGTTATTTCCTTTCAAAAGTTCCAAAGTGGTATGGTAAATTTTTATTCAAAACTATCATTTAAATGATTTACTTTATAAAATTACAAGAATTTTAAATGATTTCATGAAAATGGGATATTTATCCCAATGATTTTTTGATCATTTTCAACTATTCCAACATCCTTTACGGGATATTATTCTCGATAGAGGTTGATTAATTATGATACAAAAATTATATATTGTATTGATATATTTTGATATATTTGACTGTGGATGTGTTATTTTTAAACCATTCATGGTTTAGGGTTAAATTATTTATATTTTGTATGCTATTTTTAATAAGAATGTTTATGTTAGGTTTCAACCATTTAATATGAGGAATGTATTGGACTTAGTAAGTCTTGGGTGGAGCCCACTATAGCTCCTCGATGAATCGATAGGTCTTATGAGACAAATAGATGTGGAACTGGCTGAGGCCTTTCCCAATTTGATATATGATTTTGTTCGAGGACTAAATCATTTTTTGACATATTGTATGAGGCCTTGAAAAATTGTTTCAAAATTTCTGGCATTATACATTCCATCAATCTGAAAATAATATTGATGCTTTATGGGGTCATTAGACTAGTAGAATACCCATGATTATATTTTATTATGGCATTATATACTCAACTCATATTCCTTCCATAAAGTATTAATGTTTATTATCTGTAAAGTCATATGTTTTCAAGAAACCAACATGCCTAAAGTTTATGTTATCTTCCACTTTATTACTTACCCTTACTGAGCATTTGAACTCACCCATTTCTTATGTTTAATTTTCCCAGGATTCCAAGAAGTGTTTTATGATTGATAAGTAGGGTTAAGCTAAGTGATTAATGGAATTCTCAAAGGATCATTTATGTTATGTTTTACTTTCTAATGTGTAATGTAACGTTCGTGTATGTAATCTATTTTGCAAGAGTGATAAACTGATCAGTCTTTCAGGACATGATTCCTTGAAATCATGTCAATTTATTAAAATAATGCACCGAATTTGGGTAACTGGCATCGGGGCGTTACAGAGAATCTCACAAGTTTCAATTGTGGAAAGAAGGGGCATGCCCAGAAGGATTGTTGGAATAAGAATAGTGGTGAAAGGTTCTCTAAGGTAAATGTGGCAAGTACTTTTGGAAAATAAGATAAACTAGTTAGTAAAGTAGCGATGACTACTAGAAGCATAAAACATCTCAATGATGCATGAATTATCGACTCAAAAACAACATGAATAATGACATCTCAATGAGAATGGTTTGACCAGTATGAAACCATCCCAGAAGGACTTGTGTACATGGGGAATGATCACACTCGGAATATCGTTGGAGTTTGTACCATCAAACAGAAGATTCATGATGGTATTGTTCAAACTATCCAAGGAGTATGTCACATGAAGGGTCTGAAAAAGACCATATTGTCTTTGGGACAATATGATGACATCAGATTCAATACTCACACCGAGAATGGATTGATGAGAATTGTGAAAGGTGCACTTGTGGTAATTAAGGTGGAGAATATATCAAATAACATGTATATGATTATTGGTAAAACGTACAAGGAGGTAGAGATAGTTGTCTCATCAACTACCACTATGGAAGCATTGAAAAAGTTATGGCATCGGTATCTTGTCAATATGTTAGAACAAGGAATGAAAACTCTTGCAGTTCAGAAGTTACTACCTAGGATTACAAAGGTATCCTTACCATTCTGTGAGCATTGTGTTTTGATCAAGCAACAAAAGATAAAATTCGTGATGTCAACAACACGAAGCAAGGCGATCTTAGATTTGATTCATTTTGACATTTGGAAAGCACCAATTATATCCCTCAGAAGAGGAATGTACTTTGTATCCTTCATTGATGATTATTTGAGGAGATGTTGTCTGTACCTAATCAAGAGGAAGGTGGATGTTGTTGATGTCTTAAAAACATTCAATGCGCGGGAGGAGCTCCAATCTTGAAAGAAGATCAAGTGTCTAAAGATTGAAAATAGTAGAGAATATACAAGAGAGTAATCTGATACTTTTTGTCCATAGGATGAAATAAATAGATAGTTCACGGCGGTGTACACTCTATAAAAGAATAGAGTGGTAAAGAGGATTTATAGAACTCTATTGGATAGAACAGGGTAATTTTTAAGACAATAGGAATTGCCAAAACATTTTGGGCATTAGTAGTGAATCCTACATGTTTTGTGACAAACTGATCTCCTTCAATGGTGATTGATCCAAAGAAACTAATGGAGATGTGGACTGGTATACCCGATAACTATTCTCAGTTACATAGATTTGGAAGTCTTATATATGCATTGTTTAATGACCAGGAAAGATCAAAGTTGGATTCAAGATCCAGGAAATGTATCTTCTTGGGATACAATGATGGTGTGATGGGATATCGTTTCTGGGATCCCTCATCACATAAATTTATCATCAGTGGAGATTTTATTTTTGCAGAAGACAAGGTGGAAATTACAATTGATCAAAACATGGAAAAAAAGAATATAGAAACTACAATAGTCGAAGTAGAGGAAAAATCCAAGGAAGAATCAGTTTCCTCTAAAGCATTACTAGAGCATGATTATAAAGTATCAATTGAGTATGGACCACGATGGTCAACTCCAGAGAAAAGAGCACAAGTATGGTACTCGAATAATGTCTCTGTGAGCAATATTAGACATTTCTAATTAACAGATAATGGAGAGCCACTTTATTTTTTGGAGGCGACCCAGAGTCCATATGTATCCTTAGGGATGGTGGTGAGGTAGGATGATTTTAATCCCTTCATAGGAACAAGACTTGGGATCTTGTTCCATTACCTCATAGAAGGAATGATATAGGTAACAGATGGATATTTAATATTGAGAGGGATGAAAATGACCAGGTAGAAAGATATCATGCATAAATGCTAGTCAAAGGATTTTTTAGAATGAATGTATTGATTTCAATTTAATTTTTTATAATGTTGTTAGACTGATGACTCTTTTGTTAGTTCTGGTGATGTTTTCTACATACAGCATACATCTAGAGCATTTGTATGTCAAGACTACTTTTTTCCATGGTGATATTTATGAAGAGATCTATATACTCCAACCAGAAGGTTTGGCAGAATAAGTCAAAGAGAACATGGTTTAAAAATTGAAAAAATCTATGTATGATCTCAAATAGACACCAAGGATTTGGTAGAAGATATTTTATTCCTATATCATGATCCTTGGATAAAATAGACTTCATTCAGATCCGTGTGCATATTTCAAGGATTCAGTTTGTAATGATTTCATCATTATTCTATTGTATGTGGATGACATGTTGGTTGTAGGCCCCAAAAAAGATCAGATCCAGGAGATGAAGGCACAATTGGCAAGGGAGTTTGATATGAAGGAATTAGGACCAATAAAATGGATTCTTGGGATGTGGATTTAATGAGATAGAAATAATAGGAATATTTGTCTATAATTGAAGAATTACTTACGTAGAGTCATGAAATGATTTAACATGCAAGACTGCAAGCCATTATCTACCCCTCTTACCATTAATTTCAAGTTATCCTCCACGATGAGTCCTATAAGTGAAGCAAAGAAGATGGAAATTTCCCGAGTACCGTATACATCGATAGTGACTAGTCCGATGTTTGATATGGTTTGTACTAGACCAGACATTGAAAATGCAGTGGGAGTAGTTAGTCAGTACTTGGAAAATCTAGGATGGGAGCATTAGAACATAGTGAAGAGGATCCTGATATATATAAAAGAGATATCAAATTTTGAATTATGTTATGGAGGGTCATATTACATAATCACATGCGATGTTGATTAATATTTTTCAGGTGATTTTGACTAGAGGAAAACCACTACGGGTAAAGTGTTTACTATTTTAGGAGGATCTGTGAGCTGGATTTCAAATTTATATTCAATTTTAGCTTTATCCATGATGGAGGAAGAGTATATGGTAGTTACATAGGCTTGAAAAGAGGAAATTTGGATGTGAAATTTGATGGAGGAGCTCAAATATAGAAATGAAAAGATTCTAATGTTTTCTGACAGTTACAGAGCCCTGTACATTTCAAGAAGTCCATTTTTCATTCCCAGATGAAGCACATTGGGGTACAATAAAACATTTCTGAGATTTTTTGGAAGAAAGAGATGTGTATTTGTAGAAAATTTATACTAAATAAAATCTGGCAGATTTCCTGACGAAGGCGATTAACTTTGAAAAATAAAAATTGTGCAGATCCTCAAGTGGGCTCAGAGATACATGAGCATCATGGTTTGGAAGATAACAGGGATGTGGAGATAGATTGGTTATCAATCAAATCTCCAAGTGGGAGATGTTTTGGCGTCATTTTTTTTCAGGATGACACCCCCTCCCACATTGTCAATGGGGGTTATCGGTGGGGTAGATGGTGGTTGGACAAACCTCACCAAACCCAACAATAGAAGAGGTGAAACAAGGGTAATAAATTCCTATAAATGAAGTAGCCTCATCGCATCATCATCTCATCCCAACACCTTCTCATCATCTCTTATCATCCCATTTGAACTGTATTTCTGAAGAGTTTTCCCCATTATATTCAAGAGATATTTTTTTTTTGTGTTTTCCCTTGTAATGGTGAGAGAGTGTGTACCCGCTTTTACCCCATAGTTATCCTTCTATTTTCCTGTGGTTTTTTCCCTAACATATGGGGGTTTTCCACATTTCATCTAGTTTCCATTTATTTCGATATTTTCACTTTATTTTATATTGTATTTATCATTGTAATGGTAGGCCTATCATTTTCTGTCCCAATAAGGCATACCATGGATGAGCAGCCAAGTGGTACCCATGGAAGGTGATAGGTGGGTCACACTCATTTTTTAATATATCTTTACTAACAATACCCACTAAAAATATCACCTTTTTTTATTTTTTAAGCCTACATTAGGATTTTATGAAAATATTAGCCACTTGATTGTACTGCAAACAAAACTTTCTTCAATTTTAAATATCATGAATAAATCAATCCACCTATAGAAATCAGGTTTTAAAAAAAATATTATTATTATTTTTTATTCCACACTAGTGGAATTGTTTTTTCATCTTTAAGATCAAAAATGGAAATCAAATTCTATCCGAGCATGGGATAAATTTTTTTCGATCAGACAAATAATTTTTATACTAATTCCATTATATTTTAATGCATATTTAATATATTTTATTCAATTTTAATAATTAAAACTTGTAGCTATCAGTCCCTAGTTTTTTATTCAAACGATCATATCATGTTCATATAAGATCATATTAAAGCATGGTTAGATCCATTGTGACTAAATTTATACCGTCAAATTAAATTTAATTCTAATTTAATTTCATTGGCTCAAAAAATGCATTATCTCAGTCAAATACTGATTAAAGGTACTTGAGTGTGTAGAGGAAGCCATCAGGGCAAGGATTTATGTTTTTTTATTACCATAGTGATAGAACTTTTTATTTATAGAGATCTGATGTTTGGTAAAGTCTAAGGATCTCATTTGAATTATACATATCAAAAAATTAAAACATAAAAAAATTGTTCAAAAAATGTGTTCTTAACTACAACTCTTAGTTGGGGATAGTTGATTGAAGGAGTTGAATCTGAACCTCTCAAGATCATAAACACACACTCCACAGATATTCCAAAATATTGTTCATTGAATTATATGTTCTAGCTTACAGATCTGATGAATTATTTGATGTAACATCAATCACCTCGATCTTGTGCTTTCAATCCTTGAAGAAGATCTTTGACCTTTCACATAGAGAGATACTTTATTTCAATAAGACATGGGATGAGAGATAATCTATCAAATCAGAATGCATTATTAGTTCATGTAATTAAGCTCATCTCCTACATATATATCAGATGCCTCAAATACCCTTTTAGGGTTCCCTATCTCATGTATATTTAATGTCTAATAAATAAGAAAAAAATAATTTTGTATGAAATAACTATTATTCATCTTTTATCACATAAGTTTAATATATATTAAATATATTACATGATAAACCCATGCCATTAACTCAATATGTAATTCCCACTAATATTAATCAATCCATGAATATTAAATAATCTTTGTTCAAATAATATTATTCCTTGTATTCATGTAAATACATATAAATACTTTTAACAAATAAATTAAACACAATTATTATACAAATGAATATTAATGAATTTGTTTTTTTATCAATTACTAATAATGAATGGATAACCCCCATACCCCATGTGTGTACCACCATATCCAATATACCTATTTACCAAACTACTAAATATTGTTTTATATGCTATTATGTTTGAACCTCCGGACACTTATCTTGATAGTAGTGAATAATATTCAAAGACGAAGAGCTGAGTCTATCAACCCATCAATTCCCTTAAAGAGATAAGGAATAGTTACAACAATGAAAACTAAACAACAAACATGAACTATGTAATATAATCACTTTATCATTTGATATCACAAAATGTACGATGCACACTTGTGTCATAATACTTTATTATTCATTGATCTATATGGAAATATTTATCTTAGACTACCATGACCATAGATTAATCAAGGTACTAGCATCTTGATCAACCTGGCTCAAGATATTAAATCCGCAACTCAGAAGAAAAAAATTATATCTAGACCATTCAACCAATTCCATACCACCAATGATGTACCCAACATATGCTACCTCACTATGATATCATTTTCCTAGTTTTTTCCTAGCTTTCCCTGGTCCTATAATTTCTTTTATGAAATCTAGCTGTTACCCATGTTCATCGAAGAAGTGATTAAAAAGGATTTGCAGGGCACCTTTATTGAACTAACCCTAAAGCCAGCCTAATTAATTTTCACTTCATCTTCCCCGAGGGCCTTCTCCTTTCATATCTTTCACAGAACTTTGAGAACCCAAGAAATTTTAGATATCTAGAAGGAGACCATTTTCTCGACTTTTATTCCCTAAAATTATAAATACTTATCATGGAATATCTGAAACATAGAAATCCATATGAATGATAATATTGAATGTTTTCGAATCCATTTGGTGTCCTCATGTTCATACTACAATAATAATAAGTTGGAGAGTGTTGATAACCTTTTCTTCTAGGGGGACAGGGTGTGGGATATGTCGTCTTATCTTGGCGAGTTTATAGATCTCACCAGTCATAACATGGATGACCTCCCATTCATGTAGTGTTTGTTACATGGATCAAGAGAGAGGGGTCGTAGAGGAGGCTCACACCATGATCTTACAAGTAGGATTCTGGAGTATTTTGAAATCTAGGAACAAGGAGATGCTTTATGGGGTCCCATCCTTTGGAAAACCATCATCATCAAAACCAATAATATGCTTCTAGATCTGGCCAAGCTCTCTGGGAACTAAGGCGAGGCTCCCTCCCTCTACTCTCTTCATAGGAGCTACTAAGACACCCAGTGTGGTAAATGCAATGCCAGAGGTCAATAGGTTTGATCGAAACCCACCTTTAGTGGCCTCAAATTTAAATACAGATGACTCTTGATACATGGGGGTTATGTGTGGTGGAGGTGTGGTTTGGGATGACAATGGGTTTGTTATTATGGCTTTCTACTCCCACTTGTGTCGTGGATCTTCCTTATAGGCTGAGGCAAAGACTTTTTTCAAGGCATTATCCTATGCCATCATAAAAACCTTATTTTATCAAAGATAGAAACAGACTCTAATATTATCTATAAAATTGTAAATGGACTTTTTCCCACCCCTTAGTCAAATGCATAAACCATAAAAATGTGGAGCAGACTAGTCTGCAATAATTCCAAAGTGGTGCACTCGTGTAGAGAGGGTTACCAAGTCACGAATCACCTTGATTCCCATGATGTTATTGGTCATGACCCATTTTCCTTCACAATTTAACATCTTTAAAACCTATTGGAATAAACTTGATTAGAGTATATTTCATAATCGTTCACTATTTCAGGCCTATGTGAGCCCTGGTGCATGTGGTCTTTGTGCTTTGTCTCTTCTTAATAGAAATTTACATGATGATGATGATGATCTCAATTAAAGAAACCAACACACATATTCATAGATAGGGACTACAAACGACACATGAAACATGTGATGTTTCAAATATTAGTTTCCTTTATGATGTCAACTACTAGATATCAACACGTGAAAAATTAATGAGAATAGTTTTGAATGATTTTGAGCCCCCAAAACCTGATAGTTATACATCTAGTTTGTCCAATTAGTATATTGTATATAGAACATAAGAAATATAATGACCCTGGTCTTTATTTAACATTTAGAAATAGTTTGTTACATAAAATTGTGAATAATAAAACACATAATATTGAGAGGTCTAGTGTCTTTGGGGCTTAGGAACATTACATGGAAACATAAAACATTAAAAACAACATCTTTATTGAAAACATCTTTTACATGAGCACAACATTCCTTCATACGTAATATTACATGGGATAACCTGAGGACATACATAAGAAAAGGGTGAGATATAAATCCTTTTAATGGAGTAAAAAATAAATAACATGAAGATTAAAATAAATCAATTAATGTTAGGAAATTGTCATATTAATGGAGCACAAGAGAAACATGAAAAAAATCATGACATAGCATGATTATCATTACATGGAAATGTGGAAACAACTTAAAACACTGAATCATTAAAATAAAGGAATAAGGTAAACCCCCATCCCAACATGGTGGGAAATTTTCTCGAAGGAGTATGGTAAAATCCTTTCCCAACATTATGTATCATGATAATAAACATTACCCAATGAATTAGAGTAATTTCTGAGTTCACCCTTCATTTTCATTCCAATATCATGCTTAAGTGTTTTACATAGATCACATGAAATGGATTCATTCAACATAATCATTTTTTTTCAATGATAAATGAATGTGGAATACAAACATGTAAGTAACATTAAATATTTATATGTTTATAAACATTAATCCCCTTCATAGAGTAATTGTTATGGTATTCACTACACGATGAATATCGATTGGAAAATTGTGCTACAATTTTTGTTGCATGATAGTGTTATATGGAGATACAAAAATAGGGTTTATGAGAGATAAAGGAGTATCTAATAATTTCTAAATGAAATATATAGTAAGGGAATAATTTAACATAATATCTCAACATATGAAATTGAATTTATATCCATAATATAGATGAAATTCTTGAATGAATATAAGAAGAGGGAAATCCCTTACAGAATTTCAGAATGGTAATTGGTGTGAATGGAAGGAATTAATGAGATATAAAGGGATATCTCATCATTAAAACATAAGTAGGGAAGTAATTTGGAGGTATTGAATCATACCCCAAAGTATTTAATTGATAATAAAATTGTATAAAAACATAATTAACCATTGATAAAAATTAGAAAGGAAGGAATCCCTTACTTGGATGTGTTATCCCAAGGCTTGGGAGAGGCTTGAGAGAGGCTTTGTGGGTGCTCAATGTGATTTTAGGGTATTCTAGAGAGTATGAGGAAGAGTTTGGTAAAGCTAAAAATGCTTTGAGTGAGGAGGAATGGGTGATTGGGTGGGTTTATATAGGAAATTAGAAGGAATTATTTAATATTTAGGTTTTGGACACTACATATTAAAATATTAAAAACCACAATCCATTACATGTTTTTTCACATGGTTTATTTAAAAGGTGAGTGTTATACAATATTTTATATGTTCATGGTGCAAAAATATTAATAAATTAGGCTTTCTTATGTGGAGGTGAGTCACACCCTCAAGGAAATCATTTTAAAATGTTAAAAACATTAAAAGTCTTGGAGGGTCCACTAAGGCATTATAAAATTAGTTAAACAAATCTAAAATTGCATTATTTTCAAGCTAAAACATATATTGTTCTAATATATATTTTATTTTATTTTAATATATCACTATTGGGTCATAATGAAGTCATAAACCACATTATATATTTATAAGGTATTCATTTTTTACCCAAAAATTCGATTCACGGATAAATTATGAAGAATTCACCATTAGATAATTTAAAAATTATAATTACAAAATTAATATTAATTATTTCCTAAATAATTTACTAGATATGTGAATTTTAATTCTTAAAATAATAACTGACATTTATTGAAAATTCATAGGTTTTGACAGTTACAGTTTTCAAACCTTAATAAAAATTACATTTGAATTCATAAAAATTATACAGTCATTTATTATTCATAAAAGTAATTTGATGGAAATATTTTATAGAAATGTTAATTATTTCTGAAATTCATTAATTCCATAAAATAAATTCTTTAAAAATATTCTTTTTTCGTATAAAAATGATAACTCTTTTCAAAGTGATTACCTAATCACATACAGATAAAAAAATTATATAATCATATTTTATATGAATTAATTTTATAATATTATTGATAAAAAAAATAGATTGATATAATAATGTATATATTTATCAAAATTACTATTTTAACCTGAATAATAAATTTATTAAATTTATCTTTTTATTTTAAGAAAAACTATTCTAAAACGAATTGATGTAGTAGGACATTAATCTATAAAAATATATAACAAAGTATATAACAAATATCTTATTACATAACCCCATATAACAACCTCATAATACCTAAGGGTAAGGTGTGAAATGGTGATAGACTCTTGGGGTGGCTTGGGTAAAATCTCTCGGGTGGTAATCCCTCTTAACTTGAACTTCTCCCACATGAAATTTCATTCAATATTAACATATTGAAGATTTTATTGGGCTTGGACAAGAGTGAATCCCAATGACATTGCCTCCTTCCCAAGCACTGAAAATTGAGCTTCGTACGAACCTAGTCTACTGGATGACGCCATCCACTCCTTTTTCTGTGTTGATAGTATTTTTTTAACCTTATTTTTATATCAGTTGTGATATTACTATTTAATGGAAGTATTATCGAAAATAGTAATACTTAATTGAAATTTAAACACAAAAATAATGATAATAAAAATAGTGAATGTGTTTTATATATCCATTAAACAATAAAAGATAGTGAATATTATCCTTAAAAGTTCATGTCTTTATAATATTCCTCCTTAATAAATTTCACCCTCGAAATTTTCTTTTCCCGTACTAAAACAAATGAAGGTAACTCTGCCTCATCACTTCCTCTGGTTACAATGTTTCTTCTTCAAACTTCTTGTTTCTCCACAACACTTTGATGAAGGGAATTGTCTTATTTCATGGAACTTTTTCTATATGATCTAAGATCTTCACAAGATTCTATTCATAGGAAAGGTTATTCTCCAACAGTATTGCCACTATATTGAGTACATGTGATGGTTTGGGTATGTACTTCCTCAAAAGTGATACATAGAAAAAAAAACATAAACTTGAGATAGGTTTGGTGGTAGTGTTGGTTGATAATCCAATACACCGATGATATTAAGGTTCTCAAAAGGGCCGATGTACCTTGGACTAATAATTCCTTTCTTCCAAAATCTCACCACTCTCCTCCATGGATATATGCGGAGGAAAATCATATCTCCAATTTCAAAATATAATTCTCATCGATGATTGTCAGCATAGATCTTTTTTCGACTTTGAGAATTTTTGATATGGTATTTGATGGTCTTAACCTTCTCCACCACGTCTTCAACAATTTCTGGACCAAATTTTTTTTCCTCTCTAACTTTATCCCATCATATCAGTGTTCTACACCAATTCCCATAAAGGGGTTCAAAACGATCCATTTGGATACTTCAGTAGAAACTGTTGTTCTAAGGGAAATCATCTAGAGGAAGATGTTGATCCCATCCTCTTTTGAAGTCCATTGAGTATGGTCTCAACATTTCCAAAAGTTTTTGGATAGTCCACTTAGAATGGACATCAATTTGAGGATGATAAGTTGTACTAGAGTTCATCTCAGTATTCAGAGTGTGTTGAAGACTCTTTAAGAACATAGAGGTGAATATTGGATCTGGATCATATACAATCGACAGTGTTACACCATGAAGACCTAACTCTTCTATGTTGTTTATCTCCACCAGTTAATCCAATTATAAATTAATTTGACTTCCATTTAAGTGTGTAGTATTTATAATATTGTCTAGGATAACCCATATATATATTTTTTTCAGATGTTCCGTGGGAAATCCCATGGTGATTTCCTCACATTTCCATGTTGGTAAGGTTTATGGTTGCATCATCCCCTTATACTTATGTATCTCCACCTCCACTTTCTTAAATACCAGGCTCATTGACATATATTTTTTGATCTCCTTCTTCATTTTATCCCCCAAATAATGCTATCGGATATTCTGATACATCTTTGTGTTTCGTGGGTGGATGTAGAAATTCGATCTATTTGAATCATCCAAGTGTTATTTATTTAACACTGTATTTTATAGAACATATTTTCTAACGCAAATCTCAAAATTCCTTCTTCATTGACATTGGACACCAAGGATTTCACTTTTATGATAGTTTCTACTTTCTTCTGAATTACCGCATCGTCTTTTTAAGCATCCTTTAACCATTACAAAAGATACAGTTGATAAATAATTTGTGAAAGGATTGACAATTTTCCCTTCATTATGATTCTCATGTCTATCATCATCAAATATAAGAATATTAGATCTTTTCAATTCTCATCAATGATAGAATATTTGTGTCCTTTCTACTTTGATCATTCTCCACATTGTTCGCTTTCCCAGGGAGTTAATGGATTAAGAAATCGTAATCTTTGATGAGATCTAACCATCTTTGTTACCTCATGTAAATCACTTTCTATGTGAATATATATTTGAATATTTTGTGACCCGTATTATTTCAAACTTTTCCTCAAAGAGGTAATGTTACAATATTTTAAATGGAATGATCACAGCTCCCAACTCTAGATCATGTGTTGGATAGTTTTGCTTATGAATATTCAGCTACCTTGATGCATATGCAATGAATTTTTCATTTTCCATACACACGCTTCCCAATCACTTCTTTGAAGAATCAATAAAAATTACAAAAAGATACCTACATAGGGGTAGTGTGAGCACAGGGGCAGTGATAAGACTCTTCTTCAACTCCATGAACCATTCTTCACATTAATCATTCTCATAAAACATGACTCCCTTTTGATTTATGATGGTAAGATGGTTTGAAAATTGTGAGAAATTTCTCACAAATCAGCAATCATATCCTTCTAACCTAAGGAAACTATGGATATCTCTCATAGATGTCATCATTTTCCATCCCTCAATTGCTTTTGTTTTTTGGAAGGATCCACAAATATCACATTGCTTGTGATGATATTCCTCAGGAATGGGACTTCCTTCAACCAGAACTCATACATGATGTACTTTTCATCGATCTTCTCCGTTCACAAGGTCTCCAGTACATTACTTCGATGATCCTCATGCTCCTCTTTATTTTTTTGAGTATATTATAGTATCAATAATAAATACATCCACTAACTTGTCGAGGTAATATCAAAAAACACTAATCCTCATGTCCATCCATATTATTAGATAATTAGTGAGTCCAAAAGGAATTACTATAAATTCATAGTGACTGTACCTTGTACAAAAAGTAGTCTTGGGGATATCCTCTTTCTTCACCCTTACGTTGCAATATCTCGACCGCAGATCAACCTCGGAGACATTTTTTCATCACATATATGATCGAACAAGTCATAACATTGTGGAAATGGATATGTGTTATTCATTCTGATTTTTGGCTCACAATAATCAATGAAAAGGTTCATTAACCCATACTTCTTCTTGATGAAGAGGACCAGTGAACCCCATGGAGAATCACTTGGGCATATAATACCTTTATCTAGATTCTCATATAGTTGTTTCTTTATATCTTAAAGACCCACAAAAACCATTCTATATGGAGTCTTGGATATTAAAAACACCCTAGGTACAAGATCAATTGAGAATTCAACATATCTTTTAGGAGGAAGACCAGAAAATTTCTTGGGAAACACATCAACAAATTCCTTTAAAATATGAATGCCTTCAAGGATAGTTTTTTCTTTAGACACAATCATATGAAAAAAGATACATGTTCTCATACGGAAGTAATATCCATGATTGAGATGATGGTGCTAAATAAGATTAATCATCCTCATTAAACTTGTACATAATTTGGGGATTTGATTCCCCATATAGAGAGTGATTTCCCTATAACATCAATTTATGTTAGCTCTATATAGGGAAATCCAATCCATTCCAAGAATTTCATCAAATTCAACCAAAGTTAGTATGAAGAGGTTCTCTAAGAGGTTCAATCCCCAAATTGTGAGAGGGGAGGAGTTATATTCATGTGATGAGACAATTTCCCCATTTTCTGTTCTCACTGACATCTCTACAACCATGATTTATGGTGGTGCTTGTATTGTTCTACTAAACATTATAGATGTAAAATAATTAGTAGAACCATAATAAAATATTATGTTCGCAATTCATGAATTAATAACACGTATACCAATCACCACATCATTTTCAAGATTCACATCAGTGGTACTAATGGAAAAATCTCACCCCTACTGCCTTGGAGGTTGTTGGTTTCCTCCAATTACTATTGGCATAGGGCCCTTGTTCACAAAGTGCTTTAGTTCCTTGAAATTGTAGAAATGAATAATGCATTGAGGGATAGATGGAGAATTCCTATCCTCTTCCACACTACTGGGTTTCTTCTGCCAGCAATCATTATCCAAGTTCCCTTCTCTTCCACACTTAAATCATTTCCTCATCAACATTAGGAAATTTACATGGTGCTTTTTCCCACTCCTTTGCAAGTGGGATGATGGAATTTCTTTGCACCGTTGTTTTTTTTCATCAGTCCACTAGGATTAAAGTATAAATTTTGATTGTCATCTCCATTATATCCATGAGATTATCAGATCTTCAACTCACATTTGAGGGAATATCATACAATCTCCTCAGAGCTTTCAAAGTCGTAGATCACCAGGGATTTATGTAGGCATGTTTTTAACCCACCAACGAATTGGTCAACCATGCATTCAGGGATAACAACAAATTCGAAGGCATGTTGTGAAAGACATGTGATTTTTTCCAGAAACAATCCAATGGATTCATCATATTTTTTTCAATATGGAAAGGAAGCCCCTTTCCATCTTAAGTAGGAGGGTGTGAGGAAAATATTTATCAAAAAACAGTTTCTAGAAATCCTTCCATTCCAACGCCGTGATCTCTTCCTCAAGCTTTGTATTTTTTATCAATTTACATCATTCATAATATTCCACATCCATTCAATAATCATTCAAAATAACCTTCTATTGTTATGAACAATGAAGGATGGATAATATCTTCTCAATGGAGTTGATCCATTGTTCTGCGATTGAGGGATCATATGATCCATTGAATGTAGGAGGCATTTGTCTCATGATGATATTGATTGAAACTAGTCCTTTATTATAGGGGTTTTATGTTCCTATTTACCCAGAGTTATATTCAAAAATTGTGTTAACCGAGAGATTATTGTGACAAAGTTTGCAACTCTTGCTCCCATCAGATTAAGAATCTCACTATAACCATCATCACATTGATATTTGCATCAATTATTAGCCTTAGTCCTCCAATTACTGGCCATTTTCTGTAATAATAGGAAAATTGAGGGTATTTTTTTAAACTATTAAACACATAAAGGGGAATCCAAATACAAAAAGGGATAACATAAAAATTACATTTTTCTCCATTAACTTATGAATTTATAGGCTTTAATCTATGTTATGTATGCTCTATTTCCTAACGTATATTCTTATGGGATTTTTTTCTCATTTAATATTGGTTTATACTAATCTTATGAATTCACCATAGAATATCCCCTGATATTGTCAAATTAGAAATGTATGAAGGCCCATTTTTATACACCATTTCCTACTAGAGTCTAGCTCCAAGAGTTGTTTTCATTTTTTAAACCTAGATACATATATTCCATAGCCACCTCTACTTGTTTGTATCTAGAAAAGAATATATTTCCTTGATACACCACTTAATCTATACTCACCAAAATTTAGGGATTATTTTCTTATAATAAATCTTATCCCTAAGGATTTCGCTAGAGCTTTATAACCCTAAACCAAAAAAATAATCAAACTTATCCTTTGATACAAACTATAACAACCCTGGTCATTATTTCACATTTAGAGATGCTTTATTATATAATAATTCACTTGATATAACCCATAAGATTGAGTGGTATAGTGTCTATGTGGATTAATAATATTACATGAAAACATAAAACAAAAAATACAACATAATTATTGAAAACATAATTTACATGGACACAACATTCCATCGTTCATAGAATTACATGGGATAACCTGAGGACTTACATAAGAAAACGATGAGGTATTAAGTTGAGTAAGGGGTTAAATAAGGCAGAACATGAATAATACTATACAAGTTAGGCAATGGTCATATCAATGGAGAAAAGAGAAACATGAACAAGAAGGCATGACGTAGCATGATTATCATAACATATAAATGTGGAAACAAAATAAAACATTGCATCATTAACATAATGTAATCAGGTAAACCCTTATCCCAACATGGTGTAAAATTTCCTAAAAGTAATCAAGTTAACCCCAATACCAAAATGATGTGTCATGATACTAATCATTACCCAATGCATTGAAGCACTATTAGAAAACACCCCTTATATTAATTTAAATCACATGATTAATTGTTTCACATAGATCATATAACATGGATTCATTCAATATAATCATTTTTTCTATGATCAAATAATGTGGAATACATAAATTTCAGTACCATTCAATAAGTATATGTGCATGATGGTGAATACCCTTGATAGAGTAATGGGTATGGTATTAACTATATGATGATTTTGGATAGGAAATGTGTGGTGAAATTTCAGTAGAATAATTTCATTATATGGAGATTCATAAATTTGGGTGATGAGAGAGAAAGGTTGTAGCATCCCGCCTTTTTATTACATAACTTTTCATTACATTTTACCGATAGATGATCTTTAAAGTCTAGTGTCTTGGAAATCAGGAAAATAATACATGAAAAAAAACATAAAAAATTATTCTAAACCACTTCTAAGTCTTCATAATAGGTTCATACTATGTATAACTACTACATATCATATCCTGGAGACATACATTAAAGGAAAGGGTGAGCAGAAGGCCCAGTAAGTGGTAAACTAGGGAATCAGTTTACTTGTGATATCAATATGAACTTGAATAAAAACATAAATACATGGGAAATGGAATTATAGGCATATCATAATGAAAATAGCATGGAACATAACTTGAATATGTGGCTACAACATTTCATTTATACATTCATGAACATATCACCAAGGTCCATCCCCAAGGTGTCATAAAATTTACCAAGGTTATTCACCAAGGTATCGTGAAACTTGTCATCTCTAGAGATTAATTGTTTACCCAATGAATTGGAGCGCTATCAGGTCACAACCATAATATTTATTAAATTTCATGTGAGCCACATAGATCATATTCAAACATTTAAAAAAAACCATGGAGAAAAAAAGAAATGGGTTTCATTTTAAGATCGTGCTGTTTTAATAGTTTATAAAAATAAGATCATTATGTCATTTATAACCCATGAAAAGGGAGTGAGGGATATATGTATGTCAATTATAGAATCAAATAAATCATATTTATAAATTTATGAACACCCAAATAAACAAAATTGTTCTGGGTATTCACATAAATAAAACAAGAGAATTTCTAGAGAGAAAGAGATAGAAATTTTGAGGTGAAATTTTTGCAGCATAACGGGTATATAACATGGTTTGAGAAGACATTGATAAGAGAGGATAAAATAGTAAAAAACTCATAAATAATATATAATACTATATAAATACAGAATAATATTGATATAAGAACACGATATGAAAATTTGAATGACATACCACATGAAAAGGAAACATGAAAGAAAAGAGATGACGCGATTCCTTTTATGAAACATTCTATAGCCTAACGACGTCACATAAAAATTCCAAAAACAAATTGATGAGAGTGGAAAGGGTATCTCAACAATTAGACATGAAATTTACCGTAATTAGAACATATATGAACATACCCGCAACAAAAATATATGGAAACTTGAAGACACAACATAATGGAAGTCATGGCTTAAAAGAGGAGGATGGAAGATTCCCTTACCTTGAATAGTAACTTCAAAAGCATGAAGGCTAGAACCTTGAGAGGCTTGAGGTCTCCTCGGGAGGATTCCTTGGGAGGTAAAGAGACCATATATTCATTGTGGAGGATTTATAAATGAAATGAATGAGGGAATGGCTTGATATTTATAGGATAAGTGAGGGAACAAAGCATTAATTGCCAATGGACACCTTATTAGTGGTATTGGAAAACCCATGGGCTTTCCCATGGTATTTTCCCATGTTATTGGCCACTTGGGACACCTCATACCTTATATTACTATTAATAAGTCGACCAGAATTATTTCATAATTATTATATCCTTAATGATGTCATTAAACATCGAGAACTCAAAACTGTATTTTCACTATTCACCAATAATTCAACTATTTCAGAAAAATCCCAAAAATTCACCATAACCAAATATCGATGCTCTGATTTCAAAAATGAACACCTTTTTATAAAAATAATTTTATAAATAATTTTAATTTATTTTTTAAATAAAAACACTATTCTTTGAAAATTCATCTGTTTCAGAAAAATCCCAAAAAATCACCTTAACCAAATATCGATGCTCTGATTTCAAAAATAAACTCCATTTTATGAAAATAATTTTCTAAATATTTATAATTAAATTTTTAAATAAAAACACTATTCACCTGAAAAAACTAATACTTAACCAATAATTTTTGAAACAGTTATTTACCTATTTTATTCAATCACATTACATAATCAAGGTGTCTAAATTATATTAATACATTTTTAAGGTTGGTTACTTAATCCATTTGGTCACATTACTAATCATAAGTATAAAATCACTATTCATAATTTACTATTCACTAAAAATTATGTTAATCTTATTAGACTCTAAATTGCATTCTGAACACAACTGTAGAAGACTATTTTTTGAAAATCATTACACTTTTTTAATTATTTAAGGTTTAAAAAAATATTTTAAAATATAATTTTTCAAAAATTTATCAACCATATACATCCTATATTTAGCCAGAAATTTACAATTACTAACTTCACCATAAGAATAAATAAAAATTTTATTTATATCAAAGGATTACACAAAGAAGCTAAGGACTCGTTACATAGCCCCTTATAACACCAGTATAGGGGCTAAGTGTAAGGTGTTATAAAGTGATAGAATCCTGGGGTGGCTTGGCCAACAATGGCCGGGTGGTAATTTCTATCAGCATGAACTTCCCTCAAAGGTGATTATGTTCCAGCTTCACACGATGATGTTCTTCTTGGGTTTGATCCAGGGAAAAGCCCAGGGGTGAAACCTCGTTCCCATGTCTTGTCAGATTGGCTTCGATCGGCCCGAGACTATTGGATGTGGCCATCAAATCTTTTTTCTATATTAATTAACCAATATCACGTGTGTTTATAGACAATAATTGAAAATTTTTGTTTCCAATGGTCATATTGACCAATGGTCATATAAAATTTGAAACCCAAAGATTTTATTTTAACTATAATCAATTTTATTAAAGGAAATAGTTTTGCTGACTATAAAATAAAATAACACACAAAATTAGGAAACAAAAAATATTAAAAAGTTCAGGTTGTTACATTATTCCCCCAATAAGAAACTTTTTCCCTGAACATTTTAACTTGTACCCACACAAGAGAAAAGGTGTGGGTACTTCTGCCTTATAGAATCCTCTAGTTCCCACATGGCTTCTTCATTTTTTTGGTTCCTCTACAATACCTTAACAATTCGTAGAACCTTGTCTCTATGATTGAAGATCTTCACTGGCTGCTCCTCATAAGAGAGGTCATGTTATGGTTGTACCACCTCTGGGTTTAGTACATGTGAAGGGTCAGGTATTTACTTCCTCAAGAGGGATACGTGTAAGACATCATGAACTTGTGCTAGATTTGGAGGAAGTGAAAGCCAATAGGTTACTACTGCCACACGATCAAGGATTTCATAGGGGCCAATGTACCTAGGGTTGAACTTCGCTTTCATCCCAAACCTCATGACTCTCCTCCAATGTGATATTTGAAGAAGGACCTTGTCACAGAAATCAAAGTCCAAGTCTCTTCGATGGTTGCTGGCATAACTATTTTTTTAACTCTGAGCAGCCTTAGTATGTTGTTGGATGGCATGGACTTTATCTGTCATCTCTTGCACAAGATCAGGCCCAAGAAGCTTTCTCTTGCCATATTTATCCCAACAAGTAGAGTTCTACATAGCTTCTCGTATAGATCTTCATAGGGTGACATTTGAATGCTTGAGTGGAAGATATTGTTGTAAAATAACTCAAATAAAGGGAGATGTTGATCCCAGCCACCTTTAAATTCCATTGAACATATTCTTAGCATGTCCCCGAGTGTTTGAATTGTCCTTTCATATTGGACATCAGTTTGGGGGTGATAGGCTATACTGAAATTCAATTCAGCACTCAGAGCATGTTGAAGACTTATCCAGAATTTTGATGTGAACTTTGGATCACGATCAGATACGATAGAAAGTGGAACTCCATGCAACCTTACCACTTCCTTCACATAAATCCTGGAACGTTGATCAAGAGATAAATCTTCTTGTTTATAGATAAAATGGGAAGTCTTGGTGAGACATTCCACAATAACCCATATCCCAGTGTTTCATTTGGATGTTCTAGGAAGACCAGTCACAAAGTACATAGTGACATTTTCCCACTTCCATATTGGTATGAGTAATCGTTGCAATACCCCGTTAAGAATTTGTCACTCTGCCTTCACTTGTGGACATACCAGGCACTTGATGTGTGTTTATCAATCTCCCTTTTCATATATTCCACCAAAAATTATCACGAATGTCCCTATAAATTTTTGTGCTTCCAGGATGTATATAAAAGGTAGAGCTATGAGCTTCATCCATCAACTCCTTGTTTATTTCTGGAATAGATGGAATACATAGTCTTGTACAAAATTTCAATACACCTTCTTGATCAATATTGAACTCAGGAAAATTCACATCATTCAAAGCTTCAAACTTCTTCTATAAAAAGGGATATTCTTTATGATCTTTCTTGATCTTCTCTAGTAATGATGGTTGAGAAATCATTTGGGTTAGGTTTGATGATTTCCCTTCCCTTATAATTCCCATGTCCTGCATTACTAGGTCATTGATCTAAGGATCTCTTTCAATCCTCATAATGGATAGAACAATTGGGTCTTTCCTACTTAATGCATCAGCAACATTGTTTTCTCTTTTGGGATGATAATGAATTGAATAATAACAGTCTATGAGATGTTCTAACCATATACTATGTCTCGTGTTCAATTCATTTTCTATGAATATATACTTCAAACTTTGATGGTCTGTGTATATATCACATTTCTCCCCATAAAGATAGTGTCTTCATATCTTCTAAGAAAAAATGACCACAACCAAATTCAGATCATGCATGGGATAGTTCTACTAATGATTCTTCAACTGTCAAGATGCATAAGCAATGACATTGTCATTTTTTATGAGGATGCACCCATGCCCTTTGAGAGATGCACCTCTAAAAATAAAGAATCCTGCTCCACTTGAGGGAGGAGTTAACATAGGTGCAATAACCAATCTCTTCATTTAGATCTAGGAAACATTCCTCACAATCTTTTCTCCAGATGAACTTGACCCCTTTTCGAGTTAACTTGGTTAATTTATTATAAAGTCATGAAAAGTTTTTCTCAAACCTCTTTAAATTTCTTGCTAATCCAAGGAAACGTTAAATCTCAAATATTTTTGTAGGCTGAGGCCACTCCTCTACAACTTTTGTCATTGCATGGTCAACTGTGATTCCTTCATTGGTTAAAATGTTCCCCAATAAAGAAAAATGTTGTAACCAAAATTCACATTTACAAAACTTCACAAAAATCCTCTCCTTCCATAGAGTTTACAAAATGGCCCTTAGATGATCGTCATTTTCCTCACGACTTTAGGAATATATCATAATATCATCAATAAAAACTACCAAAAAGTTATCAAGGTGGTCTTTAAAGGCTCTATTTCTAAAATAAATAAAAATAGTAGGTGTATTAGTCAGTCCAAAGGCCATAAAAATAAACTCATAATGTCTATATCTTGATTTGAAGGTGGTTTTTGGAATATCTTTTTTCTTCACCCTCAATTGATGATAACCAGATCGAAGATCAATCTTAGAGAATAATTGGGACCCACAAAGTTGGTCAAATAAGCCATAAATTCATGGAAGACGGTATTCATTCTTCACTATGATCCCATTCAGTTCTCTATAATCAATACATAGGCGCATTGATCCATCCTTCTTCTTCACAAAGATAACTGGTGCTCCTCAAGGAGACACACTTGTTCGGATAAACCCTTTCTCCCAAATTTCATGGAGTTATTTCTTTAATTAATCTAGCTCAACATTTTCCATCCTATAGGGGGTCTTTGATATTGGATGTGATCCAGGTACGATCTCAATGGAGAACTCTACCTCTCTTTCTGGGGGAGCTCTAGGAAACTCCTTAGGAAATATATCAACATATTCCTGGATGATGGGGAAACATTCTGTCCTAAAACTCTCATCTCCATCTTCTTCTTCAACGATCAACTCCACAAATAAGGATATAAGTGGTTCCTCTAGACAAAGACCAGGTTGAGATATCTCTCCATTGAAGATAACAGTAGTTTTTCCATTCAATACTACTAATATTTCCTTTCTTCTGTAATTACTCTTCGCATTATACTTTGAGAGCCATTCTATCCCTAGTATAATGTCGAATTCTAGCATGGAAATGACTACTAGATTTTTGATAATATTGGGCTTATTAAACTAAATACGATAGTTTCTAAAAACTAATGATGCTTAGATAGTCCCACTAGGAGTCTTGACTGATAACTCTACTTTTAGAAAATCATGGGTTGAATCTAAATTCATTGAAAACTTAGAATAAATAAAGGAATTTGTAGAACCAGAATCAAAAAATGTATTTGATACCATTGAGAGGACAACACAATTACCTGATACCACATCATTCAGTGTTTCAACATCAGCTTTCATGATAGAAAAAGCACATCCTTGATCCCTCGTCATTTGCTAAGGCTGATGGTGGTTACCCTCCACTGCCCTCAGATTTCAACAGTGACTGGAAAAGTTCCCATGTTGTCCACACATCAAGCACTGGACATCAGGTAGGGCTTAAACCATTTTCCCTTTTTCATTAGTGTTTGGAAATTGAAGTTTCACCTCACCATGACAATTCCTCCCAATGTGTCTATCTCTCCCACACATGTATCACTTCCCACTCCCAAGCAGGTAGTTCCCTGAATGCTTCTTCCCACATTTATTACATGTGGGATGTTGTACTTTCTTACCTTCTCTTCCTTGATCGATGCTCCTCCCTAAACTTGGCTCTAATGATCTCTTCTTGTAATTTTATTTATGATACCAATGTGTCTCACCAAACTCTAGCATGACTTTCATCGCACTCTGAATGATCTCCTCGTAGCTATCATAGTCTCGGTTGGCTAGATTATTCCACAGATGAGGTCTTAGTACACTGAAGAATCTATCAACCTAACCATTTGGATCCATGACAAAGCTAGAGGTATATCATGAAATCCTTGTGAATTTCATCTCGTAGTTTCCCACCAATTCATTCTATATCTGCTTCAGCTCGAGAAACTTCTTCTCCATTCTTGTTCTCATGGAATGAGGGAAATAATTACTGTAAAAGATCCCTCTGAACTCTTCCCAATCCATAGCTTTCAACTTCCACTATTTTCCTCATGTTTTTGATCAGTTACCACCACTGATCAGCTTCTCCCTCTAAGCGATGGATAGCCAGGGTGACCTTCTCTTGCACTGAACAACATAGCATAGAAAATAACTTCTCTATAGAGCAGATCCACTATTCAAAAATCAATGGGTTAGTCGATCCACTAAAGGTTTGTGGTCGTTGGTGCATAAAAGACTTAACAAAATTTTGTTCCCTTCATGGCATGATCGGTCTCTCATCTTTATTCAAGTTATTTCACATAACTTGAGTCATTTGGTTCTTCATTCGCATGAATATTTCTATTCCGGCTTCCATCAGAGGGATTTTGGTGCATGGTCCATTGTGGTCACCATTTTCATGGTTCCTCCTATTTTCCGCCATTTTCTAAAAGAATAAATCCTTAGTGAGAAACTTATTTCATTTACGAATCTTTTAACTATAAAAGATTTTATGTCTTAAACATCATGCTTAAACAATTATATTTCTCTATAATTCCTTCATAATGATTCATAAAAATCTTGAGATTAACCAATCATATCCCCCTGGAGTGTTGTAACCGAGAGTGAAGTAAGGACTATTTTTGTGAACTAGTTCCCATTCATGTCTAACTCAATGTGGTGTTTTTAGGTTTTACCCATATGTATGTTTATGCCAGAGCTGCCTCTTCTTGTTCGTATCCAGACAGGGATGTATTTTTTAGATAAACTACAAACTCTATACTCAACAAAATACCCGGAAATTTTTCTATATTTAAACTTTTATATAGGGTTATTGATAATGTTTTCAAAGCCTAATTCCCATAAAAAATAATCTATCCTTTGATACCAACTGTAGCATCCCATATTTTTATTACATAACTTTTCATTGCATTTTACAAACAGAGGATCTTTAAAGTCTAGTGTCTTGGAAATCAGGAACATAATACATGAAAAAAAACATAAAACATTATTCTAAACCACATGTAAGGATTCATCATAGGTTCATACTATGCACAATTACTTCATCCCATATCCTAGATACATACATCAAAGGAAATGGTGAGCAGAAGGACTAGTAAGGGGTAAACATGGAAATCAGTTTACTTGTGATATCAAAAATAACTTGAATAAAAACATGAAGACATGAGAAATGGAATTATAGGCTTATCATAATGAAAAATAACATTTAAAATAACTTGAATGTGTGGATACAGCATTTTATTTATACATTTATTTACATATCACCAAGTTCCATCCCCATGGTGTCATAAATATTACCAAGGTTATTCACCAAGGTATTGTGAAACTTTTCATCTCAAGAGATTAATTATTTACCAAATTAATTGGAGCGCTATCAGGTTGCACCCTTAATATGTATTTAATTTCATGTGAGCCACATATATCATAACCAAACATTCCATAAATAACCCATGGATAATAAAAGTAATGGGTTTTATTTCAAGATCGTGACATTTTAAATGTTCTTAAAAATAAGATCATTATGTCATTTATAACCCATGGGAAGGGAGTGAGGTTTATATGTATATTAATTAAAAAATAAAATAAAATATATTTATAAATTTATAAACACCCCATGAAACAAAATAATTTTTGGTATTCACATAAATAAAACAAGAGAATTTCTCGAGAGAAAGAGATAGAAATTTTGAGGTGAAATTTCTCCAGCATAACAATTATATATCATGGTTTTACAAAACATTGAAAAAATATGATACAAGAGTAAACCACTAATAAATAACTTAAAATGCAGTATAAATATAGAATAACATGGAGATAAGAACATGGTATGGAAATTTTAATGGCATACCACATGAAATGGAAACATGAAAGAAAATAGAAGACGTGATTCCTTTTACGAAAATATTTTCAGCCTAACGGCGTCACATAAAAATGCAGAAAAAAAAATAATGAGAGAGGAAAGGGTCCCACAACAATTAGAAATTAAATGCATAGTTATTATAACATATATAAACATACCCTCAACAAAAAGAGATGGAAACTATAAGAAACAACATAAAGGAAGTCATGGATTAAAAGAGGAGGGTGAAAGATTCCCTTACCTTGAAGAGTAACTTCGATAGCTTGAATGTCAGGACATTGGGAGGCTTGAGGGAACCTTAGGAGGACTACTTGGGAGGTAGAGAGACCATAACATTGTTATGGAGTATTTTTAAATTAAATGAATGAGGGAATGTCTTGGAATTTATTGGAGAAGAGAGGGAACAAAGCATTAATTGTCAAGGGACAACTCATCGTTGGTATTGGAAAAACCATGGTCTTTCCCAAGGTATTTTTCCATGGTATTGGCAACTTGGGACACCTAATATCATATATTACTATTCATAAGTCTTCTGGAATGATTTTATAATTATTATATCCTTAATGATGTCATTAAACACTCGAAACTCAAAACTGTATTTTCACTATTCACCGAGAATTTAACTATTTCAGAAAAATCCCAAAAATTCACCTTAACCAAATATCGATGCTTTGTTCCCAAAAATGAAATCCATTTTATAAAAATAATTTTTTAATAATTTTTAATTTTATTTTTAAATAAAAACTCTATTCACTGAAAATTCAACTGTTTTAGAAAAATCCCAAATATTAACCTTAACCAAATATCGATGCTTTGATTTTAAAAATGAACTCCATTTTAAGAAAATAATTTTTTAAATAATTCTAATTTAATTTTCTTTAAACACTATGCACCTGAAAAAACTAATACTTAACCAATAATTTCTAAAATAGTTATTTACCTATTTTAATGAATTACATTACATAATCAATATTCCTAAATTATATTAATACATTATAAAGTGAGGTTACTTAATCCATTTGGTTACATTACTAATCATGAGCGTAAAATCACTATTCATAGTTTACTATTCACCAAAAAAAATAATTTGATCTTATTAGACTCTAAATTCCTTACTAAACACAAATGTACAATACCATTTTTTGAAAATAATTACACATTTTTAATTATATAAGGTTTACATAAATGTTTTAAAACATCCTTTTTCCAAAATTCATCAATAATATACATCCTATATTTATCTGTACATTTGAGATTTTCCAACATCCCCATATGAATAAATAACAATTTTATTTATATCAAAGGATTAGACAAATCAGCTGAGGTCTTGTTACATATCTACTTATAACACCAGCATAGGTCCTAAGTGTAATGTGTGCTAAGGTGATTTAATCTTGGGGTGGCTCAGCCGACATTTCCCAAGTGGTAATTTCTACCAGGTTGATCTTATCCCATAAGATATTTCGTTCAATCTTCACATGATGATATTTGGCTTGGGTTTGGTCCAGGGAAATTCCCAATGGTTTAACCTTTTTCCCAAGTATCGTCAGATGGGATTCGATCGGCCCGAGACTAATGGATGAGGCCATTGAGTATTCTTTATATATTAATTTACCATGATCACATGTATTTATAAACAATAATTGATTTTTTTTTCCAATGGTCATATTTACCATGGTCATATAACATTTGAAACCCAACAATCTCATTTTAATTATATTCATTTTATTAAATGAAATAGTTTTGCTGAGTATAAAATAAAAAAACAAACAAAATTTGGAAAAAAAGTTTTAAAAAGTTCAGGATGTTACGAAGTGATATCTCATCATTTATACATGAAATAGATAGTAAGGGAATCATGGAACATAATATCCCAACATATTAAATTTAATTTAGATGAATAATATAGAAGAAATGCATGAATGAAAATAAGAAGAGAGAAATTATTTGCAGAATTTTAGCATGGTAACAGGTGTACATAGAAGGCCTTAATGATAGAGAAGGGCTTCTATAATCATTATATAATTAGGATGGTGTAATGGGGAGGTGATAAATCATACTGCATAATTTTTAATTGGAAATAAAATGATATACCAACATACTAAAACTTGGATAAAAGTCTACAAGGAAGAAATCCATTACTTGGATGTGTGATCCCAAAGGCTTGGAAGAGTCTTGAGAGAGGATTCCTGGGATCTTGGGGTGCCTTGGGGAGTTATAGAGAGTATAGGGAATAGTTTTGTCCAGATCCAATTTTTTTGAGTGATGAGGAATGAGAGATTGGGTGGTTTTTTATAAAAAATGGGACGGAATTCTTAAATATTTAGGTTTTGGACACTAAACATTAATATATTTAGAACCACAAACCATATCGTGGATTAACCCATGGTTTCTATCAAATGGTAGTGGTATACAATATTTTATGTGTCATTGTTACAAAATATTAAAATATTAGTTTTACTGATGTGGAGGAGAGTCACACCCTCAAGGAAACCATTTTAAAATGCTAAAACATTTTATAAGTCCTGAAGGGTCCACTATGGAAATATGAAATTAATAAAACAAATATGAAATCAAATTATTTTAAGGGTAAAAAATAAATTGTCCAAATATCTATTTTATAGTATTTTATTACATCAATATTAGGTTACATAGATGTCATAAATTATATTTTATATTTATACGGAATTTATTTTTTTCCCAAAAATTTGATTATCTCAAAAAGTTATGAAAAATACACCATTGGATTATTTTTCTATCCTGATTCCAAATATAATATTATTTTTTTCTAGATATTAATCCAAATATGTGAACTTTTCCATTTATAATAAAAACCATCATTTATTGAAAAATCACAGGTTTTGATAAAAACTGTTTTCAAACCTTAATAAAAATTACATTTGACCTAATAAAAATTATATACTCATTTATTATTTATAAAATTAATTTGGTAATAATATTTTGTAAATATATTTTTTATTTCAATAATTCATTAATTCCTTAAAATAAATTCTTTAAAATTACACTTTTCATTTTATCGTATAAAAATCCTAACTCTTATTAAACTGATTACAAAATGATTTATAGATAATGAACTAATATAATCATAATTTTTTGCAGTTATTTTTATAATATTTTTAAAAAACCATTGTTTAATATAATATTTTAAATATTCCTCGAAATTACCAATTTAATGGAAGAATAAATTTATCAAATTCATCATTTTGTTTTAAGAATGACTATTATCCAAACAGAATTGGTAGAGTATGAGTTTTATTTATAAAAAATTTATTACACAATAAGTAACTAATAACTTATTACATAACTCCTTATAAAAACCGCATAATACCTAAGGGTAAGGTCTGCACTAGTGACAAATTCTTGTGGTGGCTCGGATAACATCGCCCAGGTGGTAATCAATAATAACTTGAACTTCTCCTGTAGATGATTTTGTTCAAGATTAACATGTTGAAGCTTATCTTGGTCTTGGTGGAGAGGGAATCCCAGTGATTATACCTCCATCCTATGTTTTGAAAAAATGAGCTTCTTACTGCCCAAGACTACTAGATGAGGCCATCCTCTACTTTGACTGTGTTGAATGTTTTTTTAAACCTTATATTTATATCAGTTGTGTGATAACTATTCAACAATTATATTATCAATAATAATTATACTTAACTTTAATTTAAACCCAAAAATTAATAATAATAAAATGAGTACATGTGTTTTCAATATCCATAATACATTAAAAGAAAGGTAATTTTATTCATTAATTTTTGGCTTGTTACAAGAAATATATTAAATATTAATGTCGCAATATCTCTAGATACTTATTATAGCCTAGGATCTGCAATAACCTTTTGATCTTGAAAATATCTATGAACATTAACATTTAAATAGGGGAAATATAAATTACTACAAGATAATGGTAAGTTTAAACCATTCATATATCATAGTGTACATGAAATAATAATTGAAATTTATTGTTTAGTTTTGTCTAGGGAACTCACTATTATAATGGTTCACACCTTGTATTAAATATTCTCTTGTGTATATCCTCCTTATTGACCCTTAATTGATGATATATAGAACCAGGGTTAGTCTTGTAAAATAATTGATCCCAATTTTGTTGATAAAAAATCATAAATATGGTGAGCATGATATTAGTTATTGATTTTGATTTTTTTATATTCCCAATAATCAATGAAGAATCAAATAGATCCAATTTATTCTTAACAAGAAGAAAATGATCACCACCAAGGTGAGAAACATTGGAGAATAAATCCCAAGACATGATTCTCCAGGAGCTACATATTTAATAGTGTAAAGTAAATGGGGGATATTATATATAGAATCATTGAAATAGGTATATCACCATGTAATAGTTTTATTGAAAAATACATATCAAAAATTTGGGGGAACATTGGTAAATTATTCCTGAAATACATTAACAGAATACCTCAAAATAAAAATATATCTCTTTTTATGTTTCTCCACAACCATCTAGGATAAATTATCCTTTTTAATAGGAAACAATACCCATATAAGGGATGAGAAATCCATCAGATGATAATATTTATCTTTGCGGTAATAAATTATCATATATTGGATTGTAAAATCAGTAGATACTTATCTTTATATAAAATTGGTGGGGAATTTATATTGAAAACTAAAATCCATTCCTAATATGACATAAAATTTAATAAAAGGGATAATAACAATATGTTTATGAAGCACATTAATACATACTTCAATTATGAAATAATCATAAAATTGAAATGTGGTCATCATAACATTATGTTTTTTCATAGTTGTGTTAATATCTAATAGTCGGGGATTGGAATTATAATTCATCTATACATTTCAAGATATGAGATAATTTATATAACTTACCTCAAATAAGAAACATCAATATTTGAGCTTACCTTCCACCACCTCAACTGCATTTTTCTATCTTTAATCCATTTATAAAACCAATATGGTCATCATTACCATCAAACATCATTTATTAAAGTTATTAATCATGTAAAATAATTCCTATTATATCTATATATTTACATCTTATTTTAAATATATTATACATAAATCTTATACTAGGCCATTCATTATCATAATCTATTCAAATACTTTGTGATGGTTCATAATGATTTTGTGAATTTCAAAAACATATACCCTAAGAGTGTTAAACTAGGTGTGACTAAAAGGAATTTTTTGTAAACTATATAATGATTGAGTTGAAGAAAAATGAACCTTCATCATAGTTATTACCCCAAGGTATAACTATTTTAGAGCCACATCTATGTGTTGTATCTTGAAATGGATGTAATTTCTTAGAAACCACTGGATATATCCCTCATGAAAACTCCAATATGTTTTACTACACATTGAGTTATCCAGAGGGTTTTTACTAAATTGTTCCCATCTTTGGATCCAAATTTTAACAAAACCATTCCCTCATACCCATTATATTGACTAATAAATTTCACATAAAAATATTACACCGTTTCAGATGAATAATCAATACATTTAAAAAATAATCACCCAAGGACTATAAAGTCTAATTATATTTCAATATTGGGTAAAAATCATATTATTTTATGAATGATCTTAAAAATATCTGACAAACATCATCAAATTATTTACTCTTTATAATAATACCCAACTTAAAACTATTATTCATAACCTGTAGAAAGGAAAAAAATTGAAAG
Source organism: Viscum album (assembly GCA_963277665.1). NCBI lineage: Eukaryota > Viridiplantae > Streptophyta > Magnoliopsida > Santalales > Viscaceae > Viscum > Viscum album. The sequence continues at coordinate 1,926,631,557 of OY728125.1, forward strand.
TTTGATCTTAGATGTTCGAAAAGAATCAACATGGGAGATATAAATTGATAATCATATGAAATAATATGAATATAATAATGGAATGAAATCGTCAATATAAATTAAATATTTCACACCCAATATATTATATACCATAAACAAAATTCATGGAATAAAACAATATCATTTAAGAAGACATGAATCAAAAGACTAACAAATCATCAAAAATAAATCTTGAACCAAAAGTTAATTTCATATAAGTATGGCCCCATCATAAGTATAGAAACCATATATAATGGCTAACTACCAAGACTATAAAATAATAATAGATTAGTAATCAATACATGTTTTCTATATTAGATCAAGAACATCTACTTTTTTCATACATTATATAATGTACAACAACTCATTTCCCATCATGAATCAATATCATTTACATGTTTCTCATAATTATATTTTGAGATGTAAAAATTACTTAATTTTTTGATCTGATAACTATTCCAGGCCCATCAATCACATAATAAGAAACATATATATGTTTCCTATAAAATCATTAAACATTAATAATATCATCAAATAATTACGTATGTATAGAAATTAGGTTTCATAAAAATTTCATGAACCTATCATATAATATCACATGTAAAATAAATAGGTTTTATAAACATCTCCACGTTATAGTTATACTCCATCTAAATAAATAATCAGGATGGAACCATTGGATAATATCCCAATTATAACATAATAAAAACCAATGAATGTTGTAATTTATGAATATAAATTCCATAAAATATAAAAAAATAATTCTTGAGTAAAATATCCCAACCTAATAGAAAATAAGCATTTTAAAACAAGAAAATTGAAAAAAAGGGTGGAAACAATTTTTACTTGAAAATAACCATTATATGCATTAATAAAGATCCAAATAATATATTTTTCATGATGGTGTGGAATTTTTGTCATGTTGTTCAAGTAGAAATAAAACATCTCGTTCACATTATTGTATAAAATGTCCGAAATTACCTCATTTTGAAGATAAAAAGAAGATTAATTTTGAACCATTTAATAAAAATTCATAAAAGGGTAAATAATTTTTTAATAAATAATTTTCAACTGGTGAAAAATAATTTAAACCATCTCTAGAAAGATCAAACAGAGATGAGAACATAATTTCGATTGAAGGGAGAAGTAATGATGATTTTACCTAAGAACAAACTTTATTTTGATCATTTTAGTTATTAAAGATAGGAGAATGGATGAAAACAAATATATTCTAAAAATTATAAATTTTTTAAGAAAATATATTATACTTTACAGAGGTATATCAAAAAATTACATCATTAAAAGCACAATAAATATCTGTCTTGGTAAAAAATGAGACTTTAACATAAAACCTTTACCACGTTAATAAAATTTAAATCATAATCCCCATTAAAGATATAGAATTATACGGATATTTATATCTTGTTAAATTTCATAAAAATCCCCACAAAGAACATTCTTGTGTAGTATATAGACAACATAAATGAAATAAATGGTTAATAATGTGCATGTCAAATATAAATTAATGTGAGGTGAAAATCTCTTACCACATGTATTGAATTTAATTGTACATGTTATAACCTCATGTGTGATAAATATATATTATTATGAATATATTCAGAACCAAAATCATATTTATAATAGGATATATGACTTACTTTAAACATTTACCACCTGTTTACTAATAGTTCATTATTAAAATCAATATTCTTGGTATTAACTACTTCATTTCTCATGTATATTTTTGATCGGTATTTTTTTCCTTATTCTATATTTTTGTTAAATCATATCAAGAATGTTAATAATGATATAAATAAAATATAAATTATTTAGATAATATTTTTTGGTCATCTGTAAATGAAAGGGATGAAAAACTAAGTTACATTATTCAAGGAGATGGTGGGTCATACGTACGCATTAATGTTGACTCTATTTTTTGATTTATTGAATGATGTAAAGGAATAAAATAATTTTATATCGTATAATCATTTAAATATTTTATATATTATATATATGAATTAAATATATCTTTTTTAATATACATATCGATATAAAATGAAAAATGTATCACATTGCTACATGGAGGTTATAGTCAACACGTATGCCTGAGCAACGTTATCATTTTACAAATGATTGGAAGGTAATAAGGATGGAATTATGTAGTTTTTATATAAGAATAAATAATCCATGAATATAATATCATGCCATTATGGGTGGTTGAGTAAAATAAATTGCATCGATTCGCGATGTGGTATTCTTTCGTAAACATGGTCGACAGTTTTTTTTAATTTTTGATGGAATCACAGATGTATGATGGTTATTAAATAAAAAAATATCATTATATGCGAGATAATAATGTTACTATATAATCATGCATTAATTATATTTAAAATAATAGGATGAATAAATGAAATAAAAACTCTCTCTTAGGAATAATAACTCTTCTAAAGATAACCTCTTTTGGTTTTCCTAAGAATCCCTCTTAAGAGGAGTTCCTAGTAAGCCTATAGCATGTATGATGTGGAAAGATAATTAAGGAGTGTATTTATTCATATATTTAATGACCCTAAATGGACTTGATGTGTATAAAGGAGATTAGAGTTTTTGACAATTTATATATAGGGGATATAACCCACTAGGAAACCACTTGGAAATTTTCCAAAATAATACAAATTATAGTCATTACCAAGAAAAATGCTATCAAATAACGGTAGATTGGATCTTTGGAAAGTATAATATAAACATTTGATAATAAAAAATTTATTTTAAAATGTTTAACTTGAAAACATAATCAAATCTTCTAGTTTAACCACTGTAAACCCATTTAAACCATAATTGCAAAAAATAATATTTACTGTTTTTAATATTAAATATGAAAAAAAATTAAGTAAACCAGATTAAAAAATATTTATTATTATAATTAAAAATATGGAATTTTTTTATCAAATTCAATTCACATAATATTTTTAATTTTATTTAAAATAAAACATCTAAGCACGATGAAAATGTGTTTTTCTAAAAATATTCTTATGTCTGAATAGTTGTCATATAAAATAAGGATGTAAAGTTGATCAAAATGGAATAAACTGGATTAATTATATTATAATTGAACTAATTTTACTTTTAAACCCATCATAAAATAAAATGGAACTTTGTAAAAAAATTAAATAAAATATCACTTTTAAATAAAAATTAGTACTTTTACTATTCATTAAAAAGTTTCACTTTTAAAAATATTATAAAAAAATAAATCTAAGATTATGTTTACATTTTGATTTAAAAAATAAATAGATTTTTTAAAACAGTGTCTCAAAATGTAAAAAAATAATAATTTCCGAATAAGTTTGCACAATATGAAGAAACTACTTTTAGAAAAAATTCCTTTTAAGTATAAACCTAGATATATTATTATACCATTCCTAAATTAATTATTGTATGAATGATAAAAAATTTCATTGAATATAATATATAAAATTTATTAAGATAATTCAACAATAGTTATTAATTTATTTTATTAAAATAAAAATATAATTCCGTATAAAAATAGTTTTTTATAAAAACATTTTTTACATTGAAAATATTTTTTATTCATTTAAAATATGTAACGACCCGAATCAATGGAAAAGTTACGGATCATTAGTTTTCTTTCAAATCATTATTTTAAGGTTGCTTAATGTGTGTAATAGGCTAGGAGAGGTTTGGGGAGTTTTCGGGGCTTATTCGGAGCCCAGGAGTTTGAGATTTGGAGTTGTAGACTAAGGCGAACGACATGCGCAAGGTTTGGGATAAACCGTGCGGCTGTAGGCAGGGGCACCTATAGAGGCGCACGGTTTGCACACGACATGAATAGTAAAGTCTCACGGTTTGGATAAACCATGTGGCCCTTCATTCTGGAGGCATTGACGTGCGCACGGTTTGTGCAGGGTTTGGGTAAACCAAGCCCCTAAACCATGAGACCATATATATGGTGAAATTACACATTTTCCCTTAAGTCTATTTAATATATTTTCTCATTTCATTTTGGTTCCAGCAGACAGAACAAACGAGGAACTCCTCCTTGACCTCCCAAAACCTCTCCTCTCTTGATCTCTTGTCATTTCTTTGTTCGGAACCCGATCTTCGATCTGACAGAAGCATTTGAAGGGATAAGGTAATACATACCTCATGCACCCCCTTCTCTGCAGCAAATCCTGCCTTCCATAGTACTATTTTGAAGCAGGCTCATATACCCTATTTTCAGGGCTTTGGAAAAAAACATAGATCTCTTCCAACCTACTTCGAATCTGAGGTCGATATCGAGCGATCCTACGTCTGCAGCCCTAAGGTAGGTGGTCATGTGTTCTCCTTTTTGGTTTTCTTAGTTCTTGAGTTTATTTTGTCATGTTGTGGTTTTCCTTCTTTCCAAAAGCCTTATTTATTTTGACTGCTTACTGTCTAAATGACCCTTGTGGTAGGAGGGTATGGGGACTACCCTCATTTGGGAGTTTAGGTACAGTATGTCCCCGGTATGGACACCCATACGTGTTATACCTTGAGTTTTAACCCTTTTTCACCTTTGGACCTTATGGGTATGTCTTGAAATCCATTTTCCATGTGAGGCAAATGGGATGTTTTGGTCAGGGCTTGGCTAGGATGAATTAGCCTAAACCCCTTTTATTATTTTAGAAGCATTTTTTCTTGAAATGTGATTATGTGATATTGTGAGATATAAATGCCATGTTTTATTTTTATGATTGTTATAAGAAGTGTATGACTTATAACCTATGCTAATTAAATGATTATGCTTCGGGCCAGGGATAGACTGTGAGAGATCCCCTATGATACTGCTTCGGGCTAGGGGCACACCGTGAGAGCTCCCCTAATTAAATGATACATCTTTGGGCTAGGGGTAGACTATGAGCGCTCCCCTATGATATGACTTCGGGCAAGGGGAAGACCATGAGAGCTCCCCTAATTAAATGATACAGCTTCGGACCAAGGGTAGACCGTGAGAGCTCCCCTATGTTACGGCTTCGGGCTAAGGGTAGACTGTGAGAGCTCCCTTGAATGATTATTAAGGTTGGTCCAGGGGTAGGATCGATAATGATGCCCTTGGGTTAAGGACTCCCATGAGTTCCATCCTGGTCCTACACAAAGTATTATATATATAAGTATATATATACATATTTATCTCTAAATAAGCAGGTGATTCATACAGACATACCCGCCGTGATCTGAAGCAGGTAGACCCTCCAGGATTCCTTCTGGAACTAAAGTGGGATGGTCGTTTATTGATTGTTTTACCTACTTGAACTCTATTGCTCACTATTACTGTGAACACCTATTTGGATTACACGTAGACATAGTTGGTGGTGGCCTATGGAGATTTGTCTCACACCCTACCCAGCCAGCCTCCTGGGCACCCGTGTAGACTTTACTACCATAGGTACTAGTAGGGGAAAGGCCCCAGCTGCAGGTGGTTGATACTTGTACATTCTAGCTGGAGTTCTAGAGCAAAGGACCGAGCTTGGATAGGGATGCTTGTGGAGTAAATTTTGTTCCTTTGGTACTGTTTATAGCATTCCAGTCTTTTGTTTACTTTTTTATTTGCATGCCATGCATCCATATTGTGTTGGACACTGCCTATGAGGCTTTTGTATGTTATACCGGGTTACTTTACTTATGTTTTTTGGTTGTATGTTTCCTTTTTCTCCTGATTATCCATTGTTTGTGCTTCCACTATTCTATTACATTGTTGTTATTCCGCTGTGTACTCTGACATGGGGGTACAGTCTCCCCACTAACTTACCATTACACCCTCGCTGCTAGTCGGTAGCCTCTCGCCTATGGGGAGATGAGCAAGGGGTTATGTATCCAACCAGGCTCGGGGCTCGGGTTGAGGGGAAGTCAGGTCCAAGATGTCACAAAGTGTTATCATAGTGTTTTCTTTATTTCTTTCTTTATTATTTGGTTACAATAGACTTGGACAATGGTAACAATTAGGGACTTAGTTATAAGCTGTGCTGGGGTGTCACGAACACATGTACGAGGTAGAGACTAAGTTTCCTAAATCATGTTGTTTTTGATTCTACTATTTACTATTGATATTGTTTCACAGTTGGGTGTTTCACATGTTTTGCGATGTTATTCAGATTTTCAATGTTGGGATTTGGATTTCATGGTTCGACCCAATGAAATGAGGGTTCTGCATTAGAACATTCATCACGATAGGCACAATATGAGTAGGTCATTCATCTTTCCATGCCACATTTAAATTTTCATTGAGAATTGCATGTTGTTCATTTCCATGCCTTGTTGATGTGTGTGCAACTATGCTAATCTTTCTTTCACGTTGTGAATTCAAAAATGAGGTAGTTTTAGTGGGTGTCACTCTTTGGTTCATAATGTGTATGAGTCCTTATGGATCGGAAAATGACATTACAACTAAACCAATCATTTTCTTAAAAGGAAATATAAATACTTAAATAGCGCTAGTAAATGAGAAATAACATCCAAGTGTGTGTCATCATTCAGTTCATGAGTTGTATGGGCCCTTATAGGCTCGGAAGTGCCATATCACTGGTTTGGAAATCATGAATTTTTACCTGTCTTATTAAGAACCCTTGTAGGTTTTGGTAGGTGATCGTAGGGGTAGGAAGGCTTAGTACCGATCCTAGATTCTGGAGTTCAACATTTGTTTTGATGGATTCCTTCTCTAAGACCTTCATTTGGCATTGTATCATTATGACTCCACGATATCCCCGAATCGTGCGTGCTGAAAGCAGTGATGACCATGCTCCTGATGTGGCGGGCCCTGAGCCGCCAGTTGATCTTCCAGTCAAGCCACACGTGGCTCCTTTTTCTATTCCTGAGATGGGAGTCGATGCCCAGTTTCGTGAGGGTTTCTTGATGATGATGCAGAATATTCAAGGCGGCATGTGATCTACCCCATGTATGGCATAGTTGACCTGTGAGTTTCAGTTACAGCATCCTCCAACTTTTTCAGGAGATGGAGGGCATTTTGCTGATGAGTCTTGGCTAGAGGTGATCGGGACCATCTTTGAACATCTCGATATGCCTCCTGAATAGAGAGTCAAATTATCTGTTTATATGCTACGCGATTCATCTAGAAGGTGGTGGGACGTCATCACCCAGTCGAGACAGCAGGGAGACATGGCCTGGGTATATTTTTAGGCAGTCTTTTATGACTTTTTCTTTCACCAGTCCTTGAGAGCTGACAGATCTAGGGAGTTTGTATACTTGCAGCAAGGAACCATGACAGTCATGGAGTACTCTTCCCGATTAACCGAGCTGCAGCGTTTCTCCCCATCGCTAGCTGCCGATGATCTGATGGCTGCTAGGAATTTTAAGTATGGGCTGAGTTACACCATCCATTCTTAGGTAAACATGTTCATGTTGACATCTATTCCTGAGATTGTTAACCAATCTCTAATTACTGAGCGGAATATAAGGGAAGAGGATATTGGGAACCAGGGTGGCTTAACACCAAAATCTTCCAGTGGGTCTTCTTCAGGGCAGAAGAGATGTTTTGAGTTTTCCTGTGGGGGAGGCATCATTCAAGCTCCTACCACAGATAGTTTTTATATTTTCCATCTGTGTGGGAGGAAGGGACACTTTAGGGCGCAGTGTCTGTGGAACCCAGTGGAATTCCGAGGCTGTGGCAGGATGGGTCACCTTCAACATTTATGCAAGAATTTTTCTTCAGTGCCTAGTGAGTAGGGATCTATGCCTACTCCCCGATCTGGTGCTGGATCGGCATGATCACGCTAGTCAGGCGGCTGGAATACTGCCAGTTGATCAGGCTGTGGTGGCAGTCGACGCAGAGGAAACCAGGCGTATGACTCTCAGCACCAGCAGGGCGGGTCAGCTCAGGGTAGTCAGGTTGTGACTCAGGGTTGTGGTACCAGACAGTTATATGCAGTCAAGCCTATGTCGTAGAAGCAGCACGCCAGGTCATCTACTGTACGAGGTATGATCTTATTTGCCTCTACATTGGTATCTGCTTTGTTTGATACAGGCGCTTCTCACTCTCTGATATCAGAGGCTATCACGGAGATTTTGGGCCTCTACATTGATTCGTATCTTGGTATGATCACGTTAGATACCCCATTAGGTATCCATTCAGAGGGTGTTCGTCATTTTCATAATTGTCCCCTCGAGTTGGGTGGTTACCTTTTTGTGTGGAACCTGTATATTCTGGATATGACAGGTTTTTATGTAATAATTTGGATGGATTGGTTAGTTCCCTATAGAGCCTGGATTGAATTCTATCGTCGGAGGGTGATGTTTACGTCACCAGAGGGAGAAACGCATGTGCATAAGGGAGAATGGGATCTTAGTGTGGCGTGAGCAGGACCCAAACAACAGAAGTTGGGTGGTGTCACAAAACAAGTTTCCAATATTTATCTCAATGACCAAGGGTTACAATCCACTGCTTATCCTCTTGTAGTGGAGTGCTTTAGAGATGTCTTTCCTGATGTCTTCTCTGGTCTACCTCCAGAGCAAGATGTGGAGTTTACCATTGAGCTTGTACCAAGAGCAAGAACAGTGACCATTCCTCCTTATAGTATGGCACCTAAAGAGATGCTAGAGCTCAAGAGTCAGCTGGAGGACCTAGAAGAAAAAGGATTTATACCTCCCAACACTTCTCCATAGGTAACATTGATTCTCTTTGCTAAGAAGGCATATGGTACCCTTCGTCTTTGTGTGGATTACCATAAGTTAAATCAGCTGACTATCAAGAATCGGTATCCTTTACCTCAAATAGTCAACCTCTTCGATCAGCTCCGAGGAGCAAAGGTGTTTTCCAAGATAGATTTGAGGTCGGGCTATCACCAGGTGCGTGTTAGGACTTTAGACATACCTCGCATGGTGTTCGGGAGCAGGTATGGTCTCTATGAGTACCTCATCATGCTGTTGGGCTTATGAATGCACTTGCAGTTTTTATGGCTCTTATGAATCGTATTTTTCACCCTTACCATGGTTCTTTTGTGGTTGTATTTGTGGATGATATCTTAGTCTATTCACACTCGAGACACAACCATGAAACCCATCTTGATATTGTGCTAAATACACTAAGAGAGCATCCGCATTATGCTAAGCTCAGTAAATTCACGTTTTGGATAAATAAAGTTCACTTCTTGGGTCACATTATTCCTGAGTCTGGAGTTTCAATTGACCCTGCGAGGGTGAGTGTTGAAGTCTCATGGAAGCATCCCAAGAACTTCTTCAATATCAAGAGTTTATTGGGTCTTGTTGGGTATTATAGGTGTTTCATTCAAGATTTTTCATGCCTAGTAGCACGGCATATAGCTCTGACCAAAAAGGGGGTGAGATTCAATTGGTTAGAACCTTGTGAAGTAGATTTTTAGGAACTGAAGGGCAGACTGACATCGGCGCCAATACTGATCTTTCCAGAGCGAGGAAAGGCTTATACGGTCTACTGTGACGCGTTAGGTATCAGGCTTAGAACTATCTTGATGCAGGACGATCAGGGCGTTGCGTATGGTTCTCGTCAGTTAAAGCCTAATGAATGGAATTTTCTGACGCACGACCTCGAGCTCGCAGCAGTTGTACATGCCTTATGTTGTTGGAGACACTATTTGTTGGGAGAGCATTTTGTGGTATTCACTAACCACAAAAGCCTAAAATATATCTTCACACAGTGGGATCTAACTCTTAGGCAACATAGGTCGGTTGAGTACCTATAATCCTTTGATTTTGAATTGGCCTACAATCCTGGGAATGGAAATTCAGTACCAAACGCGCTGAGTCAGAAAACTCAGTCACAAGTAGTTTGGGATTCTGATGAGGAGTGGAAGTAGATGTCCCTATTTTAGGAGGTGCACAGTGAGGTTCAGGTGGGTCAGGGTCAGACTATTCTCTCAGCCTTAGCGGTAACATCTAATCTTTTTGAACGGGTTAGGGCAAGACAATCATTAGATCTGTAAGGCCTTGTTTTACAAGAAAGTGCTGATGATGATGCCTCTACAGATTGGACCATGGATAAAGGTTATTCGTTATAGTTTCGTGGGTGGTTATGGGTCCTAGCAGACATCATAGAGGAGCTGATGAGGTATTTACATGCCTCAGCATGGTCAGTTCACCCAGGCATCACCAAAATGTATCGTGATTTGTGATGACAGTACTGGTGGCCTAGAATGAAGTGGGAGATAGCCGGTTTCATCATGAGTTCTTCCACCTGTCAGCTGTTTAAGGAGGAACATCAGCGTTCGTCTGGGCTTTTGCAGCTGTTGTCAATTCTAGAGTGGAAATGGGATGATGTTTCTATGGACTTTGTAACTGCATTACCAATTTCACCTCATGGCAATGATGCAGTATGGTTTACCAATGACCTTTTGACGAATGTCACGCATTTATTACCTATGCGAGAAACCTTCACGGTTGATGAATTGGGAAGGTTGTTTGTCAAGGAAATAGTGTGCCTTCATGGAGCACCTAGATCTATTGCCTCAGATAGAGATTCTCATTTTACATCTCAGTTCTGGCAGGGTTTACAAAAGGCCTTGGGTACGTAGGTACTCTTGAGTACATCATATCACCCACAGACTGACAGACATACCAAGCGGACTATACAGGTACTAGAGGATGCGTTACGTGTCTGTGTTCTCGATTTTGGAGGTTCATGGGATAAACACATTCCTCTGGTCGAGTTCTATTATAACAATAGCTTTCAGGATACCATTGAGATGGCTCCCTATGAAGACTTATATGGTAGGCCTTTTCGGTCGCCTTTGTGTTGTCTTGAAGCAGGGGTGGAAGCTATTCTAGGACCACGTCTTGTATAAGAGACTACCGAGCAGATATAGCTTATCAGGAATCATATTCAGACAGCTCAGTCTAGACATCAGTCTTATGCTAACAAGCACCGACGAACTCTTGTGTTTGAGGTTGGGAACCGGGTTTTCTTGAAGGTCTCACCCAGGTTAGGGCAGAGACGTATTCGGAAGCAGGGTAAGCTTTCGCCGAGGTTCGTAGGACCCTTTGAGGTGGTGAAGCGGATCAGACCATTAGCTTACCTGCTTGCATTTCCAAATAGATATCAGGACATGCATAATGTTTTTCATGTATCTCAGCTTTGCCGGTACTTTTCATATCTGACTCATGTGTTTCAAAATGATGAGGTTGAACTGGATATGGATGCTTTGTTCATGGAGTATCTGATGCGAATTGTTGACCAGAGCGTGAAGACACTCTAAGGCAGGTATGTTCCTCTTGTACGGGTGCTATGGTAGCACGGTCAGGTACAGGATGAGACCTGGGAGCGTGAGGCTGATATACGTTCTCAATGGCTAGAGCTTTTCATCGAGGACACCTCTGTACCCTCGGAAGGCCAACTCGGGGGGGGGGGGCGAGTTTCTTTAAAGAGGGGATGTTATAATGACCCGACTCTTTGGAAAAGGTACGAATCGTTTGTTTTCTTTTTAATCTTTTCTTTAATATTTCTTAATATGTGTAACAGCCTAAGGAAGGTTCGGGGAGTGTCCGGGGCTTGTTTGGAGCCCAGGAGTTTGAGATTTGGAGTTGCAGACTGAGGCGCACGGCCTGTGCATGGTTTGGGATAAACCATGCCGCTGTAGACCGGGGCACCTACAGAGGTGCACAGTTTGTGCATGACATGAATAGTAATGTCACACGGTTTGGATAAACCATGCGGCCCTGCATTCTGGAGTCAGTGAGGTGTGCATGGTTTTCTCACATTTTTGGTAAACTGTGTGCCTAAACCATGTGACCCAGTATATGGTGAAATTACACTTTTCCCTTAAGTCTATTCAAGATTTTTCTCATTTCTTTTTGGTTCCAGCAAACATAACAGAGGAGGAACTCCTCCTTGAGCTCCCAAACCCTCTCCTCTCTTAATCTCTTGTCGTTTCTTCATCCGGAACCCGATCTTCGATCCGATGGAAGAAATGGAAGGGCCAAGGTAAGGCTTACCTCACACGCCCCTTTCTCCTCAGAAAATCATGCCTTCCATCGTACTATTTTGATGTGGGCTCATATAATATATTTTTAAGGCTTTAGACAAAAACTTATATCTCTTCCAACCTACTTAGAATCTGAGGTCGATATCGAGCGAGCCTATGTCTACAACCCTAAGGTAGGTGGTCATGTCTTCTCGTTTTGTGTTTTCTTCATTCTTGAGTTTATTTTTTCATGTCGTGTTTGGCATTTTTTACAAACCCCTTATTTATTTTTACTGCTAACTGTCTAAATGACCCTTGTGATAGGAGGTTATGGGAACTACCCTCATTTGGGTGTTTCGGTACCGTATGACCCCGGTATGGAAACCCATAGGTTTTATACCTTGAATTTTAGCAATTTTTTACCTTTGGACCTTATGGGTAGGTATTGATATCCATTTTCCATGTGAGGCAAATGGGATGTTTTGGTTAGGGCCTGCCTAGGATGAATTAGCCAAACCCTTTTTATTATTTTAAATGCATGTTTTCTTGAAATGTGATTATGTGATATTGTGAGATAGAAATGCCATGTTTTATTGTTATAAATGTTATAAGAAGTGTATGCCTTATAACCTATGATAATTAAATTATTATGCTTCGAGATAGGGGTAGACTGTGAGAGCTCCACTATGATACGACTTCGGGCTAGGGGTGGACTGTGAGAGCTACCCTAATTAAATGATACAGCTTCAGGCCACGGGTAGACAGTGACAGCTCCCCTATGATATGGCTTCGGGCTAGGGGCAGACCGTGAGAGCTCCCTTAATTAAATTATACAGCTTCAAGACAGGGGTAGACCATGAGAGATCCCCTATGTTATGGCTTCATGCTAAGGGTAGACTATGAGAGCTCCCTTGAATGATTATTAAGGTTGGGATAGGGGTAGGATCGAGAGCGCTGCCCCTGGGTTAAGGATGTCCATGAGTTCTGTCCTGGTCAAACCCAACGTATTATATATATAGGTATATATATATATTTATCTCTAAATAAGCAGGTGATTCATACAGACTTACCAGTCGTGAGCTGAAGTAGGTAGACCCGCCAGGTGTTCTTCTAGAACCTGAGCGGGATAGTTGTTTATTGCTTGTTTTACTTTCTTGAACTCTATTCCTCACTATTACTGTGAACACCTATTTGGATTACACATTGAAATCGTTGGTGGTGGCCTACTGAGACTTGTCTCACACCCTACCTGGGTGGCCTCTTAGGCACCCGTGAAGACTTTACTGTCGTAGGTACTATTAGGGGAAGGTCCCCATCTGTAGGTTGTTGATACTTTTACATTCTAGCTGGAGTTCCATAGAAGAGGACCGAGCTTGGCTAGGGATGCTCGTGGACTACATTTTGTTCCCTTTTTACTACTTGTAGCATGCCAGTATTTTGTTTACTTTTGTATCTACATGTCATGCATTCATATTGTATCGGACACTGCCTATTAGGATTTTGTATGTTATACCGGGTTACTTTAATTCTATTGTTTGGTTGTATGTTTCCTTTTTCTCCTACTAATCCATTGTTTGTGCTTCCACTAATCTATTACTTTTCTGTTATTCTACTGTGTACTCTGATATAGGGGTACAGCCTCCCCACTAACTTACCTTTACACCCATCCTGCTAGTCAGCAGCCCCTGGCCTATGGGGAGACAAGCCAGGTGTTATGTGGCCAACCATGTTCGTGGCTCGGGTTTAGGGGCAGCCGGGTCCGGGACGTCACAAAATAAATTTATAACCATATAATTTATTTTATAAAAATAAAAATTTTAAAATTTTAATAAATTAGTTATTCATATTTATGACTACCAATGTAACAATTTGGTTATAAATTCCACATTAAATAATAATATATCATGGTTCGTTTAATCTCAGTGTTAAATGTAACACTATATATTAAGGAAATTAAATTTATTTGGGAAAAATATTTCATAAATTTTCAATTTTTTTATGATCCCATGCATAACTCAATCAATTATACACATAAGTGGGCCAAAAATATAAAAAACATTAATCATTTCAAAATAACCTAATTTACCCATGAGAAAGAAACAGGTTTTATGGAAACCAAATTAAAAAATTATGATCACTACCCATAAATAGAAAGGAAAATGATGGTATCATGAATTAAGATATTCAATTAAGTATAAAAATCATAAATGGTGTTGAAATTGAAAATAACTATTATAGAATAATTAAAAAATATTCTTTTAATAAAGGATAAAACACCATTTTCTTTGGGTAAATATTAAAAATTAATAATTCCTAAAAAAATTTGAAAATTCATTTATTTATAAAACCATTTAATATTAGTAATTATCATTTTATAAAATAATATAAATGATAGTGGGAAAATATGATCATTTGTTAAATTTTAAAAAAGATTCTTTTCAAACTTTTGTAAACATAACAAATGTAGCTTGTGGGGAAAACATCATTATGATTCCATTTTTAACAAATGAAAAGAAATTAAAATTTGGTTGAAAATTAATTTATAAAATAATGAGAAAATATAAATGAATAATTTTCCAACTTTTTAAAAAATATGGCCATGGATTTAAAATATTTCAAACCTGAGAAAAGAAATAAGGACATCTTTTAGTTAAAATAATCTTTTATTAATTCAAGTACCAAAGTGGGGGAAAATTTAAAGATAAAAAACCCTATAAATAATAAAAGGAGATGTAAATAAATATATTTTAATGGATATAGAGAGTATAGAATCCCCCTAATTCCTCTTTAAACATGAATAATCCAGATAAAAAATTATATTGCAACACAAACTCTAACAAAAAAATCTAACATACTTCATACTCACTATAGTCACATATATAATATATTTTGATAGATTATTTATTTATATATTACCCATATATATAATACTATATATGATGCATTCGTAAATTCCAATCAATTATTTATTATAAATTCTTGCAAAAATCAATTTTTTAGGGGTTAATAGTTTCATTTTTCAAGTATTTTTTATTGTTTATATCTTTTACTTACAAATTAGTCATGTTTTTATCATATAAAAAATCCAAATTTTGTAAAAAAATTCACATTTATTCACTTAAAACATTTAAAAAAAATTATTCTATGGCGGTGATGAAAAATAATGTACATCACATCATGAAGGTGGAAATTCTCACTACACCTAGGAGACGCCTTCATATTTCAATGAATGGAATGAAATATATTTAAATAATAATTTAATTTTATATAATAATAATTATATCATATATAAAATATATTCAATAAATCCATCAATATTACCATCCATGTGAGTTATTAAGGAAAACTGATAGGAATCGCTTATCGAGCCAATAGTATATGCCTACGCATAAGCGACACATTCATTTTCCATTAGATGGATGAGAAATAGATAATTGATATTAAATTATAATATTAACAATTAATTATATTAATATTATTTTTGGTTCTAGATTATGATGTATACAATTTATTTTAAGGATATTAAAGAAGAAATAAACATGAAATAACACAGTTAAGATGATTTACTCTTATTTGATTATATTCCATTGGTTTATACGTTAATCCTACATTAGAGTGTCTTTTGGTTAGTGAGGGATATATAGGATGTGATAATTAATGTTGGTAATACATTTTATAAGGTTTTGGATGATATAAAGTTATAAATGTTTGTGAACATGTAATGAGAGGAGTTTCCCTTTTATAAATGGGGGGAGTGACACCCTTATAGATATTAATTGTTTTTAGTTAATATAAATTCATTTTATTTGCAAAGTAATAAAAAATATTCAAATATTCAATGATATAAAATTTCATAGTATAATTTCATTAATTCAATCAATTTTAGTCATGTTTTAGAGATATTTGAATCTATATCTCTTAGTTTTACCCCCTTGGTAACCATTTTCTCCCATACTATGTTGACTAACTTTTATCATGGTATCTATTTATTATGGATAAAAAATAACATTTACCTTACATCATAATTTGAATATGATTATTCCAAAATATTGAAACCATTTTCATAAATTCAATTTCTAGATGTGGTAACGTTTTTTTTATTATCATGAAATGCCCAAGAGAAACAGTTTTTATAAAATTTACTTTTTAAGAATATATTTTTATTAATTTAATGATTAGAAAAAAATATTTTTTGGTTTTTTATATATTTTACTGAATATGTTAATGAATCATTTAATTAAAATTATTCCTCATGTAATTATCCTCATTGTTTCATGTTATAAAATTAAGAGGGAATTTTGAAATTTTGGTCAGTAGATGGGTTTCTATAAAAATTATAATTTAGATTCGAATTCTTAGAGTTATAGACTCTTTTTAAATGTTTTTATGAGTGGTATTAGTTTTAGGTAGTGTCTCAATTATTTATGTAAATCCCAGAAGATTTATGTTTCATTTGGATTTCCTAGGATGTTTCCATCCCGATCATGGTTTAGTGTGCACGGTTTCGTGAAAAAATGAGGACCTCTAAGGGATAACAAGCTATTAGTTCATGGGAAAAAGTGTGTGATTTTTGTTAAAAGTTTCATCATGGTTTAGATGAAATCGTTTAAATTTCTGAGGAATCCATTCTAGGTATTGTAGTGGGGTCTAATTCTATTTTCAAGGTTTGAGGATTTTTAATAAAATGTGTGGCTTAACTATGTGAGGGGTTCTATCTTGGGAAGTGCCTACTACACAGTTGGTTCTTTTTTGTAAAATATTGTGGTCAAACATGTTATGTTACAAATTGAGTTAGAATTGGGAGATACCCATCCCCCCATTGGTATTTTTGGTTTTCCTTAATCATTATTTCATTGTGTTTGTGCGAGCTATGAGGGTCTCTTACCCACACGATTCTTCTTCCCCTTTACTTTGGTGTGAGGTTTTGAGGAAACTTCAATGACTTATATGGATTTATTCCTCTCACTCAGATTTAATACATCCTACATCCCTATGGATGTTTTTTCATTTCACCTATTAGGGTTTTGGTTCCATTCAAATAGAGGTTGGTGGAATAGACTTAAAATGTTGGGGATTGGGTATAGATTTTCTAGATGATATCCTGAGATGGTTTTTATAAGTCTCAACACATTGAATCAAAGGTGTTATGATTAGTATTTATTTATTTCTTCAATCAAATTTATTTTAATTTCCAATTAATTGGGTGTCACTAACTATCCAAGTTCGGCCCTGAACCAATCACCTAATCCGGCCCATAGAATGTGTAACGCCCCGACCCCAGTTACCCAGAGTCGGTGCATTATTACATAACATTGGCATGATCACAAGAAAGATCAAATCTCGAATGACCGATTGGTTTAGTAGCCTTGGAAACACTAGATATATTCATAAGTTTTACATTACATCATAAAATGAAAAACTACTACAACAACATAATGTCTCCATAATCCACACTACTATCCCCTCATAATATCCCTGCAGGTCATTCATAATTTACTTCTTCACATCCTGGGGAAAAATAAAACATAGAAAAGGGGTGAGCTCAAATGCCCAGTAAGGATAACAATATAGCGGAAACTTTCATAAATAAGAATAAACATTTAAGGCAATGCATTACTAAAACAAAAGCCTTTTAAAATTGAACTTCAACATGGTATGGAAAAAGTAAAATGAAATAATTCCATTTACTTATTCACATGGATATTCTACTAATCGAATAATCACATGAAAAAATCAATAACCACTTTCATAATGTTGGAATGCATAATGCCAGACTATCATAACCACATAGCCAAGGCCTCGTGCCAAGACTACAAATAAGATTTTGTCAAGGCCTTGTGCCAAGACACTAGTTTGTCTCATGAGACCTACCGATGCATCGAGGAGCTATAGCGGGCTCCACCCGTCACTTATTAAGTCCAATGCATTCCCATTTGAAAAGGTTTAAACATAACATAAACATTCGTATTAAAACTAGCATACGAAATGTCAATAATTTCACCATAAACTATGAATGGTATAAAAATAGCACATCCACAGTCAAACATATCACAAAACCTTAAATACAATATAGAAGTTTTGTATCATAATAAATCAACATCAAATAATCTTAAAACCCATCAAAGGATGTTGACATAGATGAAATCAAAATTCTTTTTAAAGAAGTATCTCCTTTTATTTTGAAATCATTTAAGATCCATATAAAATAAAACATTTTCTTTGAAAATATTCTTATAAGCTTGTATGGAAAGCTTCGACGATTTTATAATGGCGGAAAATAACCGCACCCGCCGTATAAGTTAAAAAAAACATTCTTACCTCAATTCTGTCGAAAAGGTTAAAAAGGACCTTGTTTTGAAAACGACGGAAAGATTACTTTATAAAACCTCTTATAAAAAGTCAAACAAGGGTATAAATGACTTTAACCCATATTATTGTAAATAGTAAAAATGTTTTGAAATACATTTTGAAGAAACATGGATGTGGATGATAACGAGATCCCAGTAGATTATTACGTATAAACAACCTCGGATAAAGAAGAGATTGTGAAATAACCCTTACCTTGTACTTTTCCTTGGTTGTGGTAGGTTAACCTCCTGTATAATGGTGAAATAATTGTTATTAAATTATACAAGAATCATATACATTAATATGATATCATATATGATCTTTTAATATTGATTTGATAATAATATCTTAGTATTATCGTCGTTTCGGGTGATAATCGATTCGTTCTTCTTAAATGTTTGGTTACGTAAGACATGTTTGTAATGGATAGATTATATCTTATTCATAATCAGAATGATATTAACATTATTTTTAAATCATAAAATGATAATTACGCTTTAATGGTTACGATGGAGAATGAATCTCATCGCGTTCGTGGAGACGGTAGTCCGTACGTACGCACGAGCGACAATATCATTCTTTTGATATTAAAATAATATATAAATGTATGGTATGTTATATTTATTATTTACATGAGTTACACATCATTATTATACCCATCCAAATAATATTATATTGAATAACAATTACACCACGACGTGGAGACGGTAAGCCGTACGTACGCACGTATGGTGACATGTTATTCAAAGGGTGGATAGAATACTGAATATGGTTGTACCATACATATAATAACATCACAGTATATGTGAGATACTGGAGTTATTATTTCAGAATGGTAAGAACAAAGGAAGAAGAAGTGGAAGAAGAAATGAACTTAGAAAAGGGTGGTGAAATCATTACATCTTCTTCGGGTTCTTCCTTTTGATTTGATCAAAAGGGCTCCTTAGGTTGGCTTTCTGATCAAACTAAGGCCTCTAGGTTGTATTGAGGGATGTTGGGAGAGTATTTGGGCAGAGTTTGGCCGAACCAAAAGGCTTTGAAGGTGTGAAGAAATGAGAAGGAGGAGTGCCCTTTTATAAGAGGGGTGAGGGGCACCTTTGGAAAAGCTAGAAATATTAATTTATAATAAATTCATATTCGGTTTCTAAAGGCTCCAAAGTTGACTATTAAAAGGATGAAGTGTGTATAGGTCGAAAACAACTCATCCAATAGAATTTAGACAGGTTTGGGTACTTATATTAACCTTATCTTTAAGTATTAACTCTAAGTTAATTAGTTTCACTTTTACAATGTCTCTTTGTATTTTTATATAATATGATTAATAAACTTACTATATACATCCAAGCGACCCCCAAGTGGTCCATTTATGAGGAACCTATCATAATATAAATCTCTTGGCCGAACCCTAGATTTTTAGGAATTTAATATCAATTAATAATATAATATTTGTTTTAAGAACTCTTTTATGTCAATTTTGACACTATTCAATAGTTGATTTTTGTGAAACTCTTAACAGATTGATTACTTCGAACAAAGTCAATTAAATCAATCCTAATATATCATATTATCATAGAAAATTAGTTTAATTCATTAAAAGTTTCATATTATAATTATTTGGGTATTTATAAGATCAATTATTTTTATTTTTCACTATTTTAGTAATTACTGCATCATCATTGTGTCATAAATAAAATAAATTATATAATGTCTAAAAATTATAAATAAAATATCATTATGTAGGACATCTTTGTATCTTTCTAATGAATATTTATAATCGAAAATCCAACATGTATAACCCTATGTAAAAATTGTTGTTCTAAAAGATATATGCTTGTGTCATTTTTGTATTCATTTTGACTTAATTAAAATAAAGTGTCATTATCACTTACAAGTGGATCCATGGGGTCCCAAAATAGACCCAAAGATGCCCATGGTCGACCATGTATCAACCAATAGGGTTAAGACACGTTTTAGGGTAATTTAGTATTATTATAATATTATTTTGTTAACCCTTATTTACCGGATTTACCCTTTAACCATGGTAAATAAAATATTTACCGCAGTAATTATTCAAAATGTGTAAAAATAAAAGTTACCTATTTACACAATTTGAACATCCTGATTCCAAATATGGAATCCATTTTCCTAAATTCAAAACACAGAAGTGGCAGAAATTAATTTAAAATTAATTCCCGCTGTCAAAACAAAAAGCGTGTTTTTAAGAGATAATAACTATCAAAAGATTGACACTTGTTTATGTTCGGTTTAATTGTAAAATTATGTCCAATGATAAACATTAAATTGAATGGTAAAAATATATTCTAAATATACTTTAAAACCACTCAAATTCATAATTTATCACTATTAATTATTTTGATTAAAAAAGTTGTTTTTAATTAAAATTTAGAAATTTTCACTATTCATCAAAATATGAAAGTTATCCGAAATGTACCAAAATTTCACCCTAGGCTAATTTTAATATTCCGAATCCAAAAATGAAGTCCATTTTGAAATATAGAATATATATGATTTCAAAAAGTAGGTATTACTATTCACAACGGCTAGTTTAATTAGTTGTGGTGTGTGTTAGAACTCGAGGTTGCGTACAACACACGCTATCGCATTATTCGAAGGGAAACGTACCGTAGAAGCTTGGGGTGTTACATTCTCCCCTCCTTCAAATAATTGCGTCCTCGCAATTTCTAGGGTATTACTGCATAAAAAGACTCGGGTGGTTCTTCATCATAAGTTCCTCGGGTTCCCACGTTGCCTCTTCCATCTTATGATTTCTCCACAAAACTTTTACCAGACGCGTCGTCCGGTTTCTCAGTACTTGTTCTCTTGTATCAAGAATCCTGACGGGCTCTTCGCAATAAGACAGATCGGGTTCCAGTTCTAATTCCTCATAGGTGAGTACATGCGTTGGGTCAGGCATGTATTTTCTCAACAGAGATACGTGGAACACATCGTGAACTTTGGAGAGACTTGGCGGCATTGCCAATCGGTAAGCTACAGCCCCAATTCGTTCTAGAATTTCGAAAGGTCCGATGTACCTGGGACTCAATTTACCTTTCTTACCAAAACGTATGACTCCCTTCCACGGAGATACCTTTAGGAAAACATGATCACCGACTTGAAATTCCAAATCCTTCCTTCGATTATCGGCATAGCTCTTCTGCCTACTTTGAGCTGCTTTGATGTGATTTTGGATTACCTTTACCTTTTCCATCGTTTCCTCCACCAGTTCTAGACCTACAAGTTTTCTTTCACCGACGTCATCCCAACAGGTTGGTGTACGACATCTCTTTCCGTATAACGCTTCATATGGTGCCATCTGAATACTCGAATGGAAGCTATTGTTATAGGAAAATTCTACCAGAGGTAAATATTGATCCCACATACCCTGAAAGTCAAGTGAGCAAGATCTCAACATGTCTTCTAAGGTTTGAATAGTCCGTTCTGATTGTCCGTCTGTCTGAGGGTGGTAAGCAGTGCTCAAATGAAGTTCAGTATCCAGGGATTTCTGAAGACTTTTCCAAAACCTTGAAGTAAAACGGGGATCACGATCCGAAACAATTGATAGGGGTACTCCATGAAGTCTCACAACTTCATTAATGTATAGTCTTACTAGACGTTCCAGGGGTAGATCTTCTCTTATAGCAAGAAAATGTGCTGACTTGGTAAGACGATCAACAATAACCCATATTGCATCGTTCCTTCTAGGAGTCTTTGGTAGCCCCATGACAAAGTCCATTGTAATATTGTCCCATTTCCACTCCGGTATGGGAAGCGGTAGCATGACTCCTCCAGGCTGTTGCCTTCCAGCTTTCACTTGTTGACAAACCATACATCTTGACACAAAATCAGCAATCTCCCTCTTCATGTTGTCCCACCAAAAATGTTCCTTCAAATCTCTATACATTTTGGTGCTCCCAGGGTGTATAGAGAAATTGGAACTATGAGCATCATCCAGCAATTCCCTTTTTAGATCAGGTATATTGGGAACACAAAGTCTCTTCCCGAATTTCAAAATTCCATCTTCATACACAAAGTCTCTCAATCTCCCATCATTCACAGCTTTAATCTTCTTTTGGAATTCGTCATCATCGGTCTGAGAACTCTTAATCCTTTCTAGTAAAGATGGTTTGGCAACCATTTGAAAAAGCATTGATGTTTCACCTTCCCTGGTTATTCCCATGTCCATTTTCACTAGATCCATGAAAATTGGATCCCTTTCAATTCTCATATTGTTCAAAACTCCATGGTCTTTTCTACTCAAAGCATCTGCCACCTTGTTTGCCTTCCCCGGGTGGTAGTGTATCGTGCAATCATAATCCTTGAGTAATTCAAGCCATCTCCTTTGCCTCATGTTGAGTTCTTTTTGTGAGAAAATATACTTCAAACTCTTGTGATCAGTATAAATCTCACATTTTTCACCATAGAGGTAGTGCCTCCATATCTTCAAAGCAAAGATCACAGCTGCTAACTCAAGATCATGAGTAGGATAGTTTTGTTCATGAATTTTCAACTGTCGTGATGCATAGGCAATAACTCTATCATTCTGCATAAGGACACAGCCAAGTCCTTTCTTTGATGCATCACTATAAATAACGAACCCATCATTCCCCGATGGTAGAGTCAATATAGGAGCATTGACTAATCTTCTCTTCAGTTCTTCGAAACATTCTTCACACTCTTTTGTCCAAACAAATTTAACCCCTTTACGTGTGAGCTTCGTTAATGGGTTAGCCAATCGGGAAAAATTCTGGACGAAACGTCGATAATAACCTGCCAAGCCAATAAAACTACGTACCTCAGTTATACTCGTAGGTGATGGCCATTCTTGGATTGCCTTGGTCTTAGAAGGATCAACAGAGATTCCATCTTTAGAGACAATATGGCCAAGAAAAGAAATCTCCTGAAGCCAGAATTCACACTTGCTAAACTTTCCATATAATTCATGCCTCCTCAGAGTCTTCAAGATAATGCGCAAGTGATTTTCATGATCTTCGTAGGTTTTGGAGTATACCAAGATATCATCAATAAATACCACCACAAATTCATCGAGATACTCCTTGAAAACTCTATTCATCAGATCCATGAATACAGAGGGTGCATTAGTCAATCCAAACGGCATTACAGTAAACTCGTAATGCCCGTACCTGGTTCGAAATGCTGTCTTCGGAATGTCTTCCTTCTTTACACACAACTGATGGTATCCAGATCGAAGGTCAATCTTTGAAAAGTATTGAGCTCCATGCAGTTGGTCAAATAAATCATCAATACGAGGTAGGGGATACTTGTTCTTTATCGTTATAGCATTGATCTCCCTGTAGTCGATACATAACCTCATAGATCCATCTTTCTTTTTAACAAAAAGAACAGGGGCTCCCCATGGAGAAACACTAGGGCGAATAAATCCCTTATTACTCAATTCCTCTAGTTGTTTCTTTAGTTCGACTAACTCTACAGTGGCCATTCTATAAGGGGTCTTCGATATAGGCCTTGATCCAGGAATCAAATCAATAGAAAACTCAACTTCTCGTTCTGGAGGATGTCCAGGTAAATCTTCCGGAAATACATCTACAAATTCTTTCACAACAGGTACATCCTCTATTTGAACATTCCTTTCCTCACCGACAGTTATTTCATTCTCTTCCTCCCCAATAATTGAATTATGTTGAGCTACTGGGGGTGGGTCTAAATAAGAATTAGTTGGTGACGATTCTGCTCTAAAAATAAGGTGTTCCTTATCATTATCATCAAGAATCGTAACCTCTTTCTTCTTACAATAAATCTTCGCATCATAGTCCGAAAGCCAGTCCATACCGAGGATTATATCAAACTCAATCATAGGTATGACGATGAAATCAGCAGATAAAGAAAATTTATGTGCTCTAATGGGGACTGATTCACAAAACTTTGTTGTAACGATACTTCCCTTAGGAGTTTTAACTGACAACTCCCTTATTAAATCAAATTGGAAATATCTAATTTTCTTAGTAAACTGGGAAGATATGAAACAATGCGATGATCCAGAATCAAATAATGCATTTGCTAAACTTGAGGAAACCATTAAATTACCTGCCACCACGTCTTTCGGAGTTTCTACCTCAGCAGTAGTGATAGCATAAGCCTGGCCTTGATCCCTTGGCCTTTTCTGAGGTAAGTTCTCCTGACGCTTAGGACATGCATTTGCATAATGCCCCATCTCCCTGCAATTGTAGCACTGAACGTTGGTAGCTTCCTTCTTCCCCTTGCAATCATGAGCTTGGTGGCCTTTTTCACCACACTTGTAACAGACTCCCATTCCCTTCAGGCAAGCACCGGGGTGTTTCTTCCCGCACTTACCACAAGATGGATATTCAACCTTTCCCTTCTTCCCCTTATTTCCATTCCCAGATTGATCAGCAGGTCTCTTCTTCTCTTGCTTTGCTTTAAAGTCATAAGACTTAGAGAATTCCTTTTCGGTCTTGATAGCACATGAGACAATGTCTTCGTACGATGAAAAGGATTGTGAGACTAATGCTCGACGGAGAAATGGTTTTAACCCATCAAAGAAACGATCAATCTTACTTATTGGGTTGCGAATATAATCACCAGCGTACCTCGCTAACCTTGTAAAGTTAGCCTCATACTTTGTGACATTCTCATCCTCCTTTTGTCTCAGACTCAGAAATTGCCTTTCCATATCTGCTCGATGGTCGCGAGGAAAGTATTTTTCTAAAAACAGATCTTTGAACTCCCTCCATTCCATGTTTGATACTTCATCATCTTCCTTCATGTTTTGAATCAATGACCACCATTGATCAGCATCTCCAGTGAGGCGGTAAACTGCCATGGTAACTTTTTCCCTTTCACTACTCCCCAAAGCCTGAAATATTTTCTCTAGGGAAAATATCCATTGCTCAGCTACTAAGGGATTTGTACTTCCATTGAACGTTGGTGGTTGTTGTCTCATGAATCGATCTAACATTGATCCTCCACGCTGCGGATCAGGGTGCTCCATACGGGTAAGGTTATTATTCATAACCTGAGTAAGTTGTCCCAGTACGGTGATTAGCTGATCAGCACCAGTTGCATCACCAGCCCCACTATAATTATCTTGAGCAGGAGGGCAATCCCTACATGGAGTGCGTGCATTGATACGGTTTCCATTTCTTCCACTAGGCGCCATTTCTAAACAATGGCATAAACTAGATCAGTTTATGAATCAAAATACATAATCCCATACTTATAAAACACTTAACATAAATTGAACTATCTATGGATATAATCCATAATCATAAATATGTTTTCTTTGAGGAAGTATATACTCATAAACCCTTCATAATGATTTGTAAAGAAAGTGAGAGTTATCCTAAGCATATCCCCCGGGAGTGTCGTAACCAAGAGTGCAGCAAGGCCCGTTGTCGTGCACCAGTTCCCGTTCGAGTCTAGCTCAAAGCGGTGTTTTTGGGTTTTACCCCTAGGTACATCTGTGCCAGAGCCGCCTCTACCTGCTCGTATCCAGACAGGGATGTATTGCTCGGAAAACTCACAAAGTCTCTACAATACCAAAATTCTAGGAAGTTCTTTTATACTAATCCTCAAAGTTCATCTTAGGTCTATGTGCTCTAATCAGAGTTTATCTAAATCTAGCTTCCAAGGTTTGTACTAAACTTCCTCTGATACCAACTGTAACGCCCCGACCCCAGCTACCCAGAGTCGGTGCATTACTTCGTAACATTGACATGATCACAAGAAAGATCAAATCTCGAAAGACCGATTGGTTTAGTAGCCTTGGAAACACTAGATATATTCATAAGTTTTACATTACATCATAAAATGAAAAACTACTACAACAACATAATGTCTCCATAATCCACACTACTATCCCCTCATAATATCCCTGCAGGTCATTAATAATTTACTTCTTCACATCCTGGGGAAAAATAAAACATAGAAAAGGGGTGAGCTCAAATGCCCAGTAAGGATAACAATATAGCGGAAACTTTCATAAATAAGAATAAACATTTAAGGCAATGCATTACTAAAACAAAAGACTTTTAAAATTGAACTTCAACATGGTATGGCAAAAGTAAAATGAAATAATTCCATTTACTTATTCACATGGATATTCTACTAATCGAATAATCACATGCGAAAATCAATAACCACTTTCATAATGTTGGAATGCATAATGCCAGACTATCATAACCACATAGCCAAGGCCTCGTGCCAAGACTACAAATAAGATTATGTCAAGGCCTTGTGCCAAGACACTAGTTTGTCTCATGAGACCTACCGATGCATCGAGGAGCTATAGCGGGCTCCACCCGTCACTTATTATGTCCAATGCATTCCCATTTGAAAAGGTTTAAACATAACATAAACATTCGTATTAAAACTAGCATACGAAATGTCAATAATTTCACCATAAACTATGAATGGTATAAAAATAGCACATCCACAGTCAAACATATCACAAAACCTTAAATACAATATAGAAGTTTTGTATCATAATAAATCAACTTCAAATAATCTTAAAACCCATCAAAGGATGTTGACATAGATGAAATCAAAATTCTTTTTAAAGAAGTATCTCCTTTTATTTTGAAATCATTTAAGATCCATATAAAATAAAACATTTTCTTTGAAAATATTCTTATAAGCTTGTATCGAAAGCTTCGACGATTTTATAATGGCGGAAAATAACCGCACCCGCCGTATAAGTTAAAAAAAACATTCTTACCTCAATTCTGTCGAAAAGGTTAAAAAGGACCTTGTTTTGAAAACGACGGAAAGATTACTTTATAAAACCTCTTATAAAAAGTCAAACAAGGGTATAAATGACTTTAACCCATATTATTGTAAATAGTAAAAATGTTTTGAAATACATTTTGAAGAAACATGGATGTGGATGATAACGAGATCCCAGTAGATTATTACGTATAAACAACCTCGGATAAAGAAGAGATTGTGAAATAACCCTTACCTTGTACTTTTCCTTGGTTGTGGTAGGTTAACCTCCTGTATAATGGTGAAATAATTGTTATTAAATTATACAAGAATCATATACATTAATATGATATCATATATGATCTTTTAATATTGATTTGATAATAATATCTTAGTATTATCGTCGTTTCGGGTGATAATCGATTCGTTCTTCTTAAATGTTTGGTTACGTAAGACATGTTTGTAATGGATAGATTATATCTTATTCATAATCAGAATGATATTAACATTATTTTTAAATCATAAAATGATAATTACGCTTTAATGGTTACGATGGAGAATGAATCTCATCGCGTTCGTGGAGACGGTAGTCCGTACGTACGCACGAGCGACAATATCATTATTTTGATATTAAAATAATATATAAATGGATGGTATGTTATATTTATTATTTACATGAGTTACACATCATTATTATAACCATCCAAATAATATTATATTGAATAACAATTACACCACGACGTGGAGACGGTAAGCCGTACGTACGCACGTATGGTGACATGTTATTCAAAGGGTGGATAGAATACTGAATATGGTTGTACCATACTTATAATAACATCACAGTATATGTGAGATACTGGAGTTATTATTTCAGAATGGTAAGAACAAAGGAAGAAGAAGTGGAAGAAGAAATGAACTTAGAAAAGGGTGGCGAAATCATTACCTCTTCTTCGGGTTCTTCCTTTTGATTTGATCAAAAGGGCTCCTTAGGTTGGCTTTCTGATCAAACTAAGGCCTCTAGGTTGTATTGAGGGATGTTGGGAGAGTATTTGGGCAGAGTTTGACCGAACCAAAAGGCTTTGAAGGTGTGAAGAAATGAGAAGGAGGAGTGCCCTTTTATAAGAGGGGTGAGGGGCACCTTTGGAAAAGCTAGAAATATTAATTTATAATAAATTCATATTCGGTTTCTAAATGCTCCAAAGTTGACTATTCAAAGGATGAGGTGTGGATAGGTCGAAAACAACTCATCCAATAGAATTTAGACAGGTTTGGGTACTTATATTAACCTTATCTTTAAGTATTAACTCTAAGTTAATTAGTTTCACTTTTACAATGTCTCTTTTTATTTTTATATAATATGATTAATAAACTTACTATATACATCCAAGCGACCCCCAAGTGGTCCATTAATGAGGAACCTATCATAATATAAATCTCTTGGCCGAACCTTAGATTTTTAGGAATTTAATATCAATTAATAATATAATATTTGTTTTATGAACTCTTTTATGTCAATTTTGACACTATTCAATAGTTGATTTTTGTGAAACTCCTAACAGATTGATTACTTCGCACAAAGTCAATTAAATCAATCCTAATATATCATATTATCATAGAAAATTAGTTTAATTCATTAAAAGTTTCATATTATAATTATTTGGGTATTTATAAGATCAATTATTTTTATTTTTCACTATTTAAGTAATTACTGCATCATCATTGTGTCATAAATAAAATAAATTATATAATGTCTAAAAATTATAAATAAAATATCATTATGTAGGAAATCTTTTTATCTTTCTAATGAATATTTATAATCTAAAATCCAACATGTATAACCCTATGTAAAAATTGTTGTTCTAAAAGATATATGCTTGTGTCATTTTTGTATTCATTTTGACTTAATTAAAATAAAGTGTCATTATCACTTACAAGTGGATCCATGGGGTCCCAAAATAGACCCAAAGATGCCCATGGTCGACCATGTATCAACCAATAGGGTTAAGACACGTTTTAGGGTAATTTAGTATTATTATAATATTATTTTTTTTAACCCTTATCTACCGGATTTACCCTTTAACCATGGTAAATAAAATATTTACCGCAGTAATTATTCAAAATGTGTAAAAATAAAAGTTACCTATTTACACAATTTGAACATCCTGATTCCAAATATGGAATCCATTTTCCTAAATTCAAAACACAGAAGTGGCAGAAATTAATTTAAAATTAATTCCCGCTGTCAAAACAAAAAGCGTGTTTTTAAGAGATAATAACTATCAAAAGATTGACACTTGTTTATGTTCGGTTTAATTGTAAAATTATGTCCAATGATAAACATTAAATTGAATGGTAAAAATATATTCTAAATATACTTTAAAACCACTCAAATTCATAATTTATCACTATTAATTATTTTGATTAAAAAAGTTGTTTTTAATTAAAATTTAGAAATTTTCACTATTCATCAAAATATGAAAGTTATCCGAAATGTACCAAAATTTCACCCTAGGCTAATTTTGATATTCCGAATCCAAAAATGAAGTCCATTTTGAAATATAGAATATATATGATTTCAAAAAGTAGGTATTACTATTCACAACGGCTAGTTTAATTAGTTGTGGTGTGTGTTAGAACTCGAGGTTGCGTACAACACACGCTATCGCATTATTCGAAGGGAAACGTACCGTAGAAGCTTGGGGTGTTACAGAATGGTCCTAGGGGAATTCCCAATACCCATGGGTTGACAACTACTATTGGGCATCAAAATAAGACTACTAGGTACTATTTTTACAATAAAACATAAAAGGACAGATAAGAATAAACAGAATTATAAAACTAAACTCTAATAGTGGAAAGAGAATAAAAATTAACGGCTTAACATACCTCCAAATGACCTACTTCATCACCAAAAACCACAGAACCACACTCACTCCTAGTGCGATCCCAAAATAGAAGAACCTGAAACTAAATTGATAGACTAGGCATGATCACTGAGATTCTCGATATGGATTCCAAAGATAATCCTGGTTCTATATCTCAACTTTAAAGTGAAATACATATAATCAATTTTGAGATAGGATATATAAAAATAAGGTTTTCATTCATTTTCCAAAATAAGTAACTGGATTTTACTTATAAAAAAACCATTTTTCATTTCAATTTTCAAAATAAATTTCCAAGGAATGTAATTAATTTCAATAAGTTGCTATCAAATACTATTATTTCTAGAGCATGTGTTTTAAATATGAAATGAAAATTAAATGTGTAATGATACCAAGTAACCAACAGTACCTCAAATTATGTGGGAATTTAAATGTTTGTAATCATGGGAATTATTTATACAACTCTATAATAAATCCTTAGAAGTACTTGGTTTAGAACCATATTTCATCATATGGTGAATCATCGTATTCAATAACCAATTGGTTTCCCAAACCTATCCTCAGAAGTGGAACAACCCTCCTAGCCAATCCATAAATCCAAGAGGGTACCAAACCATATAATTGGAATTGTTCATAAATCATCGCTTGACCCTCTAAAAGAAACCCGAGAAAACCATTATAATAATATACATTGTAAGTTAGAGGCCCTTGCATGTGTGACTCCACTTACCTTCCGTCACTGCACTTGCCTACCCCAAACCCAGACATCTCCTATATAAAAAAATAAAAATAGAAATCCTAGATAGGTGTTCTCATAAAACGCATATATGTATTTTCCATCATTAAATATTCCAACCGGGTCATCATTTCACATAAACATTCAAATAATTTCATAATGTACATTAAGTTTCTAATGGGGAGTTCACACTTTCAAAACCACTTCAAAACCAAATTCTCCTTCCAATAATGACATAAGGTGAAAATCAGGATTTTAGCACTATCTGTCAAATATTTCATAGGAATATTCTAGACCATTTCTATAACAAAATGAGGCACCACTTCCATAAGAACTATCCAAATGAAGCTTTAAATTTTCCCAATAAAATTCAATTTCTAAAACCATTTTCAATTCTAGTTTAAAAACAAAATACCCACCTAAGAATTACCAAACACAAATTTATGACATTTTATTGTCACACTACACTACAAGGTTCCATCCATGTCATGGTTTAAATAAAACACATAATCAAATCTTTCAGGTTCCACAAAATACACCTCGTCACGTTTCCATAACCATTTATTTGATGATATAAAACACCATTTTGAATATTCAATGTCAAAAGGGATTCACTACATTACATGAAATATTTAATTTTTAGAAAAACACAATTATATATTTTCATTAAGTTCCAAAACCATTTATAATCACAATTACACAACCAAGGCACCACACATTTAGTTGTATTATTAAATAAATAATAAATCGAAGAAACCGATTAGAAATACTTATTAAACACTAATAAACCTTTAGGAAAACAATTTTTAATAATCAAAATTTTAAACCAATTGAGAACTAGAGAAACATCACTACTACCAAACAAGGTTGACGACATTTTTCAATATGAAAAACCTAAGAAGGATGTTTGGATAAATTATGTAAAACAAATGAATTTCTATTTCTGAAAAAAAATCCAAATCGCAAAGCATATAAATACTGCATAAATATATTTTTTTAAATAAATCCTGAAATTATATATTTCATATTAACAGAGTCAGCTTAGGGAACCTACCTTAACAAGGGAGCAAACCATGCCGAGACATTTCGATTCTTAAAAAATTAGGTGGTGACCAATCGTAATAGGACTGCACTCACACATGCATACATACATATATAAATATATATATGTATTTGTAATCTAATGCATGTATTTCCTACTCCATGAGGGAATAAATATATGGAGGATATATATTATATATATACATACATTATGTATTTGTGTGTGCAACATTAAATGTTGACCAAAACTCAGTACCAGATATCCTAGAATTACAAAAACATAACTACAAGGTTCAACGAACCACAAAAACAATTACCAGGGACTCATATATTGCAAAAAAAAAACAAATTATAAATTAAGCCACAAAAATAAAGGAATATAAACCTCACCCTAAAACACTATTAGTGGACCAAATCGACCCAAATCTCTTTTCTTTAATTGGTGGTTGCCGGAACACAAACCAACTGGTCCTAAGACTTCCAATGCATAACTTTAAAACTAAATAAAACCAATAATAAAGATTAAAACCTTACTTAATCTACAATCCACATAGTATAGAATAAAGGATCATCCAAGAAGTCACCATAAATAGGGAAAATAATGGAGTATAAGACTCACCTCACCAAATCAAACAAGAAAATCTCATGAAATAGACAGATTTGAAGGTCGACGGAGGAACCAGAGCAGAGGGTGAGGGTTGGGTTGCTGGGAGGGGGACATGCACATGGGGGTTGGGCTGCCAGGAAGGGGACCACTAGATGGAGGTCGGGCATTGAAGGGTAGGTCCATCCAAATGGTGTCATCGACATAAGGGGAAGGAGGGTTTGGGGTGGTGCACTACTGGATGAACATCCAGGGGGAGGCGTTTTGTTTTCCAAGTGTATAGGGAGAGGGGGAGAACACTCCATAGGTTTTCCTCAAACCCAATAATAATAATAAAAATAATATACATCATAATAATTATAATAATGATAATAATGATAATAATAATAATAAAATAATATTAATAGTACCAACAATATAATAAAAATAATAACAACATGTTAATAATAATAATAATACTAGTTAAATAATAATAAAATTCATTATAATAATATGAATATTTTCATTATACATTAATTTAACATTATTTTATTCTCATTTTGTTTCATTTATAATTTATAATTTTATTTTTCTAGACACGGAGAAGGCCGCATGGTTTGGATGCATAGTCTGCCAGGCCATGTGCCGACTGTAGGTAGGCCAAACACTCACCTGAATGTTTTAAAAGAAATTAAAATTTTACCCCAGTCTCAATACGAACATCCATGAGAAAACTAAAAGAAAAAAATATTAAAATAAAAAAATTTAAAGTTCATGGTGTAAAAATTATCCCCAACACAAAACTTTCTACCCCTATAAAGTCACCTTGTTGAAACACAAACAAAACTCGATTGCATTCCCAGTATAAACCGAATGAAACCGAGAACTTTGGTGTGACCTTTCACTCCACAAGTAACACCTAACCAACCCAGAATAAAACACAACCCAAAATAAGGGTAGATCTCTAGGGGGTTCTCTCCACCACATGGATTCTAATATAATGGAAATTTAAACCCAAAAAACTAAACCATGACATAAACAGTAAACCCACTATGGGATAAATCTAGAAAACTAGGACACTAGGATGATAGAACCATCACAACCATTTCCAAAATAAAATTGTAGAAAAATGCCCCTAAAGAGGCTAGGAACTCATGACATAAACTTTATCTAAATCCCTTTACATGATAAAAACCACACCACCATAATAATTAGATTCCCAACACCAGGAAAAACCCACCAAACAAATTCGTAAAAAATAGAAAACCAGAACACACCTTAAAACATTGATCTTCCAATCCACTTAAATCTCCAAATGAGAAAAATTAGAACCAAAAATGAAAACAAACCATGCCTTTTCCAAATATTTTGTATGAAAATAAATTACTCCAAAATACATATTTGAATAGTTTTAAATACTAGTATAACAACCAAAACAATCCACCATAACCATAAAAAGACTTGATGAACATACAATGGAATGGAAATAGAATAACGAAAACCCAAATGTCACACTTCCACGAAGGAAGATAAATAATTAGGTAAAGGTATCACATTATTCTAACAAATATAACTGTGTGTGAGATTTACCCCATGACCTAAGGCTAGGGATATGATAGCTGAAGTATCTCCTGCCTCATAGTTAGGCACAACAATCCCTCGGCTGCAACTCCTTCTTCAAGAAACGCTTCCTACATGACCTCCTCTAGTGACCTAAAAATATACATCAGGTTATGGACATGGGATGGATGTGACAAGATGGTAGACTCTTTATAAACAGGTTCTTTCATTCGTCCCTACTTTCCATATAGGGATCCCTTTCGAACAATAAGAGGTGAATGATTTCCAACCACCATAGACTGCACCCTAGGAACAATCTATTTGAGGTGGTCAATTTAAAATTCTACCAACCACTAACCCTACCGAACATCCCATAACTCTACCACCTTCCCCAAATATACCTCCTTATGTATGAACCCCCGGAAGAAGGTGGCCTTAGACATTCCCTATTTCACCTGAACTTTCAATGATTGTGGGACAACAAACATCCACTAATCCAAAAATAAACTCTCAAAAAACTCCAAATCATCATAATCCTTAATATCCTATGGAGTTCCTAACACCCTAAATACACTCTCTACCTATTCAAGCCATATATCATACTATAACAGACCTCCAACACAATAAAATATTGGAAACACCCAAGAAAACTTAGAAACCAGTCCGGAATCAATAGAATTTTTATAGACCTTTATAGGTGGCACGTTCTAAAAAAATCATGAAAAAATCAAACCAAAAATGACATCAAATCAAAGTACAATTAATATCAACATCCTGAGAAAAAACATCTTAAAAACCCAAAAAATAAAAACAAAACCAAAAACAATTCTTTCAAAATACACCTTTTTTCTTTTCAATTCCAAAATTTCCTTCTTCTAAGACCACTTTCCAAATACAAAACCCCACTTTTTAAACAAAATTCTATCTCCAAAAAAATTTCCCCCTTTCAATGTTACTTTAGAAAAACAAGGTCATCCCAATAATTTCAAACACACACCCATGTAATCCCATGAACCATTGCAAATTATTTCACCCACTATCATTTATACACACCAACACACACTTTCCATACATACCCTTGCATGTGAAAATGTTCATAAGGAGTGTCCAAAGTTTCACCAAACCACTTATTTACCAATTTAAGAGCATTTAAAGGAGGAAATTTTCATTTCAAAACAATAATTATTTCCAAAAAACACTTAAATCCAATGAAATGAAGACAAAGAACCACTTATATTGGACTATCGGAGATAAGAACTAGTAGTTATTATTATCCTAATAATACGGTCGTGAGTCATTCCCAAAGTATGAATCAAAAATTAGGAGGAACTTAAACCGTGTTCTCAGACACCACGTGGGTCACTACTCCATGTGAGATCACAAAATAACACTGTCTTACCTCTGTTTTCATCCATTAATCCAAAACAAAGATAAAAGACTTGAATCCTGGATTACCCCATATAACTCAAGGAGTAGTGAGTGTAATATTTTACAATGATCTTCTTACACTAACCTCTTGAGGCCCGATAGTCTTAATCTCTATCTATAAGACACCATAAAAAATAATAAGGGCCTCTTCTGATACCATTTTTGTCACCAAACATCCTAGTTATTCCTTAAACCGGTCAATGATCTTTTACAAACGATGTCCTGAGGGGTGTTTCTTATCCACACAGGCTAACGACCAGTGTCTTGCATCAAAATAAGACTATTGGGAATGATTTGGACCAGAAAATATAAATAAATAAAAAATAATAAAATTAAAAATAAAACTAAACACTAGTAGTGGAAAG
This sequence comes from Viscum album, assembly GCA_963277665.1. Taxonomy (NCBI): domain Eukaryota; kingdom Viridiplantae; phylum Streptophyta; class Magnoliopsida; order Santalales; family Viscaceae; genus Viscum; species Viscum album. Next base: position 1,926,667,169 of record OY728125.1, read on the forward strand.
GGAATCACACTGGACAACTAACCATACATCAAGATGACCTCATAGATCACCAGTAACAATGGAACCACAGTCTCTCCTAAATCAAACCAAAACTAAGTGACCCCGAAACTGAAAATATAGGGTAGGAGTGAGAAATGATATGCTCAGTATGGATTCCAAAGATAAATCACACCCCATACCACACCTTTAAATTTGAAACCATCATTTCTAGTTTGAAATAGGATATATATAAAAGTGATGTTTTCATTATAGTACAAAAACAAGTAATATTATATTACATTTAAGAAAAAAACTTCTTTTTACATTTTACATTCCAAAAAAAATTTCCAAGACACATAAGTCATTTAAAAAAAATCAATGATAATTAATGTAAGAGTATGTTCTTTAAATATGAAACACAAATTATTGATTCTAGGAGATCAAATAACCAATAGTGACACAAAAGAATAAATAACATATATGTGTGTGATCATGGTAATTTCTTAAACATCTCTAGATGAAATCCTTGGATTTACTTAGTTTGACGCCATTTTCTGGTGTGTTATGATGCCCCTAATTCAATAACTAACTGGCTTCCCTAACCAGGCCTCACTAGTGGCGCAACCCTCCTAACCTAGCAATAACTCAAGGAGGGTACAAACTCTTCAAATCATGGCAGATAAGTAATCATTACTCGACCCTCTAAAATATTCTTGGGAAACCCATGATAATAATATATTGTGAAATTAGGAGGCCCTCACAAGCGTGACTCACCTTACCTGGTGTCACTACCCTTGCCTACCCCAACCACATAAATCCTCTATATGGAAACCCATAAAGGGAAATACTATATAATTATTCCCAATATAAAAATATACATATTTTCCATCATTTAATGTTCCAAATGTAACGTTATTTTACATTAAAACACAAATCATTTCATAATGTGCATTTCGTTTCCAATCAGCTAATCACACATTCAAAACTAGTTAAAAATCAATTTTCACTTCCAATAATGACATTAGGTTCTAAACATGATTTTAATAATATCACTCAAATATATCAAAAGAATATTCTTTTCCATTTTTAAAACAAATTGAGACATCGTGTCCATAGGCACTACCCATACGAGCCTTTACATATTCAAAATCAAATTCAATTTCTAAAACCCTTTACAATTTTAGTTTAAAAACACACAACACAGCCAAAAAGTACCCAACAGACCCTCATGTCATTTAATTGTAAAACTACACATAAAGGTTCTAAACAAGTGATGTTATAAATAACGCACTTAACCAAATCCTTTACATTCTACAAAATACACTTCACCATATTTCCTGAACCATTTCTATGAAGATATAAAACACCATTTTCTAATAAAAAGGGTAAAAAAGTATTCACTACATTACAAGAAATATTTAATTTTTAGAAAAACACTATTTTTAATGCCCATAAGTTCTAAAACCATTTAAAAGGACAATTAAAAAACCAAGGAACCACAAATTTAGTTGAATTATTGAAAACATGCATAATTCAAAGCAAAACATTAGAAATATTTATTATGCACTAAAACCCATTTAAGGGAAAAAATATATTATGAATTTAAAACTAATTTGGTACTATAAATACATCATAACTTCTAAACAATGTTGAATAATTGATTCAATATATAAAATACAGGCTGCAAGCTCGGATAAATTATACAAAACAAATGAATTACTATTTCTAAAAACTACAACCAAATAAAAAATCATATAAACACTACTTATATATCAAACAAATTTTGATGAATTCAAGCAATTATGAAATTTAAATTAAAGGTGAGGGCTTAGAGAACCATCCTTAATAAGGGGAATACCAAGACCAGACACTTAAGTGCATGACAAATTAGGCGACGACCACCCATAACCGTCCCACACTCACATGAAAATTACTATATATATATATATGTAATCCAATGCATGTATTCCCAAGTCCATGAGGAAATACATACAATGAGGATATAGATATTATATATATACATACCTTTATTATATTGTGAAAATCCTCAAATGTTGACTAGAACTCATTATAACATATATTTGAATTAAAAAAACATAAAAGAAAGGTTCAACACACCTCAAAACAATTATCGTGGACTAATATATCAAAAAAACCCCAATTATAAAAAATAAGACATCAATAATGTAATTGAATCCATACCCAAAAACATTGGTGGTGAACCAAATCAATCCGAAAAGTGTTTCCTTTGGTGGTGGTTGCTGGAACATACAGCAACAGGTCCCAAGACATCCTATGAATAACCATAGAACTGAAGAAAACCAAAAATCCAGATAAAACTCAAACTTATGATTTTGGAAGCACACTATAGTGCGATAGGTAGGCCAAGAAGTAACCAGAAATATAGAAAATAATGGAGGAGAAGACTTAACTCACTGGATAACAGAATAAAATCACAAGAAATGGATGGAATCGACGTTCGACGGAGGAGTTGTAGTAGGAGGGTAGGGGGTTGGCCACTAGGAGAGGGAGTTTCACATGGGGGTTGGGCCACTGAGAATGGGACCTCCAGATGGAGGTCATGTCGGGAAAGGTAGGTTCAGGTAGAGGGTGTCATGGAGACAAGGGGGAGGAGGGCTGGGGTCGTGCGCTGCAAGCCGATCAGCTTGTGGGGAGGGGAGAATGTATGTCGTGTGTAAGGGAGAGGAGACAACTCTCCTATGTTTTCCTTAAACCCAATAAAAATATAATAATAATCATATACATCCATATAATTAATACAATGTTAATAATAATAATAATAATAATAAAATTATAATAATAATAATAATAACATGATAATAATTATAATAATAAATCCAATAATAATATAATAATAATATCAATAAAATTCATTATACTAATATAAATATTATTTTTATTAATATGTAAGATTATTTTAACTTTTTTTTATTCTCATGTTATTTTATTTTTCATTTAAAATTTTATTATTTTTAGACGTAGAGTAGGTTCCACGATTTGGCTGTATGGTCTACATGGTCGTGCCCCAACCGTGTACAATCCAAAAACTCACCTAAAAGTTAAAAAAATAAAATAGTTACCCAGGTCTCAAACAAAACCTCAATGAGAAAATCCAAAACCATGAATTAATATAATATAATAATTTTAATGGTTGGGATGTGACATTAGGATTAGTGTGTTTTTTAATTTTCCTATGTTAGTGTAAGGGGTGTTTGGAAGGCCTTTCGTATGCAGTTGGTTGTGGTTTTTGAAAATAAGAAGCCCCTCAATGTGTTTTTGGCATTATTCTTCATTTAATATAACTAGTAATTAATTGATAATTGTTATAATTAATTGAATGAAATATTATAACATGGTTTGGGAAACTCAGTGGCTAATGGAGAGTTGTTTAGGTCATAATTCATTTGTGGTTGTGTTCTGAGGTTTCTTGGGGGTTTAGAATGAGGTTGTTTATTTTTTTATAGTCATTATATTTAATTTAAATTATTTCCATTGTTTTTGGGAACCCATTGAGGGTTTCTTTCTTCATTTTGGGATAGTCCTTGGGTATGGGTGCCTTGGTGAGGGGTCTTTGATGGGATGACCTTAAATCATGGATTGGTTCTGAGAAAACACCTTGTGTTTTCCATGGTGGTTCATAGTGGTGATGATGATGATGTTATTTGGTTCCATTTTATACATGAAATAATTGTGGGATTGTTCATAACCACTTATAGTCATCAATGAAGAGAGGTGTTACAATGAGGCTTACAAGTTTATATAAGTTGTGGTGAATTTCAATGATTAAGATGAGGGTTTATAGGGGGATACCCTCATTTATTTTTTCTATAAACCACAATGTGAGAGGCATGTGATGATATTCTGAGAGGTTTATGAGCTGGATGGTTCCTTAGCTTTGGATTTTCAAGGTTTTTTTTGGAACACTATGGAATGTTTGAAAAATTAAGGAATGAAATATTTATTGTATAGTCCTATTGAGATGTTTTAAATATTTAAATCCAATTTGTTGTGATTTCATGGATATTATTTGTGAGAGTTTTCTTGATTTTCCATTAGTTTATATCCTTCTAAGGGGGAGGGCACCACATGGTGTTAGGCTTGGTAGAGTTTTATTGAGTACTATTTGATAGAGGGATTGAGGGACACCTGATGTTTTCCATATATCTGGGATAGTGTTTCTATTTGATCTTTTGATCTAGAAGATTCCAATTTTGATTGATACAAAAACACATGGTGTCAATAATTTTTTAGTTTCGTTGGTATAATTTTATAAGTAGATCTAAGATAACCATTTTGATTCCCCAATAGGTGTGTTGTTTATTGAAAACAAGTTAGAGGCCATGGAGGGTCAATTTTTATTATCCCTATTTAGGGGAATTTCATGGGGACTTGGATACTGTAAAGTATCCCCATGATGGGTTTATTTTTCTTGACGTGTCCTTATATAAATTTGGGGATCATTTTTAAGGAATATCCTGAGAGCTTGAGTTTTGAGGGGGATCCCCTAGTAGGATATTGAATTGTGTTGTGATCTTATCGACCTTGTGATCATTGAGTTATTTTACCTTGATATGGAATGGTGAGATAACGTGGTGGATTTTTTAAAGATGATGTGATCATGTTGACCAAGGGAGCCCCATGATTTTATTATTGAAATTTAATCGGTGATAATATTTCAACTCTTTGGATGTTGGGTTAAATAATTGGATTAACCCTTATTTTTATGGCCTTTTGAGGAGAATTTTTGAGACCATTTCATTTCAAGGGCATGAATGTGAGAGGATACCCTTATGATATCATAGAATGTGAATTTTACCGAGGATTTGATTATAGATTTCTCATTTTGTGGTGGATATTGTTTGAATGGTATATGGGTATAATAGATAATTTGAAGTACTTTAAACCCTCCCTGGACTAGAAGATGTAATACCCTAGATTGGTATTGGGTATTCATGGTCCTAACTATTTTAATTATTTTGGTTTTATGTTTAGTTCCCCCATCTTTATTTTACAGAGAAGTTCAGTTCTGCAATATACTATATATAGGGATATATTAGAGCATAATAATATTCATGTGATATATATCTAATTATATAATATCAATATATACAATCCTTTAGGTTATATCTATTTCAATACCCCCTAGCACAAATGAATTAGAGGATTTTTTCATTCCACATTATATAGTATCATATAAAAAAATTTCTAAATCCATATCCAAAAATCCTTTTGGATATCTTACAAAATATTTACATAAATCCATCATTAACATCACCTTATATTACATAATATGTAAAACCTCATGAATAGTCATCCCAAAATTATCAGGACATGTCCCCTGTGGCACATGCCTTGACTAACCCAAGTCTGCCTCTAATAGGACACGGGCTGGCGACTAGTGCCGAGTAGGCATATCCCACAAATAGGAGGCATTTTCCAATGAACCTGTACATATGCACCCAACTCCAATCCACAGTGACTAGAGAGATTAAAAACTAAGTAAAAAAAATACATGCATACCAATAAAACCCCACAATAGAGTATTATAGAAATTAAATCATTAAAGTACAGCTATGAGAGAATATAAGCCCGCTAAAATAAATAAAACCACAAATTCTTACCTGTAAACATGGGTACCGAAGAAGCTCTAGGAATATGTAGAATCACCTAGACACATTTGATCTCACAAGACACCATCTGGTCCTAGTCCTACTTCTTCTCCTCCTAGGACTCCACCAAAGTATCGGTCATCTATAGAAGACACGACATGTGTGGTCAAATCCCACGAAGGGGTGAGTAAAACAATACTCGATAGGGGACCTTGAAATAGAAGGTAAAATTACACAAAGGAAACCCCACTTATGAGAATATATTCAGCTCAACACCGGTATATGTCAATAACACATATAACAACAATATCCAGGTATATCCATAATGGATTCCAAACAGAAAATTCTCATCTATTATCATCCATATGGTTCCTCTCATAGCATGCTCGATTTTGGGAGATCTCACTCCTTCAGCCATATAAAAAAAATATACCAAGTTTACCAAGAGTATCTGAGAGAACATCTGGCCTCGATAGGTTAGGATGTTACCCATCGATATCTATTATCACTAAGATAAGGAGTCTCGATATCACATCCAATCCTTAGTCACATAATTTGACTAAAAGCATTCTCATTCTGAGAGACCCGCTCCTCGCGCCTTGATGTCGTCTAGGTCTCTTAAAAGTGTTCCAACTAAACATGGGCCCCACTAAAAGAGAAGTCACTCATCAAAGGTCATGAAATACATATAGAGGATTCCAAAGAATACCGCATACCCAATCTGTACTACACCTCACTAAAGAGAATTATTATATAATATCATGAACAATACGATGTGGCTCGTAACATAGTGGATTCTGAAGAATAACGTGAATCCAACGATGCCTCCCACTACAAATAGGATTAACACCATACGCTCGTAGGTCATGTAAATACCCAACAAACTCCATCTTGGTTGATAGATTGTTACTCCAGTCCCAATGAGAATTTATAACTCAATCTGGGACACATCTCTTAAAGAGATTTCCATGTGATATCGTTCCAAACCCTAGAGGGAAAAACCAAGGAAATTATCCACACCTATACTAGTAATTACTACTATCCCAACAATCCCTCTCAAATTGGACCCCTTATAACAAGTCTCAATACATTTCAAAAGGCTCATTAATCAGACTGACAATTTTAATGTTGTGATTGTTTTTTGTAAAAATGGGTCGGTGTGGTCATAGTTTAGTCTGACCCAACCAGACC